>JANFCV010000189.1:0-600000 GCA_024500475.1 Phthorimaea operculella | reverse complement strand
CATGAAATAACGGATATAACATACATTTTATGTACCTAGATTTTCAACTAATTAGTAACGTTTGCACCATTAATGGTGCAAGTTAATGGTGAAGAAGTAACTACGTATTTTTCTTTCTTTCCAAATTAAACCCAAATGAGCGCGCGCGCACTATTTTTAAAATAGGTACGCCGTGATTCACCTAACGCCATTTTGGTCCATCCAAATTTAAACTTATTTCTACTTAACTAGTAACAAACACAAAACCACGAGCGTGCTTTTATTTCTATCCGAGAGCTTTCCCGTTTAAAGTGTTCCGGAGCATGGAGCTTACAGTGCAACTATTGCAGGGCACAAGCAGGGTACACATTGGTTACTTAGCCTATGCTCAGCTTAAACTACGTCAACGACAAACAGCTCTACATTGTTACATCAGTGCCACGACCTTAAGCTATAGAGTGCACCTGAAAAGTTAAAACGGGTAGCACTAGTAAGGACACAACCTCTCTGTCCATCAGTAGCAAAACGCCAGTAGCAACACTATTGAACCTCTATTACTTTTTATACATTTGACGTAAGTATCTATGGAACAACTGCTTACGTTTGACAGTATTTCGCGGTGCGATACGCGCATTCTAAAGCTTATTTATTTAAACACTAAGGCCACGAGTCACGACATAACACCTCTTTCAGCAAAAAGGTTAAAAAGTATTGCCTACGCAGCAAGTTAAAAATAATAAAGACTTACAGAAACAAAAAGGCCTGCAGTGCGATTTTAATACTTTTTGAATACTGCGGTTTGAGGTTCAGGTACTACTATTAATCATCTAAGATAACTGTTAGAAGTCCAAATGAAATTGCAAATGAAATTGCAAGAATTCTGTTTCTGATCATCCATTCAACAAAAGAAATCGAGAGACGTCTTACTGATTGGCTGGAAGGCCGCGGATCGCCATGGGCCGCACAGATTGGCTAGCAATCTTGGTTGGAAATCGCAGTGGTTAATTTACTCGAAACACGACCTTTCTGTATTTAATCTCAGTCGGCCTTTACTGTGCTCTTGGGAAGATTTGGTGTACTAAGTAAGACCTATTTGGTTTCGATACTACACAAAGCCAATCACATATATATACATACATGAGGCGTCTAATTTAAAAACCCGCTAAAACGTACTTTTGTGAAATGCCGGTATTTGATCTCAAAATGATGCTGCTGTTACAGGCTTTCAAGTCTTACCATCATTCTTGAGCAAACCCGGTACATAACTACACAACTCCCTTCCAAAGTCGGACTTGGAACTTTTACGTTTCAAAATCCACTAAAATGAATTCGACCAATGACAGCGCAGTATTCCGATCACGTGACTTTCAAAATAGTATGGCAATTTGTACAAAACTGCTAATAAGTTGGAGCAGTATTTACTGTCTTTTAATACAAAATTATTGAGGATTTCTCCCAATTTGTGAATCAGTACAGTCCCAAAGACGTGCGGAAAAGACCCGGCAATGAAGCTTTCTGGAAATGCACGAAGGAGCGTGAAAAACGATGAGAGAAACTTCGGTACAAATTACTTGATAAATAGACATCGTTATCAAAGGAGCACGAACAAAAAATTCGTAGAGGTGGCGTACTTTATCGACACCTTAGATATCGACAGATTATATTCAAGTACCTAGTTGCTGTCAATGTCCATTCTTTCCGTAACACCCTATATAGGCACTATGGTAACTTATTTAATGCCATTTTTTATAAGATTGTATGTAATCATTAAGAATTTACCTATGCTTCTAACTACACACTACGCTAAGCCATTTTATTGGAAAGTTTTAATGTTTTACCCTATTCCGACCTATGTTCCCCAGGAAAAGTAAAGCAATTCAAATTATAGAATATTTTTTTAAGGATTTTTTATATGTTAGTAGCATGAAAACATCGATAACTTGTGTTTCGAAAAAAGTCCGCAACTCATCTCTATGACATGACAACGTCATTCGTGCTCCAAAGATAACGATGTCTATTGATAAACAATATATGATGGTGTTATGCCACATGGTCAAAGTTTTGTTTGTTACATGGCTGCCTAACCAAAAAAAGGAGTGTAATAATTATTTTGTTCATGTACAGTCGGTTATAGCATTTAAGGTGCCAAGACTAGGCCAAAAAAACTAGATTATTTTTATCCCAGTGAAAATATAATAAAAATTAAAAACATATTCTCGTAATCTAATAATCAATGCAATGGAAGATGCCTTCAAGCTCCTGGAATGGGAAGAACTTGGCATCAATATCAATGGCGAATACATCACTCACCTTCGGTTTGCTGACGATATCGTGGTCATGGCAGAGTCATTCGAAGACCTCAGCAAAATGCTACAGGACCTCAATCGGGTTTCCCAACAAGTGGGACTCAAGATGAATATGGACAAGACGAAAGTCATGGCCAACTCTCATGTAGCGCCCACCCCAATATCGGTAGGGAACTCGATACTCGAAGTGGTGGACAAATACGTCTATCTAGGACAAACAGTCCAACTAGGAAGATCCAACTTTGAGAAGGAGGTCACTCGGCGAATCCAGCTCGGCTGGGCAGCATTCGGGAAGTTACGCAGCGTCTTCACGTCCAAAATTCCTCAGTGTCTCAAGACGAAAGTGTTTGAACAGTGTGTCATGCCAGTGATGACCTACGGTGCCGAGACGTGGTCTCTAACTGTCGGCCTCCTAAATAGACTAGGAGTCACTCAGCGAGCTATGGAGAGAGCTATGCTCGGTGTTTCCTTACGTGATCGAATCAGAAACGAGGAGATCCGTAAACGAACCAAGGTAACCGACATAGCTAAGAGAGTCAGTAAGCTGAAGTGGCAATGGGCAGGCCACATTGCTCGAAGGACGGATAATCGGTGGAGCAGGAGAGTTCTCGAGTGGAGACCACGTACCGGCAGGCGCAGCGTAGGACGGCCCCCCGCGAGATGGACAGACGATCTGGTCAAGTCCGCGGGGAAATGCTGGATGCAGGCCGCTTCAAATCGGACAAGGTGGAAATATTTGGGGGAGGCCTATGTTCAGCAGTGGACGTCCTATGGCTGATATGATGATGATGATGATTCTCGTAAAAGAAGTCTCTTTTTTCTTTCTAATAAATATTGTTGCGTTTACAATAACGGTTCACTACAACGGAATAAATTACAAACACAACAATAAGTTTTATTGTTGAGTACCATCCACTTCTTGAAATATGTCAAAAATATATTCTTATCAAAAGCCGCTAAAATACAACATGTATTTTGCAAAACCCGCTAAAACCAAAGACATTTTATTATAGACACGGTATCTCCATACTGCATGTACAAAAAAGTTGTTCCGTGAAATTCGCTTGAACAGCTCATAGTCTAACCAAAGCCTGACTGACACTAGACTGTCACATTGGTCTCCCGGAGACCAATTTGAAGGAACAACTTTTTGCTCAGGTGGCGTATCTACAACCTAGAACCTACCATATAATATCATTGGCTAAAACAAAAAGTTCACAACAAAAGCCGCCAAAATGAAAATATTTTTTGTTATTTCTCCAAAAATCAGTAGATTTAAAGGAATTTAAAGCATTTACTAAATATCATTAGATGAGAATTATACATTTAGCAACATATTCATACCTAAAAGCAGAAAATACGCTGTCTAACGGTCTTTTTTGAATACCGTCATTTTATGAGAACTCGTTTTAGCGGGTTTTGAAATTAGACTCCTCAGTTAGTATTTCATTCCGAAGAAAAACGCGTTGATGACGTTTTTATAAAAGACGGTTAGAATTAAATTAAATATTCGCTGTTTGCAGCATTCAGTTAGAAAACTAATAACGGGGTTGTAGAGGAAATCCTCCGTCTAACTAAACTATGAGTTCTGTATTCGGAAAAGCAGCCTTAGTATTTCAAGTTAAGTCTGAGATAACGATCTCCGAAGAGGAAACATCTTGAAATGTACTAAGAAATCCCCTTTTAGTATTTTTGCTTTTGAATAGTGCCTGTAAGTACCAATAGTGCCGGTACCTCTCTGTATCGAATGGCCGACTTTCCGACAAGCGCTAAGCTCAACAGATCAAACTGAGCAACTTTTCACAAGGAGCAAAGATCAAATAAGATTATTTCTTTAAAAGGACAAATCTCGTTTATTTTATGACTTGTTTTATCTCATCATATTAATATTTTACTAGCAGCCCGCCCAGTAGTTTCACCTGCTACTACTTATGTACTAGATGAAGTTGATTATGCTGACTAACATTTTGATAATTATGGATTTGATTCTTGTGTATCGTAAAGTTTACCCGAGCTCCTGGTGTTCCACGTGAGGTACTCCAGGCCCCCGATACTTATCACGTGCCAGCAGAAACGACCCATTATGTTGACTAACTTTCGATATGGAGACATTTTGGTAGAGATACCATCTCAAAATGTTATTTAGATTGTCACCTCGTGGTCTAGATTAAGTCACCAGACTCTCAAATGCTGAAAAAAGTAGTCTTAGTCCGTTTCCGATGTGCTAAATATCTCAACGCCAAACAGGAAGATAGGTTAAGAAGTATGGCCGCACGCAACTCCACGAGAGCGTAATATTGCAGCCGCGTGTTTCCCACTGTTATCCGTCTCCCGTGGGAATGAAATATTTAACCCGTGGTAAAAAATAGCCTATAGATGTGCCTCTAGTATATTGTAGATTTTTAACAATGAAAGAATGTTTGAAATGATAACACAAACAAACAAATCTTTCCTCTCCATAATATTAGTGTACACTTAATCCGGATTAAAATATCTCGGAAACGGCTCCAACGATTTTCTTGTTAGTTTGTATTTGTAGGTGTTTTAGGGGCGATCTAGCTGGGTTTCATATTCTAATCAACTTCTTTGACCATTTTAAGCTGTCGTACCCAAAGGGTGAAAACGGAACCCTATTACTGAGACTTCGCTGTCTGTCTGTCTGCCAAGTGCGAGTTGGACTCGCCCACCGAGGGTTCCGTACTAAGATTTGTAGGTTATCCTGCTTCGTAAACCTATATTTCATATGATACTCCACTTGGACAATTAGTCAAATTTCTTAAATTGTGCTTTTTTCGGCCCCCATAAAAACCATAAATTCATGAAAATGAAAATTTTTAGAATTGTTTCTAATTCGTACTTCAGAACGAAGCTACTTGCCAAATTTTGCCGTTGTGTAGGTACGGTACCATTTGTGGGCGAGTCCGACTCACACTTGGCCGTTTTTTATATAACTTGTTTTTAAATTAACAATGCCAACAAAAACGCAACTCCAAGAAAGTATGTAACTTCATTTTATACGGCTTCACTTTGTTTAGTTTCAGTGGAGCGACTTCTACTGAATTTCTCGTTCAGAGACGTGCAGCGTTCTTATTCTGTTGTCATTGCTTCGCTACGTAACGTATCTAATTTGCACATGAGATACCAACGTGACGAGCACACACTACTTTGTTCTATACAAGATGTTACAAAAACAACACTAGACCATTATAGGGACCATCGACTGTTTACGCTTAGAACTCATTAGATGTTGGATGACTCGATGTCCCACATGAAGAGAGAGAGAGAAGATATCATTTAAATGATGTTCTAAGGAAATATATCAGTACGAAATCATAGTTTATAAGTGATGTGGTTCGGCCACTTCACTTCTCTTGCTGCGTTATTTTTCTTTCGCAGATTTTTCCTCCAGAATCCTTCATTCCGCTCGTGATTCAAAAAAGCGCTCTCGCCCTGAATAAGTCTATTACTTTATGCCCTAACTACTACTTTGTACCAACATTGTTATGAGAACAAAACCTGAGTATAATAAACTGCATCCTAAAGGTTATAACGTATGATGTATTAACTGCACTTTATTTATTACGTCAGCGGGTTGTCGTCGGCGTCGCGCGTCGAGCGGGTCGTGTGGAGCAATTTGCAATCAGCCTCATCTCATCGCTTACTTCATTTCCTTAGACACTTAGTTGTTCCGCTTTCCATGCAAAAGCTTAATCTTACTTTCAAAATATAATATTATCTCACTATATGTAATTCATAATAGTATTTAAGCGAACAGAATCCTATTATTGGGCAAAGGCCTTCCTTCTAAGTAAATAAATAAAAATAAATAAGCCGGAAATTTCAAACACAACATTTTATGCGCCATAGATTTAAGCTAGGATATGAAAGTATGATTTTAAAAGGGTACCTATAAATAAAGTTGAATTGTCAGTTTCCGCTACATGATTGTATTGCCACAGGCGCCTTGGTATATCAGGAGACGAGGAACGAGAGGAAACGCAGGGGGGAGGAGAAGGGGGAGGGGGCGCAAGCGCATCTTTGCTCCGGATATTACGTGCACCATCTGCAAATGCGCTTATTAGATTGTGTTCTCCTCCTCGATAGAAACACTACCTAATAAAACTGTTCGTATCAGTCCAATTTAGATTTCATTTTTAAAACAAAATATTCACATTTGCAGTCAAATGGGTTATTGATTCAACAAATCAGAAAGATGTAGGTATCGAAATTTAAAAATGACTGTGATTTCACCATAAACTAAAATCCGCATAACAATACCTAAGCTAAAAGCTAAACGGAAACTGACAAAGAAATAGTAAACTGAAAAACTTCAATGTAGATTTTACTGATTGATAAATAAAAACACATACGCTCGTGATACGTTTATTTCGTTTTTATCACACAAATAATTTATGTTCCCAAAGTACGTCGGGTTGCCACATTTGCCGTAATGATTTTGATTTGAATCCTGCTAATTCAGTAAATTAAACAGCCAAGCCAAGCAACTCATCTCACTCATCCCACGTAAAATAATAAGCGCGTCAAGCCAGAGGGAGAGGAAGGGACGCAAGCACAATTAATAAAAGCCCATATAAATTACGAATATCTCCTGCGCCAGGCGGACAGATAAATAAATTACCAAAAAAATGGGCTTCCCTTTCCAGCCCTGAGTTGTAACAACTTGTTAAACTTTGTAACTGAATTGAGGTTGTTATTTAAGAGATCCAAGTTTTCATATTTATCAATGTGTTTCCTTCGAGATATGGGTCCGGATATATATAGAAATATCATGTACTTAGGTATTGGTAGATGATAAGCAGTGACCAATTTAACTTTGTTCAGTTTAACGAGTACACCCTGAAATATTTGCACTTGTTTTAATAGGACCTCATAAAGACAGAATCCGGGGAAAAATTTGTGTCTTTAGACACAAATTAGGGAAACGGCGTCTCACAACTTTCATTAGAATTATCAAATAAAAAAAATTATCTACCTGCGGCTACGTCTGCCTACCTGTGGAAGTAATTTAAAAAAAATATGCTCTTAAAATTCAATGGGTTTATCATTTCATCCCCAGTCCTCTTTTCAATGAACTACAAGTATATCCTGACGCCGTAAATGCTCTTTCGGATTCTTCGCTAATGGGCTGGATGGTTAGGCTATAGATATTCGTAGGAAACAAACGTCGCGCTTACGCCATTCCAAAACGAAGATGAAGGTTTTTTGTGCAAAATATTACTGTGCAGGATCCGCGGACTCAAGTTTTGAACGTGCGGGATCCCGCGAGGCAAAAATTTTATAGTTATACAAATTTCATATCATTGATAGTTTATTATTAGGTGCATTCCAAAATAACCTAAATTGTACTTTCTATCTACATTCTACATGTTATAATTAGGTAGGTATGTACCTATAAAATGAACATTTGATCATCATGCAAAATCGGTGTGCCACGTATTCCAATACTTCTTAATAAAAAATATAGGCAAAGTGTCACACGACCACAGCTATCACCTCAAAACCACTATGAATTTATATTAAATTTCCACAAAAACTAATTATTATAGGTGTTAGCTTATATCACTTTTGTAGACGATAGAGGCATTAAATTGTGTGTAGTTAATATTAAAATATTCTTGTTTCTTGCTTTTTAGAGCGCGATCTCTCAGTAGTCGGGTTTTAGATTTTGAACTTCTTTTTATTTTAAATATTTTGGAGTTCCAAACATGCCTGTAATACCAAAGAATACTCAATATAGCTACTCTCGTAATACTGTAATGTGGAAAGTGTACATACTCCAAAATGTTAATGATAGCTGTTTCGCTATAGAAAAATACAAGCTGACTTAAAAGAATGAGAAGGCATGATTATTAGATAGAACGTGTTAAAACGAGAAAGGTTTGATAATGATCCTCGCCTTTTTTCAAATCACCCTAAAAATGATTTATGCTTGTCACAAATCTCCAAAACCTCGAATTTCAAATACTTCTAGTGTTAAAAAATCGCTAAATTTTCTACCTCATAGAGGTAGAAGAGAGAGAGACAGAAGAAAAGCCTGCGAAATTAAGCAAGTGCACCTTAGCCAATAACGCAAAACCAACCTAAAACCGCCTGAAGTAAAACTATTGTCGAGAAGACCAATAGCTGCATTCAAATAGCTGCATTCATCGCCTTATAACCTTTCTTTTCCCACTTGGTGGTAAACTCAAGTGCGAAAGGGAGCACAATACGGCTGTAAATTTAGCGATCCCCCGAGGAGATCGTTGGTGCAAGGTTTACTTTTAAAGGGGATGTTCACGTTTTACTTTTCTGTGATTCTATTCTCTGTGAGGGGGCAAGCCCCCCTCAACCCCCGAGTCGATGGTTGGTGCGAGTTTCACTTCTAAGTAGATGTTTACGATTCTATTCTCTGTGAGGGGGGCAAGCCCCCGAGTCGATGGTTGGTGCGAGTTTCACTTATTAAGTAGATGTCTATCTACATTTCTTAGATGTCACGAAAGTAAGGTCAACCGGGGGAAATGCGTCGTATTTCTCATTTCTTGAGTTTGATGGCCCACAACTTTTATACTAAGAAGTTTTTTATCACAATTTTATCAAATATGTTTTGCGTAATGAATTAAGTTTAAGATTTATTGATAAGCTTTCTTCAAGACTGACACACAAAAAAGTTATTCAGGCTTTTTTAAAAACATGGATTTTAGCCGCATTTACCCCAGAATGGGTAAATGCGTCTACTATGAATTACTCCCAAACCAGAGAGTATTTTATGATGAAATGAACAGTGGAAGCTATCTTTGAAATTCCATGTTCACATATTCTTTACATGTGAAAATTGAGCAAAAAACCAATCAACTAGAGACATTTTAATCTGCGTGGGGAAAATGCGTTACACTGCTGTATGACGCATTTACCCAACGACCAATCCAGGGGTTCTCAACATTTACTATAGGCGGATTGTAATATTAAGAAATACAAATTGACAAGGTAATAAATGTTATTACAGATATTTATTCATCCAAAAGTGCAGTCCTGTTAGCGCTTATAAAAATATTTATCTAAATGAGACCAGGAACTAAACCCATACAATCAAATTGAATCAAATTATTCTTAATGAGTAACAAAATAATACTACTTAATACAAAAATTTGACTCCAAAGGCGACCTTTATAATATTTTTAACAAGAAACTACTTATTCAATGTAGGCAATCAGAAAAATAAAATAAATGAGTAACTTAAAATACTATAAGTCGTTTTTGCCTAAGTATTGGCATGGTATTATACATGAAATAATATTTCAATGCAATTAAAAAAAAAAATAAAGGCTTCAAAATTAAAAATACATTTTCAGCGTAATAAACAAAAAAGTTCATGAAAAAATACATCCATGAAAAAGTTGAGCACCCCTGGCATAGGGGTAAATGCAGCACACAGACGCAATTACCCTAAAAAAGTAGACGCATTTTCCCCAAAAATTTTTACATAACCTTCAATTTTAAACTTTCATATCTCAAAAATTACGACGTTTAGCATCAAAATAACTACGTGTTTAGACGAGCAATAATATATTTCGTACTTGGAGTACAAAATCTAATAAAAAATCAAACAAAAAACATGGATTTTAATGGATTGAACGCACTTACCTCTCGCTTCTCAACTTGCTCACGATCGACTGATTTAGAAAATGGTCGATATCTCAAATGTCCGACATACAGCACCCTCTGTGACTAATTTAAGATGCGAATTTAGTTCAAACTGCTACCTGTAGATGGCTGAAGTTGTTGCAAAATGGATAGTTTTTGAGAAATTGGCCATTGCCGCTTTTACCCCATAGACGCATTTCCCCCGGTTGACTACGCTTCTTTTTGAGTGTTTGGATCGCACTGGGTGATTTTGAATCTCACCATTTGCAAACAACTTCGTTTAAGTAGATGTCTATCTACATTTCTTAGATGTCACGAAAGTATACGCTTCTTTTTGCGTGTTTGGATCGCACTGGGTGATTTTGAATCTCACCATTTGCAAACAACTTCGTATTAGGTAGTAACTGAGTAGCAACAGTTAGTACTATAGATACATAAAATATCTTTTACATTAACATGTTCGTTGCGTATACGTACCTAGTACCTAGTAAGCACCTTTGTTTTATACGCACGGGTTTGCTATAGATATTTTATGTATTTTGTGCTTACATGTCAAATAAATTTTATCATCAACAATATGACAAGTCCGAGTCAAATGAGCTCGAATATAAAATGTTTGCCAATTGTGTTAGTGCGATACCTTATCTTTATTCCGACTTCATTATCTAAGAAAATCTACGTTTTAAAGATAAAATATATATATTTCTCGATTGTGCTAATTCAGCCCTTTCGTTTGATACCAAACTCGATACCAGTACAAGAAAATAAATATTTTCTTCGTTACTTAACACTGTATAGAGGGCGCCATATTAAATTCATTTTGACATTATATAGCCTATAACCACCAGACTATTCAGACGCTTCTATTGATACCTCATTTGTCGAATTTGGATAAGTAGTTCGGGAGTTATGAGGGAACAGACGAAATTTATGCCACATACATACATACATACATACATACATACATACATACATACATACATACATACATACATACATACATACATACAGGTCAAAATCATAACCCTCCTTTTTGCTTTGCTGTAGTCGGGTAAAAATGAACGCAAGTGCTACTCATAAATTAAAAGGTTTATCCCTCTGGTCTGATATATAAGTCTATAGAACAGGAAGGTATAACAATTCAAGTAGGTGGTAACATACCTGCGTCGCAAAATTATCACAAAAATAAAATTATCAAAATTCTTAATTTCTTAGAATACATAAGCATCGTAGATGTAACTGTTACCCTTCCCCTAAATGCGGGAACAGCCTCATTATTTTTTTATTATACTCAGTCAATACCTAGTGCCGTAAGTATTGACGTTGGCGTTACGGTAAACATGAGAAAGAGCAACCACACGTACAATTCCCTGGAAAACTTCAAACATTTTTAGTTTTTCTTAACATGAGGATATAAATGAAGATTGTTGTTTGCCTTCCCCGATTACATCTCATACTTAGATTTATTAGTCACATAAATCACAATTAATGTTTCTGACTCGATTATTCGGTTTATTTATAATTTCGATGCCAGTTGAGTTGCATAATTTATTCTGGTTCAATCTAATATGGTTCAGTTTTATATAGCCAGCTAGTTCATCGCTTTATCTAAGATCAAACATACCTACATATCACAACTATTATTAAATGCCGGGCAATTGGTTCACTATTGGAATGGAGGCTATTGGAAAAAGTTTATCAATTTAGTTTATGAGTATTGTGCGCGGTTGGCAGAACAAAAGAGCTTGACTCCGGATCTGGCATGCCGCGTGCCAGAACTTTATTGCGGCCCCATACAAACGCAAGCTTTTTGCTCGACCAAGCCTTGCTCGCTCGTTTGAGATGTAGTAGTAGTTTGAAAAATATAAAATATTTTCCAGCCATTGTTCAAATGCCGGGGAGATGGCACTAAGACGTTCGATATTCAATGTTCTTTTCAATTTATATTTCATAAAATAAAGTTATTGAAGCTTCTTCAACTTCATAAGCTTCCTTTTTGCTGAAGTGAATGATAGCACTACAGTGAATTATTATGAGTCATAATATTAGTTTTTTAAATACACTTATAACTTTAATAATTTTACTAATTACTGCATAAAAATATATGTAGTTGACTGAGCTTGTGCAGAATATTTCCTTCCACACCAAAAGGCATTGGTGGTTCGCATTAACCTGATACCTCACATTGCACAAACTGTTTTCCTCTTCCAAACAACAGGTTCTAAATAAATATTAGTCTTCTTACACTGGTAATTTTTTGTTCCACTACTAGATTTGAAAGATCCACATAGCGTTTCAGTTCCTGTTTTAACATCGCATTTTGTTTTGTATTCCAGTGTAGCTCTACGAGCGTAGCAAGCGTAGCATTGCTCTACGCAAATGTTACTAACATATGGCTACGAGATTTGAGCTACGGTTTTCCTAAATACTTACCTAGGTTTATTTTCGGGTTTTGTAGTCTACAACAAATGCTTAGCATTTCGTCAACTCTGAAGGTATGTCAGTTCATCTTTCATACTGATCATAAATCGGCCCTGTACAATAAAACCGTAGTTGAGTATTTCTCCGGACCATGCAAATTCACGTGATTGCTCTGGCGAATTTGAATTTTGAGTTAATTGAAATAATACCAATGGATATTGAAAATATATCTCAAAAGATAAAAAATGATACCTTTGGCCCTCGTTTCTCGCTTATAGTTCCAGAGAAAAACAAGTTTAAAAATATCTCGCCAGAGAAATCAATCAAATAGGACAGAGAAATCAAACTCGTAACTTTAATTTCGTTATTTTTATCATTTACTAATGTCAGTCATTATTTATCGTGGCTGTTGTCTGCTCGCAGGCTTGCCACAGACCTAGCCACCGGGCAGGCTAGCGTGGCTGTTGTCCGCTCGCAGGCTCGCCACAGACCTAGCCACTGGGCAGTAGTGGGCAGGCTAGCGTGGCTGTTGCCTGCTTGAAGCGCTGCGAGTAGAAGCGGCTACAGACCTAGCCACCTAGAAGGCTAGCGTGGCTGTTGTCTGCTCGCAGCGCTGTGAGCAGAAGCGGCCTCAGACCTAGCCACCGGGCAGGCTAGGGTGGATGTTGTCTGCTCGCAGCGCTGTGAGCAGAAGCGGCTACAGACCTAGCCACCTAGCAGGCTAGCGTGGCTATTGTCTGCTCGCAGCGCTGTGAGCAGAAGCGGCAACAGACCTAGCCACCGGGCAGGCTAGCGTGGCTGTTGTCTGCTCGGAGCGCTGTGAGCAGAAGCGGCAACAGACCTAGCCACCGAGCAGGCTAGCGTGGCTGTTGTCTGCTCGCAGCGCTGCGAGTAGAAGCGGCCACAGACCTAGCTACCTAGTAGGCTAGCGTGGCTGTCGTCTGCTCGCAGCGCTGTGAGCAGAAGCGGCCACAGACCTAGCCACCGGGCAGGCTAGCGTGGCTGTTGTCTGCTCGTAGGCTCGACACAGACATAGCCACTGGGCAGGATAGCGTGGCTGTTGTCTGCTCGCAGCGCTATGAGCAGAAGCGGCCACAGAGCTAGCCAACGGGCAAGCTAGCGTGGCTGTTGTCTGTTTGCAGGCTCACCACAGACCTAGCCACCGGGCAGGCTAGCGTTGCTGTTGTCTTCTAGCAGTGCTGTGAGCAGAAGCGGCCACAGACCTAGCCACCGAGCAAGCTAGCATGGCTGTTGTCAGCTCGCAGGCTCGGCAAAGACCTAGCCCCCAGGCAGGCTAGCGTGTCTGTTGTCTGCTCGCAGCGCTGCGAGCAAAAGTGGCCACAGACCTAGCCGCTGGGCAGGCTAGCGTGGCTGTTGTCTGCTCGCAGCGCTGTGAGCAGAAGCGGCAACAGACCTAGCCACCGGGCAGGCTAGCGTGGCTGTTGTCTGCTCGTAGGCTCGACACAGACATAGCCACCGGGCAGGCTAGCGTGGCTGTTGTCTGCTCGCAGCGCTGCGAGTAGAAGCGGCCACAGATATAACCACCGGGCAAGCTAGCGCGGCTGTTGTCTGTTCGCAGGCTCGCCACAGACCTAGCCACCGGGCAGGCTAGCGTTGCTGTTGTCTGCTAGCAGCGCTGTGAGCAGAAGCGGCCACAGACCTAGCCACCGGGCAAGCTAGCGTGGCTATTGTCTGTTCGCAGGCTCGCCACAGACCTAGCCACCGGGCAGGCTAGCGTTGCTGTTGTCTGCTAGCAGCGCTGTGAGCAGAAGCGGCAACAGACCTAGCCACCGGGCAGGCTAGCGTGGCTTTTGTATGCTCGCAGGCTCGACACAGATCACAATTGTACAACTACACCACATGTGGTAATTTTGTTGAATAAATTGAATTGAATTGAATTGACCTAGCCACTGGGCAGGATAGCGTGGCTGTTGTCTGCTCGCAGGCTCTTCACAGACCAGATTGATTTTTCGGGCATTTTTTTGATTTCTCTTTCATTTTCGCCAGAGAAATCAATGCCAGAGAAAGCAAAAAGTAGTGATTATTTAGAATAACCCTTAAACCGTAAAAGCGAATATAATCGTAATTACACAACCAGCTCAGCACCCAAAAAGCTACGTTTTTTTAACAAAATCACAACATTATGACTGATCAATTAATTATTAATTTTACCAGAGAAATCAGATGTATAGGTGTACCAAAGCCAGAAAACACTTGATTACCTCGATGAATCCAAAATGTAACAGCGAGTCACGAGTGCACACACCTCCGCTGCTGCGGCGTTACTGACTCTTTTGAGCGGCCGGGATGCCGACAGCGTACCTACAAAGACTAGTGATGTGTGCGATGTTTTTTACGCGCCAGAGAATCCCAGGGTTTTACGCGGACAGAGACATTTTATTCTGTAACTCGCTAAATTGTTATAAGTATGGTTAAATATTAATTGTAGTTAAACTAGAACATATAAAAGGTCTGTGAACATCGTCACAAATTCGTATCTTAAATAGTTATCGAAATATAAACCCATGAATTTAGCAAGTCAGCTTTCGGACACGCCAGAGAGCGTCAATTTGGGGGGCATAAATATTTTTTATAAAAAAAGCGTAATATCCCTATAATTTTTTATTGCTTCTCCAATTGCAGTAATAGCCGTACTAACCATATAAAAAATACTGCTCCTCTATAATAGCAAGATATACAAATTTTAGGCCAAGACAGTGATTTCTCTGGTGCTGAAGAAAGACCCAGTTGCTCGTGTGTCAGGAACCTACTATTGTTTTTTCTATATTACGGGTTCCGGAGATTCTATTCCTTCGTGTGGAACTTATATAGATTATGTGATGTTTAATTCTTTGTACTTGAAAAGGAAACAGAAACGAATGTACGTAAGTACATAGCATAGCAATGGAAACAATCATTTAAAAAGTAGGTACCTATACATATAATTAAACTATATAACCGAGGCCTTATAACAAAGTAGGTACTTTCCCTTATTTACGTGAAACGCAGTAGATGGAGTGGAGTATGCTGTAACAAAGAGCTCTCCAAGTGTTGATCAAGATGGTAGCTACCCACTTGTATTGTAAACAATAATATGCGCAGAAAAGTGAGCATATATAATATATGATCAAACGAACTTACCAAGTGAAGTTCGATCGATATTATATGAGTCGCTCTGTTCGAAGATATAAGGTCCCTCCCACCCAAACCCAGTTGTATAATAGAAAAAGATAAGATCTACTGCTATCTCTAAAGAATGAGTAGGTACTTGGCCATCTGTCAGGCGACAGGAAAGGAAGGCCATAGACAAAAAAAAAGAGTGAAATCGATCGATTTAATCGATTTTCTCTAAAAGTGCGATGAATGCCAGTAGCTTGAAGAAACTACATGGTTAACTAGAATTATATCTTCGAACAGAGCGACTCATATAATATCGATCGAACTTCACTTGGTAAGTTCGTTTGATCATATATTATATTTCGTCGCTCTGTTCTTCAGATATAATTCTAGTTAACCATGTAGATGTTCAGAGATATTGTGTTGTATTTCACAACACATTATAATAGAAAAGATTAGTCAGTTGTACAGACAGCCCTTAAACATAAGTTGGATTATGTGTAGGGATTAGGTACATTCACTTTAAATTATTTTATTCTAAACATATCTTTAAGTTAACTACTTAAAATAGGATCACCACAAACCCCGATTAAGATAAAAGTTCTGATTATCATTGTTTTTGTACTTATGTCAAAAATTATACGAGCATTACACATTTGCAAGCAATTTCTAAGGCGTTGAAATAAAAACGTGGTGAAAACATAGTTTTCTTTCTATTTCTGGTAATTAAATATTAACCATAATCTTTACATTATCATCGAGCGCTGTGAGCCAGCAGTGATGATGATGATGTTGACTCAACTAAATATAAAGTTATCAAAGATTATGAACACATGTGAAAAATGTTTTGCTTCAAAAGCTTTTTCAGGCAAAACTACACCAAGTTCGGTTTGAATGGTACATTATAGTGTACCTGTAAACTCGAATACGTGTAGGATAATTTTTGAACTACACAAATATTTGATTATTGATATGGTTCACGTTATCTTGGAAATAATCGCTATAAAATAGTTAATTAAGGCGTAAATTATTAAATTTTTATAGGAACTTAATTAACTGTGCTTACTTCGTGTATAGTCACACAGCAACGAAATTTTCTAATTTAGTTATTTAAACAGGAATTATAATTATTTAATTGTAATCCATTTAATAGATGAAATAAATAGTCTTTGAATAAGCATATAAATTATTGAAGCTATTTTTTCCCAAAGAACTTTAAAATAAACGAATTAATGATGTAGGATTTTGGTTTGGTTATAAAATAATAAAACATTAAAACAATCATAAGTCAGACATCCAGAATTAATGTCCTAAAGAATCAATGTCTGCTTTCAAATAATAACAACACTTTGGATAAAACGGTTATATTATAACGTTTATGTGTTTACACTTGTTTTAATTATTTTTTAATAATAAAACGGTAAAAAATTTACGTTTATGTGGTTACACTTAATTTAATTATTATAATAATCAATAAATAAATTTAATTTTATTATTGATGTCTTATATTTTTCTCATTGCTTTTATTAATAAAAAGCAATTCAAAATACTCAGAGTGTTAATAGGCAGACAATTTTATTACTTTAAAGTTTTGTGTACCTGTAGAACGAGGGAAGACAGATTTTCTTCCTAACAATATTGTTATTGGTTCTAAAACTCAATATTATTTCTGTATGTCATAATAATAATATTGAACTAAGTTTTTTACATTCTATTTAGATGTAAAATGTTTATGGTAATTTTCAATTTTTGTAAATTGCAAGGATACTCTTGTGGTGAACGTGGTGAACATAATGTTTCGATTAGGTTACTGCATGTTTTTCTAATCATGACAAAATAAAATTAAATAATTTGATTTCCTTGTTAAATATTAAACAATGTCGACTAGAATAGGACCAAATTTATTTATCACTTAACAACTTGTACTTGGTTGAAAAGCGGAAGTACAAGATTTAACTATTTTCAGGACTACCTACTTATTTTGAAACAATGTTGTCTAACATTGCAAAAAAAGATTTACTCGTTATGGTTTTAATTTTTTACATAAAGTCAAGTAAAATGAAACATTTGGTTAGGAGATCATTGATTTCGTAAGTAATTTCATTGAAATTGGAACGAAATACAATATTTATAATAAAACGCTTTGTCTACTGTGGTGCATAATGTATGGATCTACGTAGAATGAATTAATTGATAATTTCTTACAATACTGTAAATAATTAACAACTTTTTTACCCACATAAAATATAACAGTAACCTTGTTAGGTCCTGTGATAATTCAATAGTATTTGTAAAATACGTAACAAACGAGTTAGGAATAAGATATAACATTTTTGATCCCACCTTATATTTAAATAGGTTTGATCAAAAAAGAAGTTAATAGTTCACCAATTAAGATAATTTTATTATCTTCTATTGTTTAGTATAGAAAAATATAAAAGTTACTCGTTTTCACTCTTCATTTATACCGACAGGGTAGCAAATATTCATGAATATATGACATAAGTCATTTAAGTTATTCTGTCTGAAGAATATGTTTATCCCACTACCAAAATATTTTGGTAATTTTATCCTCGCAATACGTGTTCGTAACATAACATTCAAATTGAATTGAAATTAGATAACCTTAGGACAGAGGTTACATATTTTTACAAATAAAAAATCATAATATTCAATTCCTATAATTAAGGAATTGTTGAATACTTAATGTATGTGCTTTGGTTAAATGTATGTGTTTAGGTAAATAAGTGTTAATCCCAAAATAGGTTTATTTATTAGAGTTCAAAATATAATGTTTTATATTTCTTGTCTTAATGTGGTAATTTATGAAATGAAATGGAATAATCAAAGTATCACATTGTAAGTAATAATTAATTTATATTAATTATACTTAATAATAATAATATAGCGAGTAGGAAAATAATTGTATTTTCAATAATAGGATATTATTTATTATCTACTTATTTCGTTTCTTTCTGAATGATGGACTTTCATAGACCAATCGCAATATTTGCACGAATCTGGCCTGTATAGACCTACCTACATAGGTACACATGTATTTCTGCAGGCAGTACACACTCTTCCCCCCCCTTTTTATGGGAGGTGGGGTGGGCAACCAATGGTTGGGTAAGTTATGTATTGTCAAATCGACTAATCATTCTATCCTTTGTTTTATTTAATGAAAATCAAAAACTGTAAAAGATTCTTTAAAGTAAGACCATAAGCGCATTGAAGTAAGCTTTGGCGAGCAGGTGTCTATCATTATATGTTATAATTTAATATAAATCTACTAGAAAGAAGTAAACAAAATCTTGTCTTGAATCTTTTCTTTCTATAAAGGACTTACGTCCTAAAATCTTGCTGAATAATGGGAAACTTGCATAGAACACAACCAGTTCATTGGTTTATCAAGAGTATTATAAATACAGGGTATCCAAAGTAAGATAAATACAGGGTACAAACATTTATGTTTGTACAACAAAGAAACATTTTTCCATATGTTAAGTAAGCACAATGCGTTGATTTGGTTGTATTTATAGGTATTTGTATACCAATATATTTTTCTAATTCACCTGTAGGCAAATAGGTACGTGAAATTTAATTGACATTTCACTACTCAATTGCACCATGTTTCGATAAAACGTAAATCAAAAAGAAGGTAGATTTAAAAAAATATTTGTAAATCTAATATTGGTGCGTTCTTTTAACAGAATGTAACTTATATTGCGGTTTTCCCGTGTAATATTATGCATTTGGCATTATTAATTACTTGTATTTTTGAAGGGTATATTTTAAGCTAGGGTATTCCTATGGTATAAAAAACTGCGCACAATGTCGCGATTAGTTGCAAGTTTCAGCAATGACTTCAATAGTGTTATTCACAAATAGATACGTTTTTGTATCATATACAAAATTTACGTAATTAATGAAATATTCCATGGTGATGTGATATGATATGTAGAATCTTAGCCATGTTTTAGTAGGTACAACATTATCTCGTGGTGTTGCCTTCGAGTTACTTCTTTTTCGTAGGAATAGGGGCGCGTACCGTATATAAGAAGAAAAATAATTAATGTATTCCTTATCAGTAACCTTATGCGAATAAATTGAATCGCATAGGTGAAAATTATGACGCTCTCGCGTAATAACTTGACACAGATCAACAGTTGTTTTTCTGCTAGCAAGCTTATGCGTGTGACATAGCCTAGTGGTTCGAGTAACGACCAAATAACAGTTAACATATCTATTTCTAAGTAGAAATTTTATATATACTTTTAGGAATACATTGGGTATGACACGATCGTGTGAAAAACAGATCATAAGACAATGAGAGGTCTATGTCAAGCCGTGTACTGTTGTGTCCAATAATTGCTTGATTATTTAAATCGGTAGCTGGTACTTATAAGATATTCTTATAAAATTTTGTCAAGGTATAAACTCAAGACGTTACTGATGACTTTTGGGCATCGTTTAGGCTAAGATGTATTTCGTGGAAGACTGGGATCGATTACCAACGAAATAAAGATTGACAGCAACCATTTGTATTATATAACATTTGCCTTCGTGTTAGCTCGCGGCATAACCTCCAGACGTTATATATCGCTTGGGCAAGCCCTATGCGAATATATTGCACACTTATAACATAGATCCAGTTTGAACCGAATGATTTGCTATGCAAAAATGCCATCGTGATGACTCGCGGTCAACCTCCAGGCTTTCCAGTGGTTCGAGACCATCTAGGAAAAATGGTGTGGTTTACCAGCGGATTGAGTCGTAGACCCACCGTCAAGGAAAAAATGGTGCATCATGGTGAAAAACACCTCAGTCAATCAATCACATCAAGACACATAAAAATACCATAAAATCACTCACCCAGTGTATCACTGAGTTTAAATAGGGAAATAATTAGTTTTTCCAACATTTAACACTGAGGTTATTAATTATTTTACGTTTTTTGTAAAAAAACGTGCGAATCATGCCGCGCAAGTTAAAGAATGAGTAGGTACTTGGCCATCTGTCAGGCGACAGGAAAGGGTGGCCATAGACAAAAAAAAAGAGTGAAATCGATCGATTTAATCGATTTTCTCTAAAAGTGCGATGAATGCCAGTAGCTTGAAGAAACTACATGGTTAACTAGAATTATATCTGAAGAACAGAGCGACGAAATATAATGTGATTTTGACCAAACTACGGCGACGGCGGTACAGTCTCTCACGCTAACTTATGAGCAATGCCATTTTTAAGGCTTCGATTTTCTTGTGGTTGACACCGACATGCCGCACAAAAATTGTGTTGTACAATTCAAATAATGCTGCTGCGTCCAGAATAGTAAAAAATTTGCTTACGTTTGGGATTGTTCATGAGCAAGCGGGAGAGGCTGTACCTCGACTGCATCTTGACCGCATCACAACTGCACGCACGCGGCAACCGCACGTTGTCTCAAATACCGGCATTTGTGTAACTTTCCAAATAATACGCGCACCTACAATGGATTGGACATGCGTTATGCTTATGCTTGAGTATTTATTACTTGTGATTATTTTTGGGAAGTGAAAATCACGCATCACTATTGTAGCCTTGTATTGCATTTCTAAACCACATCAGCGGCATGGCATAGTATAAAATATATACCGCATGTCAGTTGATAGTGCAGTATAATAACTACCCTTTTTTGCGGTCGTTAACGTTCTGCCTACCCCGCAAGGCATAAAAGCGTGATTTATGTATGCATGCATGTATGATTATAAAAAAAAAACATTCGCGTAAAAGCCTCTCCATGGCAACGAAAACGTCTGTTTTTCTCTTGACTTTTCAATTTTAGGCATGTTAATACCCCGGATACAGTGGCGAGATGGCTTGATGTCGGGATGGCGGGATGGCGGGATGGCGGGCCATTGTTGGCTCTAATCCCGGCATTCGGTATTCATCGCGGGGCGCGCGAACATCGTGCCATTTCTTCAGCACCGTTTAGATACACATTCCCTCCCCCCCCTCCACTCGCCTTAAATCCACTGTGGCCAGAGCACACAAACGATAACATGTATCCTGTAAATTATTTGTAACGTTGACATGTTTTTTGTAGTCTTTCGTGCAGAGATTAATATTATACATAACTTATTTTACTTATTATTTGACGAATGAGAGGTTGATAGCAAAAATAACACAATTCTTCTTAGTTCCTTATTTCTTAACGATTATTTGTTAATTTTTAAGTTAGAATAGTAATTAAGTAAGCAATGAATTTGTCTAGCGTGCCTAATTATATCTACTATAGTCTTTTAAAAATTAAATACTTAATAACATAAAATAAGCTTGTGATGTTGTGAAGATCACACTTGATCTAGTTATGATAAAACTTAAACGTATTTATAAGGTGCTCCAGACCTACAAATTACAGACTAACTTTAAATTGTACTCGTAATTTGAAACCAATAATCATAAATAATAGCAAACAAAACTCACGGACAAAGTATACAAATATTTTTTGGATTTGCCAATGTTTTTACCGCAATAAAACAGGAGTAACTAAAAGCAAATAAATCGATTAAATAGAGAGTACCTGTTAATTACGTACATTACTTATCACATTCTGTGCCACTGGCAAGTTTGCAACATTTTATTGTAAAACTTTGAGGATCTGAGGCTAAGCCTACCTAAACCAACAGAGTTACAAAAGTGCTACGGCAGCAAATGTTGTTACGTGACTGGCCATTTCTACAATCCGTGTATTTTTAGTCTGTGTAAGTTCGTGTGGGAAATAAATCAAGGGGATCGGAAACCAGAACCTGTTTGAGAACCTGTTTGAATTGGACCAATGGGTCAACAGATATACCCAAAGAGATTTGGGATGAGGTCTCTTTCTAATATACCGGGAGTAACGGAAACAACAAGCCGAAAGGATGTCAAGGAACTCATGAAACTGAACAACTTTCCCTATGGAACATGGATCGAAATATGAAAAAAAAATTGCACCTCCCATAGTAAATCAATTTGTTCAGTTTCATGAGTTCCTTGACATCCTTTCGGCTTGTTATACCCTTTCCGTTACTCCCAGTAGAAGATTGCGAGATATGCACAAAATCACGCGCGTTGCACATGCGGAGAGCAGGCAAGTGTTATTTTACTGCTAACTTGCAACCAACATACGATGAATCACTCCAGAGTATATTAAGATTTCAGCAAACATTACCATTTAACTTATAGGTATACCTACTAGTTGACCCTATCTAAAAATTACCCCAAACACCTGGTGCGACGATACCTTGTAAGCTATATAGTGCACAAAAGTATTAAATTTATCTTTAGCTTCATAAATCAAATAACATTGTGCCTGACGCAAAGTTCCACGGTTCAATAACAAAAATATTATAAAACTTCGTATTAACTTTTATAAGTAAAGATGTCAACAACACATGGCGTCTATCTTTGTCTTTATAAAATAGTGAAAAACTGATAAAGAGATCGAATTATTTGTTAGGGAATTCTGATTGATTATATAATATTATCTTATTACAAATTGCATTGCTGATCCGTAATTAATCTTGCCTGTCGGTCAAAGAGTCACTAAATGACTCAACTCAAATCAACACTCATTTTCTGTTCTTGCTAGTAGCTCGTATAACGATTACCATCTGAGTTAACACACTATCATACATAGCAACTGAAAACCTCAAACTGAATTGAGCACATTAGTTTGAGTTTTTGATTCGATTAAAAAAGTACATAAATCAGTTAATATTGTTTGCTTTGACAGCCGTACGACTAGCTAATGAGGTGTCCTGAAAGACAAATGGTATTGCACTCGCCTTACTGTTGGAATCTTTTATTAGACAGGAACATTGTCATGATTAATGTGGGCGAGGGTGGCGGCGGCGGTGAGGCCTCGCGATCCGATGATAAGGGCCCGAGCCACACCATTATAGAAGAAATAGCATTGCCTTTGATATCGAAGTTTGACGTAAGGAACACCGAACCGAACATCTACCAATCACGGGGTCTTTAGAAAAATCTCAGTGTAGACTGTTGTAACATCGCTACTGCCGCACCTAATCAATAATATAATTGATTTCAGAAATCCCTGCGATGCGTAGAGGAAATTTTCTTCAAAAAAGGTTTAGAATTGTGTTAGTGTACTGTATTTAGTGCTCCATTACTATGCACAACACAAGTAATAATACAGGGTGTTAATTTAAATGCGTGCCATAGCTTCAAAGTAGGTTTAGCATCGTTAAAAGATGCCGTAAAAAATATTGAAAATAATCCCAGCGTAGAATTTTTTTTTTACTCGGCTGACATTTGATTCAAATGCCTATATCTCAGCCGAATTTCGTTTACTCTCAAAGTTGTTTAGACGAAAGTAGGTACTTGTATGGGCACTCTCTAAACAACAACAGTGTCAAAAAAATGATTTTTCAAAAACAAAGTTTTGACTGACACCGCAAAAAAACATTAGAGGTATTTTGTTGACTGGGATGTTTTAAAAATATTTTTTACGGCATTCTTAATCGATACCTAACCTACCCTGAAGCTATGGCACGCATTTAAATTAACACCCTGTATAAAGAAGTATCTTGTACCCAAACGACCATCTTTCATTTTTGTTTAAAAAATGGGGAAATTTCCAATAATTTATAGTCTAGAATAAATAGCAATACACCGCAAAAATATGCGCATATTTCATTGAGTCAGGGGCAGCGTTTGTTTTCATTGTGTTATATCGGGAACAGACGACACTCCGTCTTTGAATAGCTGAATATTAAACGAATTATATAATTATAACAAATGTAATAAAAATTTCTCTTCTTAAATTTAAGGTTTTGGCTCTTGTCGGTGGAGTAAGGCCATTACTATCCGTTATATATCATACTAGCTGGTACCCGCGTACTTCGTATCGTTTCATTCCTTAACCTGTTCAAAATTCTGATTTCCTTGCCAGCATCCTAAAAATCGTCACGCTCTAGATAATCATCACGCAAATATTGTTGGAAATACATTTTTCAAACCATAGTTGCATTGCCAACAGATGCCAGCAGAAACGTTCCATCATGCTGAACAACTTTTGCTTTGGATTCATATCTGTATCTCCTATATTTCAGCTGGGCTCCTGGTGGTGCACCTGGTGGTCTACATCAGGTACTCTATAAACCTTCGTTGTCTATTTGCCAGCAGAAGCGTCCCATCAACCTGAACAACTTTTGTTTTGGAGTTATATCTGTATCTCTTATAGTTTAGCTGGGCACCTGTTGGTGCACTTGATGGTTTACATCAGGTACTCCAAACTTTCGATATCTTTTCACCAGCAGAAGCGTCCAATCAAGCTGAACAACTGTTGCTCTAGAGTCATTCATATCTGTATTTCCTGTAGTTCATCTGGGCACCTTATGGTGCACCTGATGGTCTACATCAGGTACTGCAAACCTTCGTTGTCTATTCGCCAGCAGAAGCGTCCCATCAACCTAAACAACTTTTGCTTTGGAGTTATATCTGTATCTCTTATAGTTTAGCTGGGCTCCTGTTGGCTCACCTGGTGGTCTACATTAGGTACTCCAAACCTTCGTTGTCTATTCGCTAGCAGAAGCGTCCCAACAACCTGAACAACTTTGGCTTTGGAGTTACATCTGTATTTCCTATAGTTTAGCTGGGCTCCAGTTGGTGCACCTGATAGTCTACATCAGGTACTCCAAACCTTCGATATCTTTTCACCAGCAGAAGCGTCCTATCAAGCTGAACAACTTTTGCTCTGGAGTCATATCTGTATCTCCTATAGTTCATTTGGCTCCTTATGGTGCACCTGATGGTCTACATCAGGTACTGCAAACCTTCGTTGTCTGTTCGCCAGCAGAAGCGTGCCATCAACCTGAACAACTTTTGCTTTGGAGTTATATCTGTATCTCTTATAGTGTAGCTGGGCTCTTGTTGGCGCACCTGGTGGTCTACATCAGGTACTGCAAACCTTCGTTGTCTATTCGCCAGCAGAAGCGTCCCATCAACCTGAACAACTTTTGATTTGGAGTTATATAAGTATCCCTAATAGTTTAGCTGGGCTCCTGGTGGTGCGTCTGATGGTCTACATTGGGTGTTCCAGACCCTCAAGTGGAAGCAAAAGTAGCCTATGTACGTTCTCGGTGTATGAGTAATCTCTGTGCCTTTTATCAAAATCGGTTCAGTGGTTAAGGCGTGAAAGCGTTTTCGGTACACCGTCCCTAACACCCTGTATAATTGTATAAGTATAGTATGGAAGTAGGTATGGATATGGATTGCGCGTGACACTTGGCGTCCTATGTAACTCCTTTTTTTGTGTTAAAAGAAAGTTTTGATGCGTTTAGTATCTTTCATATGGCGCGCGATGGCCATTCTGATACCTACGTAGGCATTCATCATCCCATTTTTCATGAACTATGCATTCGGACAAATTCACATGCAATTTTTTTTTTGGTAGCAAGATCTTGATGATACCTAAGTATATTACTAAGTTTTTTGAGCGCCTGACAAAACCTGCAGAGCAATATCAACCACGGATAATTGCGTGTTTTCTTTCTGTAGGTAGTTTTGGGCGTCTGAATAAATCGTTTTTTGGATTTTCAATTTTCCAACGGAATTTTTCCGCGGAAAAAAGTAGCCTATGTCCTTTCTCAGGTTTTTATCTATGTTCATGCCAATTTTCATCAACATCTGTCCAGCGGTTTAGGCGTGAAAGCGTAGCAGACAGACAGACAGACAGACAGACAGACAGACAGACAGAGTTACTTTCGAATTTATAATATTAGTATGGATATAATGCCCATATCCCTTGCAGGGTAGGCAGACCGTACGCGGCTGTAAAAACGACCATCTACACCACGTCTGACAAAAGTTTGAGAGTCATTCAGAAGACCGTGTAACACCCACAATAGAGACAGGTTATCAGCCTGTCGTCTAAAATTGCAATACACATCAAGCAATTCTCAACTCCCTCTCAAGTCGCTTTTTACGAAAAAACATGGGGTGATGCTATTCTAAGCCGGCACTAAACATTTAATAAAAATACTACAAACTAAGGTTACAAATGACGCCAGTCTGTTTTCAAAAAAGCACCAATAAAAGCTTTATAAGTACAATGTTTATAATATGTACGTGGCACAGATTGTATAAAGATAAGTTATTTAATAATGGAATATGCCTAAGTAATTCCGCTTTGCCGACCTTTTATTTGATTACTGCAATCAAATCAACATCGGCCGAGCAGTGAAATTAGGACAAGCACAATTTCGGGCTGCCTCTCCTTGTGCACGCTCTTGGAACACAGGGAATTTAAAAAGCTCAAACAAAATGAAACAAAAAAAACGTCATAACGGCAACTCAGTAACAAGCATACCACCCACCCACTATCCATAGTAAGAACATTTGGAATTCAGGCAGCCGGCTAAAAATCTAAGCTGGCATTTACTTTGCAGCATAGGTAGTTGCCGTGGAAAAATAGAAGGTGGTAGAGTTTTGCCTCTCCATTTAAAATGTTCGCCTTACTGAAGAATTGAAATGTTTCCAAAGAGGAGAAACACGCAAAATTATTCTTCAGAATCTTGAAACTTTTGAGCTGATTATAATGAAACTTGTTACGGCTTCGAAGTCTAACGAAACCTACACAACTGAACTTCATAAATTGGTCACGTTGATTTTGATATACGGGGTGTAAGGAATAGCTCTCCGAATACTGATAGCGTGCATGGAGATCATAAACACTTCAAAACAGAACAGCTTTCTCCTATTCAAAAATCGAGTTCCCAAGCAGCTGACTGAATTTACTTACTATGGGTAGTCCAATTATTTTATAGGTACGTTTAAATATTTTATTACCCATAGGAAGTTGTTCAGTTTCACAGTCAAATATCAGTTTTTGGAGAGCTGTTCCTTACATCCAGTTTTAAATGGTTACATGAGTATAACAATATAAAAAGAAACAGCCAAGTGCGAGTATAGTGCAAATTTCAAGTCTGTAACTGTTACGGTTTATGAGATACCGAACTGCCTGGTGACAGACGGACAAATAGACAACGAAGTCTCAGGTGCAGCGCCCTAAAAGCAGCGAAGTACATGTCAGACATACCCACAAATAGGGTTTCGTGGTCAACTTAAAATTGCGTAAACGTTATCAGCAAAAAATAATGAAGTATCAGTCATTGAGTGTTAAAAAGTCAATTTCGTTGCTGGTTCACTACCAACGGCACAACGGAAAGCTTTTCTTTTTCTTTAATCTTGGTCACTTGGATACAAAATCCGTTATAGTTTTCATGATAACTTCAAATTGAGAACTATTTTTATTATATTTTTATCCCCTTTTATAAGTACTGTTCAAACAATATTTAATTTATTTTTTGCCAACATTTCTAAATTTAGGTTGATACGCCGGATATTTTCCCCGATGAAAGTTGGTCTAAAACTGCCGGAGTTATTGAGGAGGGGCATACAGACGAAATTATAGTTAAGGGTTTGTAGTAGACTACGAAACCCCAGTGGTTTCTTCGACAAGTTTAGTTTTATTGCATCTTCAATCCAGTGGCAAACATATCGTCGATCGACAGAATGTAAATTGTATTGGAAGTCATATTTTCTCCATATTACGACCTACGTTGTTGGTTTTATGGACCGTCTCGTAAAACAAATGCAGTGAAGTTACTTTTCCTTATATTTCTTACTGATAAGTGAATCCTGAGATTTTTCGTTGTTTGAATTCCTGATTGAAAAGGAATTGCTAGTAATTCACCATTAGCGTAGCCGTACCGTTAAATTATTCAATAACCTGCACCTGCATAGTTGAAAGAAAATGAAGTTTAATCTATGACTACCGTCAATTTGAACTTACCGAGGTACCTAAATAATATAAATAGTCAGGTAGTAAAAAATATTTACCAACCTACGTAGATAAATTTCAGAGTTCGTAAAATTTTCGGAATACCTACGTTAACTTATTCCTATACATAAAGTCAGTAGGTTCCTCATACTTATTTGAAATGCTAATAAAGCATCACTCAGCCAGCACCCGGGTAAGGTTAATGTACGTATAGTAACTCAATAAACTTCCAATATCGGGCCAATAATAACTTTGCCGCGGAAAACGCACACTCCAAACTTGGATAGGTAGGTAATTCCGATTGCGGCGTACGAATTTTACTTTTTTTTATTTGACTACCTTCTGACCTGTTCGGCATTTGCGGCTGCGGCTTATAGTTTTCCCCTCATGGATTATGCATATACCTTCCACTATACATATACCTTCCACTTGAATCACTGCATCAAAATTTGTAGAGTTAGGCTGTGTCCATGATTGACAGAGAAACGCAAAAATTTACTTGTAGGTATTGGTGAAGTATATTTAGGCCAACAAACTAAAACAGAAAACTTTTAAAATTGAACCACGAAAGTTTTTTCAAGCACAGAATAAAGGAATACCTACTTAAGTTCTAATAATTTAAAGTCACGTCTCGCCCGGTTGGCATTTTTCTTACACGTTTTATTGGCATACTAGACAAATTTGAAAAATTAAGATTATGTTACAAAATTTGATAAGGAGCTAAATTTCTAATGGCCGAATGGTTTTAGAGCAGGTCATTATGTTAATGATTTTGATTTTGTAATATGTTAATTCACCTGCTAAAATACACACCTGTCTTATAACTTTGTTCCATGGTAGGTATGCTACTAGCATTAGACCTATTGAAACTCGTAGGGGATAACTCAGTGGTGCTACAAATATTAAAAACTCCATCCGTTTACATGGGGTTTAGCGGTGATTGGCTTGGTAATACTTACCCCCGTTAATACATGCCCCGCTCTCCCCTAGAAAAACATAGGTACTTCGTCGCTAGTCAAAAAATATACTTACAACGAAAACTGCTTGCTTGCCGTAATCTTCATCGCTTCCACATAAACCTTCAAACTTTCGTTCACATTACTATCTGCCGCAAAAGAATTACGTGTTCGTTGTATAGCTACAAAGGACTGATGTTAATCTAAAACACACAAAAGAGTAATATTTTTCCCATTCGCAGCCATCGGTTTTCCACACGCATATTTATTCCTTCTTCAATACAATGTCACCACATTGTTGTTGTTATTTTATGTTGACTTGCCACAATAAAGCTGTAAGTATTGTGTGCAGCGTTTTAATGAATCTTAACAAAGACTTATGTAATTCAAAATCACGTAAAACGTTAACTTATTCGATTTTTTATTGTCAAACTGGTTGCTGTGTCAATTCTGAAATGGATCCGGCAAACCTTGATCGAACTCATCGAAACATAAATTAATTAAAAATAACTTGGTTCGTCGATTCAGAGGGCCCACTTTTTTTTCCTTAACAGCCACAACCAGTCCATTGCCATACTCACCGCGCTTAGCAGGCAAATTGGCGAGCACAGTGCAAGATAATTCACAGGGAACGCTGCTGCCCATTTCCTGGATAATTATCCCTGAGTCGCTTTTTATGCATCCACGGGCAAAATTTGGGTAATTCTATTCTAAGCTGGCATCACACGATTACTTGTTTAAACATACCTTAGCTGTTTCCGGTTTTCTGGGCATAAAAGTGTAGGCAGCAGTGTGGCAGCAGGCAGCCCCGGCTCCCGGCGGGCTGCTTCTATTGTGCACGATCGTTTCGACAGACATTAACCGGAATTTACGGCCACAGCCAATTTTAGACAGGATTTAAGTGCTGCCCTTAATGTGCTTCCCACCGATTTTCTGAATAAAGAGAGTACAAAATGTTATGTACCCGTGATATGATAATCGTGGGCGTCGACGCCAGGTTAGGTACTTACTTCAGAAGCCACAACAGTCCACGGCTGGACGTGGGCCTCCCCCAATTGGGGGGTATTTGCTATACTCGCCGTGCTTGGCAGGCGGATTAGCGAGTGCAGTGCAAAGATTTTTATTCACTGGAATGCTACTGCTCATACCCTGTATTAATTCCTTAGTTAGACACCCATGGGGTAGTGCATAGGTATATAAATTAGTACCTACAGATACTCATGGCATACCTAGTTAGATAAGTTAGTGGTCCTATTTCACTCTTGTTGCACAATTTGAAATATTTTTAGCATAATCAGTTAAAAATTATACTACATAGAGCAAGATATCGGTTTAGTAAAGTTATGTAGGTAAATTAGAGTTAAATAATTTAAAAAATTGTAAAGGTAATGTAAACAATTTCATCTGCTAAATACAAATTACCTGTTTCTAGTAAGCAAAGATTTAGATTTAATAAGTAAAATATATGTAACTAACGCTGTCGTGGAAAAATTAAGCTCAAGGACAGTTTTTTCTTATCTCTAGTCACGAATCTATTCTATCGGTTACTTATCGGTTAAAACTAGTAAAATTTAACCATAATATGCAATGCAAAAAAAGAGATTAATTTCAATGGGTTTCTTTTGTATTCCTACTTCGCTACAAAAAGTTTCAGTAAAGGCAAAAAGAGAATGGTCCCATCCACACCAGAAGGAAGAAAACAAAGTCAGTGTCGCTTCGAACGTGTTAATACTACGAGTAAACCCGGGGCTAAGTACCCGGTAAGTAGAAAGTGGTAGAAATAAGCTGTTTGTTGAACTCAATACAACTGTAATACGATTCAGGGCGTTATGAGTCTTTGTTTTTCGTGTTCTTGGATACAATAACCCTCTAACAGACGTACTCAAGTAAGCATATAATAATTTTATATCCCCTACGCTGGGGGTTACAAATGACTCTATAAAATGTAATGGCAGCTCAGTTGTGACAAATGCTCAAAGATTTCAACGCACCCCGAGCCCGGAGCCGGGAATGCTCGTATTCTCACGCTGAGCTCATTTGCAACATTTCAGGAATTTATTTTGAGTTAAACTAGGTAGGTACATATTTTATTATGTACATTTGCGAAAATTCGTTGTTTCTAATTGTTCGTGCTTAGTTCATCGCGCTTCATGCCGCGCTGCTCGCAATTAGTAGGATTAGTGAAACTATTTTGAACTTCTGCTTTTATGGGTTTTCCATTTGTCGGTGGAGTACGGGTTGAATTCCAGCAGAATGGGCCCGTCACTTAACCATTGGAGCCAAATTACACACCATTACTAACGGCGTGTACCAACAGTAGGTAGATAGATATACCTAGTACCCATGCCTAGGAACGTAGGTAGGCTTTGAATATTATGGATTTACCTCTATTCTTATTTCATAATCGTAAATGAAAGTCTAGCCTTTAAGTGAAGAATATTATGTATAATTTATGAAGATAAAATCTGTGTTCGGTTTCAAAAGGCGGTTTTATGTGTTGGTTTAAGGTTGGTTTGATCGGGCAGTAAAAATCTGAGAAGAGAGCGTTGGACAAAAGCGGTTCGATAGGAAACAGTTTAGAGAGGAAATATTTTTATAAAAACAATGACTGACGTACGTACAAAAGGATAGTAAGTGCTGTACGTGTGCTGCAGAAGAACCTCTTGACGTATAATGTCTGATTCTCATAATGTAAAACTTTAACATTAAGATAGGCGGAATGTACATGATTGATGTATTGACGAAAAGAGTTTACGAAACCACATAAAAAGGTCTTATATCTATCATGGTAGTCACCGAATACGAATAAAACTGCGGCTGTCATGTGCCAAAATAGCGAAAATTCAAACAGTGCATGCGTTGCATGTTGCCGAACTTAATTGAAATGAAGTTGTAAAATTAACACAATACCACAAATTGTAGGTAGTAACTAAAACTGCTAATATTCACATACCCAACACTTTTTTTTATAAATTTAATATCTTATGATTTCTCTTTAAACGTTTCTTGTCTGCCGTTATCTTAGTTATTTTTGTGAACAACCCAATACTTTATATCGAATTTGAATGGACGAGTTTTTCCCCCTCACATTACTTGCCATTTAAATCTCGACATTGCACCACCTTACTCTCGGAAATCCGCGCTTTTAAATATACAGAACCATACTGTAATTTAACCTTGTCAGAAATGTTGTAACGACATGGCATATTCCTCAAGTAGGTAAGTCTAAAGTAAGTAACTACGCAAATTATCACAAAAAATAAAGACTGTAGCCCTTAGGGATCAACATTGTTATGTATGTTTATTTATCTACATTTAAAGAGGCATAATTTAAAACATGTACTTATGTAAGTAAATATAAAAGTGAGTAAATTACTTTTTATTTACTTATATATTTTTCATCGCATTAAAATCTCCTTACTTACTCGAAAAACAACTCATTGTTCACAAGTTTTGGCCCGCTGGGTACCCGGTGCCAACCAAAAAATACGGCTCGACCGGAAGGACCGACAGCTCCGCTTTCAGAAAACTCGTTGGATGGTAAAATCAAACTTTATCACAATGTTTGGGACTCAATTGTTCAAAACAAAGTTTTGAATCAATATTTGTTCAATATGCTTGACGAGGAGACCTTTTAACTCTTTTATTCTCTCCATGTTTAGTGTAAAAAGAGCTTTTGCATTTCTTGGCATAAGAAGAATGGCAATTTATTTGCGAATAACAAATAACAGACAATACGATACAAAGGGTGACCAAACTGTTCAACATTATCAAAATAATGTAATTGTTTGTATAAGTTTACTTATTTTATATTATGTTTATCTTATAAAGTTAACGATAGTCGATCGAAAATTTGACTGATCGACAGTGATCTCTTTATTTATCAACAGAATCTTATCTAGGTACCTACTACAGGGAGTAACGGAAAGGGTATAACAAGCCGAAAGGAGGTCAAGGTACTCTGAACAACTTTCCCCATGGATTGTTCCATGGGGAAAGTTCGAAATATGAAATAAAAAGGGTCGAAATATGAAATAAAAATTTGGATGTCTCATAGTAAATCAATTAGCTGATCGGCGATTTTGTATTGGAGGTCCAATTTTTTTTTTCACATTTCGACTTATGTTTCATGGGGAAAGTTGTTCAGTTTCATGAGTACCTTGACCTCCTTTCGGCTTGTTATACCCTTTCCGTTACTCCCGGTATAATGATTATACATCCAATAAAAAATAAAAATCATGCCTACATAGCATTCTAAAATGTGCCAACTGACGATCAATTGCCTGACAGATCATCTTACGTCTCACGTGACATGTCTCCTCTGTGGAAGTTTCCTCCTCGCGCGGAAGATAGGTAACTTCAAGGATTTTTTTGCCTACTTTACCCCTTATGGTGTCCAAATATCTAACAGGCGTAGTCCAGTGAAATGTGCCTGCACGTCCGGCTGCGACCTGGCAACCCTGGACGGATGGCATCGTAAGTCAATAGTCCCTCAGAAATGCTCCGGATAAATTGGATCTGCGGAGTAAGGCGAGAAACACACACGACATCAGATTGTGCGTTATTTTTGCGCAACGCTATGGCATGCGTTAAATAAATACGATTCTCCACCTTATTTTCATACGGTTTATGTCAAACGGTTTGACAGACGCATCCGCTAACGCAAATATATCAGTTATATCACACAAGGCTGTCGAATAAGGTCGAAATCCGTATTGTCCTAGCGCATGCGTTACGCAGCGCAAAAATAACGCCTAAACCGACCTTACATGTGATTCTCGGCTAAAAGCGAGTCAAGTGGGCTCGGCATCGTTTAGTAGCGGCCTCAGTGGGACGCGGCAACGAGATTACTTTCGTTTAAGACATTCTGATTATCATACGACAGTACCTACTGTTTGAATAATAAATTAGTGATGTTAGTCGGTGCACAAAGTTGATGGTTTATATGCTAATTTCGGTAGCAGATCTGGTCACAATAAAATCCAAGTATATTGCTGACGTAGGTGTCTACGGCGTGATTTTGAGGTTTTTTCCATGAGATTTTTAAATCATGTAACCTATGAAGGATATTAGGAAACAGATAGATATTCCCCCTTTTGGCGAGCCCAACTCTCACTTTTCCGGCCGGTTTTTTTAGACTAATTCGACCCCGTAGAATACGATCCTGTCCGATACTTTTCGCTCCTCCCCTCCCTTCCTCCTTTTTTGCCCAAAACATGCGGTTGTAGAAAAAATGCAATTTTGTAGAAAAAATTATAAGGATCTACTTTACCCTTGCAAATTTTCTTCTATTTTTAATACTTTTCGAAAAAACATAAAAAATCTGCAAAGCGGGACATGTTTTGGGCAAAACAGGAGGAAAAAAGGAGAGGAGCGAAAAAAGTACCGGGCAGGATCGTATTCTACGGGGTCTTATTAGTCTAAAAAAACCGGCCTAGTGCGAGTTGGGCTCGCCAATGGAGGGTTCCGTACTAAGATTTGTAGGTAATTCTGGTTGGTAAACATATGACTTGGACAACTAGCCTTTCTTAGATTTTGTTTTTCTTTTCGACCCCCATAAAAACCATAAACTAATGAAAAATTATTTTTTTAGAAATTTCCTTAACTCGTACTTCAAAACAAAGCTACTTGCCAAATTTCATTGTTCTAGGTCTACGGGAGGTACCCTCTGAATTTTGATTCCCTTGAGAGGGTAAAACCACGCGTTTTTACTGCATAAACGGCGATTTTAACTTGAAGTTAGGTGCTTGATTTTTTCACAACTAATAGCGTCCATAGACTTGAGTATATAGGTTAATTTCAACTCGATATCTTTACGCGTTCTTGAGATAAAGGGTCTTGACAGACTGACAGACAGACGGACGGACAACAAAGTGATCCTATAAGGGTTCCGTTTACCTTTTGAGGTATGGAACCTTAAAAACCGGTACTATACTGAAGTACAGATTTGCCATTGGCCAACAAAAACAGAAGCCTTTTAAGAAACAATTACTTGACTAGGTATTAGGCTGAAATCAGAAAAAAAGTATTAATTTTTCATATACCTACATATCCACATACTTACATACCTACATATATTTTTACTTTCGAAAAACATTGAGGTCTTGGGAACGGGTAAAAATAGGTAAATTAGAAGACTACTTCTGGAATATAAGACTCTCTGAATTTGCTTAGGCCAATATTTTACGCTCGTATTTTCGAGCACTTATAAACTTTTAATTACCATTAATTTTCAATTTTGTGCCCGAATGACTACCTACTGACTTTTCTGACATTTTCCAAGCTGAGTTTTACTTATTTTAAAATTGTTTGTTCAATTTTGCTTATTGCACAGAAAGTTTATTCTACGTTTATGGAACTCTACAGTTGGTAAAGTTGGAGTTATTTTTAACTGTAATTAAATGGTTATTTTCGGTCGAAAAAGTTTTTATGATGAAAAGAGCGAAGTTACAACGCCACTTGACGGATGTCGTTTCTTTTTTGCTCCGATCTTTTTTCCTTGAGCAGGAAGCGCTAAAACACTTAATAATAAATAAAGTTACGTCGCCAACGGGTCTGACTACACAGAATTGTAGGTAGATCAACAAATATAATAGAATAGACGTAGTTGTGAGTGGACTTATTATAACACAAAATAGTGCGCTAGCCAATACTTACTTTGTGCTTATAAGGCCTACTTGCAATTTTTTTGCTACTTTATGGAGGTATTAACATGAAAATTGTCTAGTAAAATAAACAGGTGATTTATGATGATCGTGTGTTTTATGTTATGTTTATTTTAGTTAGTTTAATATGTGTGTGTGTATGATTAAAATATCAGCCAGTAATCATGAAAGAGTAATTTGTATGGTACAAATGAAAGCAAACAAACAATTATTTTCTCTTTGTATTAATAGCATATTAGATTAATGACTTTTTGAACTTTAGTTACTAGTCGAGGTCACGTCAATATTAGTAATTAAGCAGCTGGAAATATCTACCTACATTATGAGACTCGGTTCAACAGAAACAGTCACATTTAGCATAGCATCAAAAATATTGAAAATAACCGAAGTCATTATAATTTCGTCAGGTCTGTCTGTATGCCCCGCCTCAATAACTTCATCAGTTTTAGACCGAATAACATTAAATTTGGTGTGAAGATAGATCCTAGACATAAACCCAAATTTACTAATTAAAAGCTATTGAATGTTCGCTGGAAACAAGGGGAGCTTACGATGTTATACTTTTGTGGTTTTAATTATGATAAAAGTATAGGTTGGTACTTTTTATTTTTAGTAGCAAGCATACACGACACGGTAAATAAATTTTCTACTATTATATTATAGCTCATACATTTATTTTTCAAATAAGACATAAAGCTAACCGAGTTATGAGAAAATTTTAAACACTCACAAAGTTTGATTTCTTTTTTCTATATGGTTTAAAGGCACATTCAATAAAGTGGAGAAACGTTCAGTCTAACAACGCCAGCGATGTCTTAAAAAACAAGCACCTATTTTGAAAATATCTGATGAGTATCTACATTCCACACGATAAAAACTTCTGCGAATACCAAGGAAGTAATAAGTATGGAAAATAATCCACCCACATCAAAAACCCGGATTACTGAGTGTAGTTAAGGATTCTGAAAATTAAGTAAGTACCTAATCAAACGACGAAGGTGACCTAATTTTTATGTGACTAGTTCCAATGGTTCTTGACAACTGATCTTTGAGGATCTGATATACTTGTTCGAACTTTGACTGTGGATGGTAATACATCATTATTATTCACAAGCAACGTCGATCCACGAGGTGACTCGGCACACTTCCGCTCCCGCCGAAAGGGAAGCGAAGGGAAATGTTTTTGCCACTCTGTCTCTCAAGTCGCTGACGTAAAGCGCTTATCTATTTGTATGTGCTTTTGCAAACCCACAATGACGTCACGCGTATACAAGCTTGCAATGCAACAATGCAAACTTTAACGTGTAATATGTTCCCTTGTCCTACATTTGGTATAAATTCAAATATGTAGGTCTCAGCCATGAATATACGTTACTATACAAACATAAACTTGGAAGTAGATAGTTTGATTATGAACCGACCTTTATGCATAAATCAGTTTGGTTATTTTCTACTCTAACTCATCCTCAGACAATGAAAAAGTTCAGGCTATTGTAAATGTGTATGATGTTATGATATAGTAGAAAATGTATTTAGGTACCATACGCCTCATAAATAGAGGTCTTGTGAACTTTTACACAATTTTATATCTGTCATATCTACCAGTTATATACGTCCTCTGATTCGGGTGTGTGTTGTGCTCGTTTTCGGAATTGCACTGTATGCTTTTTGTGCGGGGGGGTGACCAGTCCCATTGCACAGTAAAAGAAAAAGCGTAGCAGAAATCATTGACAGCTACATAGCTTATAGAAAAATGAATTAATTGTACGTTTATATTGTGTTTCTGCATAATTTACATATAGTAAATAGGTAACATAAAAATATAGAAATCAATCATCACCAATCTAACACGAGGGGGATCCTAACATACTTTTGGCTCATTGTACCGACACTCTAAATAGGTACATTTTCTTTCTATCGCAAGTCAGTTGCTCTTTTTTGAATAATATTAAAACTAAATCAACTTCTAAGTTATGCATAAACCTGAGAGAAAATGTAACAGTTTATAACACAATTGAATCTTGTGTACATAATAATTCGGCAGAGGCAGATCAAAATAATCTCTGTGAATGCCGTTCACTGGTGTTTCTTTTACTGTGGTGATAGTTTTTGCTCTCGGCCGGCGCGCACATTTTCACTTATCAGATTTCACTTGTGAAAGCGCGCGGGTTTTTCGCCGGCCCGCGCCCGCTCCCGCTGCCATGAATTGCCAATAAAGTAACACAGCCGCTCCAAATGTCACCGACAGCTGCTTTGCCATTTCTAATGGAATTGTAAATTTTCTCAATCGCACACTCGATTCGATGCGATCAGCGATAGTGTGCCCGTAGCCCTTTTAGTATTATGTCATGGTGTCATACCTAATTTGTCTGTAAAGGGTAATATTATCGTTGAAATTGTCTACGTTTTACAGTGATATTACTTAAGAACGTTCCATAGTCCGCAAACGATGTCAATTACGTTACATAGTCAAATACAAATCTGAGACAATTTTTGATGCCGACGGTGGTAATTTTTCACTGGACGTATACAAAATACTGTAACAAATAAACGCTGACCGCGCCCGTCGCTGTTCGCAAGCTCAGCGTTTCGCGAGAGATAAATATCCGGAGGGGAAACCGGGGCAAGTTTGCCCGGAGCGCCACTTTTCGTGTAGCAGGGATAGGACAGGAGCACAAGCAACATTGCCATTGATACAGGAGAGTTGAAACTGAAATTAATTAGAAACTGTAGATAGATACCTTACCTTAGTAAAATGTGATGTTGAAATATTGACCGAACGCAACGAATCAATAGAATAAAATCATGAAATGGCATAGCACTGTTCGGCTTCGCACGCTTTTAAACACATTAATCAAGTGTAATTACAGTATCACTAGTTCTATTTCTTGAAATAATTACTGTAATTATAACCTTACCTATACTTTAATTTTAGCATTTCTTATTCTTTTCTGAGGATTTGTTCGTAAATTTGGTGTTGCCACACAAAAGTAAAAGGAAAATTCGTTTCAAATCACTGATCCAATTTAAAAATAATCTAGTTTCTTTTGTTTATGGAAGTACCTTGTAGCATCCGGCAAGTCTAATTTCGACGTAGTTCGCCTCATTCTAGTTGTTCATAGAGTTCTCTCTGAAAGTACCTACCTCTCCCTAATGTTTAGCAAAATGCTTGTGGAATTGAAATCGTATTGCATTTTAGGCAAATGTTCAATATTATGTGCGTTTCCAATAATGGCATAGGAAGAGCTTTATTCGTGCATGATAGGAAATTCTACGTTTTGTATTACCTCATTAATATAGTAACTGTAACCCACCTTAGGTGAGTCTAAAAATGATAACTTCCGAATTAAAACAAAGTTCTGTAAGTAAGAGCAAAGTTACGTAGTGATGTGATCATTTAGGCTACTTAGCACTGACTGTTGTGTCTCACCACTGTGAACTACTGCGAAGTCCATTTATTTTACGCATAACAGCTTGTTTGATAACTTCATCAATCTTCTCTATTTTGCCATAGTCTTTATCATAACTACGCCATAGATACAATATTTAAGTTGTGGGCACTCACTCGGGTGTGCTATTATATCGTTTACGCGGCTGCTCCCTGTGGAAATCAGTGTGCCACTACATAACCACGTCTCCAAAATAAATACGTACGTACCACATAGATACAAGGTGCTGATACGTATTTGGTATTACGTAAATAAGTGCCTACCTACTGCAGCACTGCGCACACTCAACTCTGTTTGGCGCATGCTGTATGTAGTTTTTTGAAACTTGAAATAAACTCAATCATAAATTGTTGTACAAAAAAGAAAGAAAACAATTAGATCCCAACAACAGAGTTGATAAACGTTGGTGACAAGCAATCTATAGTACCTATTTGTATTTTGTACCGGTCCAACAGATCTAGAAATCTGACGGGGCCAGAATTTTTCCAATGTAATTTTTACGGGACAGCAGTGGGACACCATAGGCTGATAGATAATAAATATATTTTTTGAAGCTCTTGTTTCATAGACCATTCTACCACCAGACCTACCTATATAGACTGTTTCAATGACATAACGATTTATTCTAAATTTGCTATTGAAAACAGTATGCGCCAAATTGCGCTAGATATGCGCCGGCCCTTATCGGAGAAGCAATCGTTGATCACATGAAAACCTAATCGCCCCCGATGATTCCGTGGGAATTGCGGTATTAATATGCATGAACTCAAGCACAGGAATTCGTTTTGGCAGAAGGGTACATTCGATACGTATTTCTTTTACCTTCACCAACTTTCTACCCAGAGGTTCTGCCAAAGTATTTTTGAAACGTGTCTGTAAAAAGAAGTAGAATGCCAAAGCATTGTCACGGCTATTTACTCTATCTACGACTTGTAAATTAACATCACACCTTTCGTAGTTAAGACTCATATTATAATAAGCTAGTTGCAAACTGCATAAAGTTCAATCTCCGTTTCTGGTAGCCCCAGTTATTATTTACATATAACTTACAGCTACTATCACAAATAAATCCGTGTGAAGTTACAAGTTTACTGGGTTCAAGTTTGCTTTGTTTGCTGATTATGAGACAACGGAATGCACTATCAAAATGCCGAAATTGGCAAAACATGCAAATCACATATGTCATGCACAATCAAAAACAGTTTATTTTCAACAACTTTTTTGTCATTTGTGGCTTTACATTAATGTGTAGGCCGAAATAAACTTTCGTCTTCGATTGGCGTCACTAGACAGACACTGGGTTTGTGCGATGCGAACGTATTGATGGCTAATACAACATGTATCATTCATAACTACCGCAAAAATCACTAATAATGCAAAAGTGCCAATATACGTAGAAACGCTATAGAAATAGCAATATGTCCGATGTCAAGTGCTAATATTTTGTCAGTTTGTCTGTTGGTCGCCTTCCACAGTTTCAACTCCGAAAATATCCATAGCATCGTCCGTCACTGCCGGGCGGCCCGTGGGTACCTAATTTTATTTGTGGACTTATTGGTACTTAGATGTGGTTTTTTTAATAAGTTCCTTTGCAAATACCTGTAAATGGAACAAGAAATCTACATAACAGGGCTTCAAAAATGTTTAGTACAATATGGGTACAATTTTGTCGTAGCTATATTCGTAGTAACTTCTGGCTTGCTATGCCTACGCCTACGCTACGCCTACTCTACACGGCTACGTTGTTGTAACGTTTTTATGGTTTCTTGTTTCTTACAAGTTTCTTATTCATTATACATCAAATGGAAGAAAAATATTTCAAATTCCATCTATTTTTAACTGGTCTCTAATAAATTATTTGTTAAATGTTCTTTCGACATAAATACCTACGGTTACGTGGTATCAGTCACTCTTTTACGGAATATTGGAGATCCGTCGAAGATTGTCGACGACGGTCGGGTTGGGTTTGTTTCTGCGACGATATTCTGTTACCTACTCAACTGATAAAAAGCCAGAGAAAAATACCTTTAATTTCATTTATTTCTGAAAACACATGACTTACAACTTTTTATCAAAGTAGGTATTATAATTTAGTTTGTATTTTATGCTATAGTTTCAAGTCTGGCCATGTAAAAGAGCTTTCTTTGGTTTTAAGGTCACTTGCATGCTATGCCAACTATGTCGGATACCTTTTGTAGTCGTTAATTATTAGTTAAATTAGAGAAAATATTCGTTAATTTTACCGTCCCCTTGCTGACCGAACAATGTTATGCAGAAAAGAGCTATGATGTGCATAAAATTGCGAATTGAATGCACTTATGATGCCGACTTAGAATAGCATCACCCTATATTTTTCTCGAGGGTGTTATAAGAAGCGACATAGGGGTTTGAGAATTGGTGTGTATTTCTGAAAGATTCTCAAATTTTTGTCAGACATCGTGTAAATGGCCGTTGTTTACCACTGTTTACGCTCTGCCTACCCCGCAAAGCATATAGGCGTTGTATATGTATGTATGAATGCACTTAAAACACTTTGAAACGTGTAAGTAGCTAGATTGGTAGTGCCCGAGAGTGGCTGCTTGGGGTGGTCGTGTTGACAGTGCAGTGTGCGGCGCAGCGTCGGCCCGCCTGCCTGGCCAGAACACTTTGAAACGTGTAAGTAGCTAGATTGGGAGTGCCCGACAGCGGCTGCTTGGGGTGGTCGTGTTGACAGTGCAGTGTGCGGCGCAGCGTCGGCCCGCCTGCCTGGCCAGAACACTTTGAAACGTGTAAGTAGCTAGATTGGGAGTGCCCGACAGCGGCTGCTTGGGGTGGTCGTGTTGACAGTGGAGTGTGCGGCGCAGCGATCAGCCCGCCTGCCTGGCCAGAACACTTTGAAACGTGTAAGTAGCTAGATTGGGAGTGCCCGACAGCGGCTGCTTGGGGTGGTCGTGTTGACAGTGGAGTGTGCGGCGCAGCGGTCGGCCCGCCTGCCTGGCCAGAACACTTTGAAACGTGTAAGTAGCTAGATTGGGAGTGCCCGATAGCGGCTGCTTGGGGTGGTCGTATTGACAGTGGAGTGTGCGGCGCAGCGATCGGCCCGCCTGCCTGGCCAGAACACTTTGAAACGTGTAAGTAGCTAGATTGGGAGTGCCCGACAGCGGCTGCTTGGGGTGGTCGTGTTGACAGTGGAGTGTGCGGCGCAGCGGTCGGCCCGCCTGCCTGGCCAGAACACTTTGAAACGTGTAAGTAGCTAGATTGGGAGTGCCCGATACGATAGCGGCTGCTTGGGGTGGTCGTGTTGACAGTGGAGTGTGCGGCGCAGCGATCCGCCCGCCTGCCTGGCCAGAACACTTTGAAACGTGTAAGTAGCTAGATTGGGAGTGCCCGACAGCGGCTGCTTGGGGTGGTCGTGTTGACAGTGGAGTGTGCGGCGCAGCGGTCGGCCCGCCTGCCTGGCCAGAACACTTTGAAACGTGTAAGTAGCTAGATTGGGAGTGCCCGATACGATAGCGGCTGCTTGGGGTGGTCGTGTTTACAGTGGGTGTGCGGCGCAGCGATCCGCCCGCCTGCCTGGCCAGAACACTTTGAAACGTGTAAGTAGCTAGATTGGGAGTGCCCGACAGCGGCTGCTTGGGGTGGTCGTGTTGACAGTGGAGTGTGCGGCGCAGCGGTCGGCCCGCCTGCCTGGCCAGAACACTTTGAAACGTGTAAGTAGCTAGATTGGGAGTGCCCGAGAGCGGCTGCTTGGGGTGGTCGTGTTGACAGTGCAGTGTGCGGCGCAGCAGTCGGCCCGCCTGCCTGGCCAGAACACTTTGAAACGTGTAAGTAGCTATATTGGGAGTGTCCGATAGCGGCTGCTTGGGGTGGTCGTGTTGACAGTGGAGTGTGCGGCGCAGCGATCAGCCCGCCTGCCTGGCCAGAACACTTTGAAACGTGTAAGTAGCTAGATTGGGAGTGCCCGACAGCGGCTGCTTGGGGTGGTCGTGTTGACAGTGGAGTGTGCGGCGCAGCGATCAGCCCGCCTGCCTGGCCAGAACACTTTGAAACGTGTAAGTAGCTAGATTGGGAGTGCCTGATAGATAGCGGCTGCTTGGGGTGGTCGCGTTGACAGTGGAGTGTGCGGCGCAGCGATCAGCCCGCCTGCCTGGCCAGAACACTTTGAAACGTGTAAGTAGCTAGATTGGGAGTGCCCGACAGCGGCTGCTTGGGGTGGTCGTGTTGACAGTGGAGTGTGCGGCGCAGCGACCGGCCCGCCTGCCTGGCCAGAACACTTTGAAACGTGTAAGTAGCTAGATTGGGAGTGCCCGATAGCGGCTGCTTGAGGTGGTCGTGTTGACAGTGGAGTGTGCGGCGCAGCGATCGTCCCGCCTGCCTGGCCAGAACACTTTGAAACGTGTAAGTAGCTAGATTGGGAGTGCCCGAGAGCGGCTGCTTGGGGTGGTCGTGTTGACAGTGGAGTGTGCGGCGCAGCGATCAGCCCGCCTGCCTGGCCAGAACACTTTGAAACGTGTAAGTAGCTAGATTGGGAGTGCCTGATAGATAGCGGCTGCTTGGGGTGGTCGCGTTGACAGTGGAGTGTGCGGCGCAGCGATCAGCCCGCCTGCCTGGCCAGAACACTTTGAAACGTGTAAGTAGCTAGATTGGGAGTGCCCGACAGCGGCTGCTTGGGGTGGTCGTGTTGACAGTGGAGTGTGCGGCGCAGCGATCAGCCCGCCTGCCTGGCCAGAACACTTTGAAACGTGTAAGTAGCTAGATTGGGAGTGCCTGATAGATAGCGGCTGCTTGGGGTGGTCGCGTTGACAGTGGAGTGTGCGGCGCAGCGATCAGCCCGCCTGCCTGGCCAGAACACTTTGAAACGTGTAAGTAGCTAGATTGGGAGTGCCCGACAGCGGCTGCTTGGGGTGGTCGTGTTGACAGTGGAGTGTGCGGCGCAGCGATCAGCCCGCCTGCCTGGCCAGAACACTTTGAAACGTGTAAGTAGCTAGATTGGGAGTGCCTGATAGATAGCGGCTGCTTGGGGTGGTCGCGTTGACAGTGGAGTGTGCGGCGCAGCGATCAGCCCGCCTGCCTGGCCAGAACACTTTGAAACGTGTAAGTAGCTAGATTGGGAGTGCCCGACAGCGGCTGCTTGGGGTGGTCGTGTTGACAGTGGAGTGTGCGGCGCAGCGACCGGCCCGCCTGCCTGGCCAGAACACTTTGAAACGTGTAAGTAGCTAGATTGGGAGTGCCCGAGAGCGGCTGCTTGGGGTGGTCGTGTTGACAGTGGAGTGTGCGGCGCAGCGATCAGCCCGCCTGCCTGGCCAGAACACTTTGAAACGTGTAAGTAGCTAGATTGGGAGTGCCTGATAGATAGCGGCTGCTTGGGGTGGTCGCGTTGACAGTGGAGTGTGCGGCGCAGCGATCAGTCCGCCTGCCTGGCCAGAACACTTTGAAACGTGTAAGTAGCTAGATTGGGAGTGCCCGATAGCGGCTGCTTGGGGTGGTCGTGTTGACAGTGGAGTGTGCGGCGCAGCGATCAGCCCGCCTGCCTGGCCAGAACACTTTGAAACGTGTAAGTAGCTAGATTGGGAGTGCCCGACAGCGGCTGCTTGGGGTGGTCGTGTTGACAGTGGAGTGTGCGGCGCAGCGATCAGCCCGCCTGCCTGGCCAGAACACTTTGAAACGTGTAAGTAGCTAGATTGGGAGTGCCCGACAGCGGCTGCTTGGGTTGGTCGTGTTGACAGTGGAGTGTGCGGCGCAGCGGTCGGCCCGCCTGCCTGGCCAGAACACTTTGAAACGTGTAAGTAGCTAGATTGGGAGTGCCCGACAGCGGCTGCTTGGGGTGGTCGTGTTGACAGTGGAGTGTGCGGCGCAGCGATCAGCCCGCCTGCCTGGCCAGAACACTTTGAAACGTGTAAGTAGCTAGATTGGGAGTGCCCGACAGCGGCTGCTTGGGTTGGTCGTGTTGACAGTGGAGTGTGCGGCGCAGCGATCAGCCCGCCTGCCTGGCCGTTGCGACCTGCGGTTGCGGCCCCACAGCCTTCCTCGCAGTGTCGCCGCCGCGCCGTCGGTGCTTCACATTCACTGTTGATTGATTACGTAAGGCGCTATGTTAATCAAAAGTATGTTTAAGTAACCCCATAAATATAACCGATCAGCTGATTTATTTCATTTATATTCCTCAAATACGAGTAAAATTATCCTCCCATTTCCAAATTAATAGTATCTAGGTTTCTGAAACTGATAACTATAGTGAGACCTATACCTATTGTAAAGTACCTAGATATAAATTTTATGAGCTTTCTGTTCTGCCCCACGCTCGCATTATGCAAGTATAGTACCAATTATCTCATTGCGTGGGTCTTATTATGCAGGAGATGTTCTTTAATTTAATTGGATTCTTGTCTTAATCGCTTTTTACAACGCCCATGTAAATAAATAGGTACCTAGCGGTAATTCTATTCCAAATTATCAATATCATAGACAGCAACCCGAGCCGATGGTTTAACACTCCGAAGGACGGAACCATTATTCTTACGGAAAATCATGTGTTTTAGCCTGCAATATCCTCACCAGACTGGGTACAAATTCACAATATAATAAATAATATCAACTTCATGAGTACTGCATCGGAAAGTGAACCCGGAACTCTTGCGTCGCAGCCATTCGCACTATCTCAAGTATCTTCATCAGTATCAATCACTATAATCTTTAGGTAATAATAATTCTTCCCGTCGCCAAATCATTTCTGGGAAGGTGAATAATACATGGTGTGGTACAGGCGAGAAGAATAATTACTAAGTATAATTAGAGATCATTGTGATTACTGAATAGATATGCGCTATTGATAGTAGATATGCCTATAATTATTTCCTTAATACTATATCACCTCCACATCAAAGGGGATTATGTGACACATTAAGGACATTGCCACCGTGAATCGTGGTCCAGGCGCGCAGATAGGCTTAAGTTTATCTATTTAGCCAATTGTAGCCCACCGGTGAACATAAGCTTTATTGTTTGCGACATTTCCGAAACTGGGAGAGCTCTCGTAATATTATTTGACGGGGTTAATTAAGCCGTTCCAGATTTCTGGTCTCTGATACGTTTATTTAATGTCGAACTAAAAGAAGAACTTATTTACTCGTGGACTTTAGTTATACTTACTTTGTATGTATACTCGTATTCCATATACTCGTATTTCATAATAATAACCATTGACTACTTACATACCACAAATCAATCTCTCTCTTTCGTGTGGGACACCGAGTCGTTCAACGACCCAATGAAACCCTGGTGTCAAAGTTTTTACACATCAATAACTACGTTATTTTCATTCAAATATTTAAATGAAACTAAGGTAATAGTACTCAAATGTTATCTTAATAAGCTCACATTATTATATTGCCGGGCAAAAGCCTCCCTCTTCCTTTTTATCCAGTTTTACTTTATCATTGTGTTTGTGATTGAAATCCTGTTTGAATTACATAATAAGAACATCTGTTGCTTGCCAATCCGCCTGCCAAGTGTGGCGAATATGGCAATATCCCCCGATAGGGGAGGCCCATATCTAGTAGTGGGTTGTTGTGGCTGTTAAGGTTAAATGGCAGAACTAGGTACTTACACGCGCAGGCCATAAATTGCACGTTATGCGCGACACACTATAACAACTCCTAAATGTCACGCACGTAACGTTCGAGTGAACGGGCCTTAAGCACCCTTAAGGCCATTATGGCGGCTTGTCAATGCATGTTTGATGCACCTGTCTGGGTATTCTGGGCCATTCTCGGTAACCGATATTGCCGATATATTGCATAAATTTATGACTAGTTCTCTAGGTAGACTATACACATACCTACCTACAAATTAAACTCCTCGTATAAATAGGTCCAATAGCAAGCTATCGAAAAACCATTTCGGCTCACATTCACCCGGACCTCTCCGAATATTATCCAAGATATTTAAATCGCGTTATCCGACAAATAAGAGACTCCATAAAAGGGAACAACCAAGATTCACTTCTTTCACCCCTACAATATAATCTCACAGAGCAAACGAGCCTATAATTCGTAGGGTAATGCGATTCAATAAGCGACGGAACCGCTTTCAGTATGCACATAATAACCAGTAAACCACCAACAGCTGAATATCGTTAACTCAATTGCCGAACTAGCCGTGTACTAAGCCGGTAACCCAAAATCCACGCGGGTAGCTTTGAAACAGGCGCTGGACTCACGCCGAGTCAGTCACCCAATTAGGTTCTCGCTGCGTCGAATGCGAATTTCGACAGCTGCGATTATCACGGCTCCGTTCAACAGCTCAGCGCGGCCTTTCTGGTCGACATGAAGTGATTAAGTGATGATGATTCAATTAAATCAAAAGCGCAGTCGAAACCCAGATCTGTAATTTGGAAAAGTACAAAGATTTTTCTGGTTTCAAAATGAAATGACATTCCTTGAGTGCACCACTCAGTCCACCCTGGACTCCAGGCGCGTATGATGATGACGCGACATGACACGACAACGACGCGATCTGTAGTGACGTGGCTTGATACGACACGGCCCTGGCTAAGACTTAATTAACGACCATTGATCATTCCTTGCTGACTCATTGTTTTCGCCAATATTCTCGATCCAAGGGCGAAACTTGGACGTAAATTGAAGAAGTTCTAAGTAACTAATCTTGAAGATACAGTATCTAAATAGATGGGTACCTAAATTTTCAGAAATTTCAATAGTTTGTTTTTAGAGTTTTGTAAACTCGAATATATTAACATCAAGGATAAACGATAGAGCCGCAGAAGCTGTAGATTGGTACCTGAACAGATAAGTGAGTTTTTAAGTAGTAAGATAAGTAGGTTTAACAGATAAGTAGGTCTATTTGTCCTGTGATCTGTCCTTCCATCTGAAAGTGGCTTGACGATTCGGGAATCGTCCCATAGCCAAAGTAGCTATGACGAGAGAAAAATACCTACTTATTTTTTATCGAATACCTACTGCAATAAGATTGTGTCATTGTAACGTTGACGTCGTTGACAGCTAAGATTGACTAGTGTTCTCTTTAATTCATCCAGATTTTGGCTAGATCTTATGTATCCCGTACATTATTTTAGAAATAAGTTGTATAGGGGTCAAGCTCCACAGAATATACGCGAGACGAGACGCGCATCATGACATCTGTCTGACAAGCGATCGTCAGCCGTTATCGACGCGCGTCTGACGTGTGTAGCTTTGTTTCTTCTGTTTCATACATTTTATATGGAAAAGGTTTCAAGCGTCGCGATGTCGCACGTCTCACGTGTCCGACGATCACTTGTTTGACAGATGTAATTTTACGTCTTACGTCTCAAGTCTACTCAGTGTAGCTTGCGCCTTAAGGGTAAGGTACCGACGATAAGGAAATGAAAGGCAAGGCAAGACAAGAGCCAAGGCCGCTGAAATTATAATTCTCTGCGCGGAGGAGCCGTTCGGATGCTTGTCGAGTCTATTCTGTCTCACGGTCCAATTAATATACGGACGGAGTGAGGAGTGAGGAGTGCGCACTCGGATCAGCTCGCCGATCGTTTGGAAAATTACATACACTAGAGAAAAATGTTGCTTTTGTTGCTTTTGACTGATTGTTTATCGTGTGCGACTTCTTCGGTAATATCAAACGCCCGCGCGCCGTTTTCCTAATTTGTGGTAATATCACAAGTTAGGGAGACGACGCGGGGCGTTTGTTAAATATACATACGTATATCATGACCATATCCCTAGCGGGGTAGGCCAAGCGTAAATGGCTTTAAAAACGGCCATTTGCACCACGTCTGACAAAGGTTTGAGAACATTCAGAAGACTGTGTTTCACCATAGTGACAGGTTGACAGCCTGTTGCCTAAAATATCGCAATACACATCAACTCTCAAATCCTTTACTCGCTCCTTGTGAAACCCACGAGACAGATATAGGGTGATGCTATTTTAAGCCGGAACCACGCGCGGCACGATAGAAGAAGAAGTAATCTACTTACTGGAAACCACCAACGCTTTTACTAGTTCCAAATAAAACACTCTAACATAAACCACAATTCGTGTTTATTTTGTGAATCATAGTAAGATTATTGAATGAAAAACAACCCTAGTCATCAATACATAACATATTATAAAATGAAGTCGCTTTTCACGTTTCTCTGTCTGTCTGTCGTGGAATTCTCTAACTCCTCCTAAACCACGATACAGATTATAATGCGGTTTTTTGTAACAGTAGAGTCTCTCTCTTCATGTGGGACACCGAGTCGTCTAACAACAGTAGAGTGATTCAACAGAAAGTTTCATACGTATAAAATAGCCGGGAAAATGCCTTTGAAAATGAATTGCAGCGGGTAAAAACGCTAACAGGCCGCTAGAAATTTATAATTAGATTTTTTTTGTTTGGGCAAAAAACGGGCGCGTCCTTTAAGAAAGTCAGCAGCTGAAAAACAAATCTCACTCTCTTGTCAAATAAGGTACTAAATTGAAAAACCACCATTACGTACCTGCAGTGATAAACTTACTCGTATTTCGGACTAACAACCTGCACCGTCCTCAGTAAAGTGCACTTTGCAGATTGTAAAAAGGGATATCCTTGTGCTATTTGTTTAGCTGACATTTCAAAGCTTTTAGTGGATAGTACCGAGCTTTACAGAGATAATTCAAGATAGGTTCCATTAAAGATTAGAATATTTTTACTTGGCGCGGCGTAATTTTTAAAGTTCTGAAATTAGACAATCGATGGTTATGTGCTCAAGTCGATTGCTCTATTTAAGATCACTAGAACCATCGAGCAGATCAACTAGTAATTATAACTAGAGGTATATATACTCGTACATGTTCGTTCAGTAAAGCACAGACTGGGTTAGATATAGGTAAGTAGATAGTTTGAACAGAGGCTTTTTCATAAATACTTAAATTGGCAGCTCGAGTGACCGGACGTACCTACACCTGATTTTACCACTAGGTACAATCACTGATTTAACAGCTGTGTACTTGATTTGCTCTACCGTTTATAAATAAAATTTATAGTGATTATGAGATTCATTAGTAATTCATTCTTAGAAAATGTTTTCGTTTACATAATTTGATAATATTAAAGTGCCGAGATGTTCACGCCTCAGCGATTAGTATTATACTTATCAGACATTGCATGTCGTAGATGAACAAATCCATCACTTTCAGTTAATCATGGGTTAAACTTTGTCAAAACATAATTATAAATAAAAATTTACATATAGGTATTTAGTGCGATATAAATGTCAATCCTCTTTACAGTAGGTACATGTACCTACAGGATGTAAAAAAATCAACTGCAAATATTTTAAGGGGTGAACATTTATATCCTCTTTGGGGTGAACCAGCCCATGAAACTGAACAACTTTCCCCAAGGAACATAGGTCGAAATATGAGAAAAAATTTGGACCTTCCATACAAAATGTACCAGCCGACCGAGTCAATTTGTATGGGAGGTCCAAATTTTTTTTTATATTTCGACCTATGTTCCACCTATGTTTACACCATAAATATGTATAGCTACCCGGCTACCCGTTGTATCATGGATACCTTTTTAACACTATGGTACAGAAACATCCTGTGTTGCCGACAAGTCTCCAGTATGAATTTCATACGTGTTTATTCCTCAAATCATTTTGGTGTATTATTACCCCGGTCGGTGTACGCGTCTCGTCGTAGCGAGCGCTCCGCAGCAAATTTCCATCTTAATTAATTTTTAGGGTTTCGTAGTCTACTAGAAACCCTTATAGTTTCGTCATGTCTGTCTGTCTGTCTGTCTGTCTGTCTGTCTGTCTGTCTGTCTGTCTGTCTGTCTGTCTGTATGCCGCGCCCTCATATCTTCGTCAGTTTTAGAGCTATCGACATGAAATTTGGTGAGAAGATAGATCGTGTTGACCCAAATATAGAAATGTTAAGAAAAAAATATTTTATATATTTTTTGGACCCCCTCCCATACAAGTGAAAGGGGGGCAAAAAATTTTTTTTTCTTCTGTAATATTGAGTAGGGTATCGTTGAATAGGTCCTTTAAAATTAAGGTTAGGTTTCTTTGAAACAAATTCTCTAAAATGTTTTGGTCACGAGATATTTGCTTTTAAAAAGGGCGTTTTTGACCCATAATTTGTTCCAGCTGTAACTTCTAAAGTATAAACGGTAAAAATTTGAAATAAATATGGAATATAGCTTATAATCTGAAGTTACAATGAAAACTATAACGGATATCGTATCCTTAAAGGTTTCAGGAAAAATTGAGTTTTTCTATTTGCGGTTGGTCATCATACTGCTGCTAATAAACCAGCAACAAAATTAAGTTTGTAATGCTGAAAAACCTGATATTTAAACGTTGACTACGAAACCCTATTTGTGGGCGTGCCTGACACGCTCTTGGCCGCTTTTTATTCTTATACTTCAGAGTGCTTCATACATCATAATTCAACCACAAAATCGAATTGCTTTCTTATTTAATTAATTACCTACTATCTTGATTTGTGGTACTTACCCAAGACCTCTCTTCTTCTATACATATAATGGGTAAGAGATTTCCTGCCAAGAACTTATTGGTCAGTATTTGTTTGTATGTCTTTCGTGCGTTGACAAGAGTCATCGATTCGTGTTTGCACAGTATGGTGTGGGAGTTTGCCAAGGTTTTGACGAATTCAGGTGACTGCTAGCCAGTTATTAAACGGTATGTTGAGCACCGATAGGTACTAGATAAAACTAATGAACCAGGTTAATAATACCGCGATAGACCTGGTTTAGCAAACCAGATGAATATTACTGCGATAGACCCTACGTATCCCGCAAAACAGAAATGTTTTAAGTCGTGGACGCCGAGTGATCGAACGACCTGGTAAACTGGTATGTATATTATTAAGTTCAACTACACCACTAGTATTATCAATAAAGTATCAATATAATAAACTATCTTATTTTATCTACATACAACTTTATTTTAACAAAGAAGTAAATAAATCCAAGAAAAAAGCACTGTGTAGATAATAATTCATTCGTATACATAACTACATACATCACGCCTATATCCCTTTGCGGGGTATTAATTAATATAGGAAGCCACATTGATTCGACAAACTATTCGTCGAAGCCCGGTGCCATACTTCCTAAGCGCCGACCGGGACATGAGTAGTAAAATAATAACACAAAAATAAACCAGCATAATTTATGGTTAGTAATAAAAGCAATAAAAGTCTAACGTATGCGCTGTGCCATACAAGAATATTTGGCAGTATGGAATATAAAGTACTTATTTTGTACAATATCAGTCGCGTCCAATCTCTTTATATCTTTGACAACAGGCAAGGAAAAAATGATAGAATTCCGTACTAGTTATTTACCTATCATATTTACGATACTGGTCGTTCGACATGGAGAAGAACGACAACATAGATGTGGTAATACCCAGATTTCCATCTCTCTCTCTATTCGTCTGGGACACCAAGTCGTCTAACGACCCCTCCTCGGCCCGTGAGACAGAGGAGAGAGATTAGCTTAAGATCGGTATGCTAATGCTACTTAGAATGAAAATAGAGTTAAATTCGCAATCGCTATACTTATAGTATCCGCCTAATTAATTACGCTTATCGATATAATTAATAATAATAGGTTTTATAATTAATATATAAATTCAAAATATCACAATATGGCCACGTACAACCTGAATATTTAAAATCATGTGTCATACCAAAGAATACTATAAAGCTACAAGTCCTAGCTATACAGGGAGTAACAACAGGTGAAGGTACTCATGAAAATGAACAACTTTCTCCATGGAACATGGGTCGAAATATGAAAAAGAATTGGACCTCCCATAGTAAATCAATCAGCTGATCGGAGATTTTGTATGAGAGGTCCAAACTTTTTTTTGATATTTCGACCCATGTTCCATGGGGAAAGTTGTTCAGTTTTATGAGTACTTTTACCTCCTTTCGGCTTATTTTACCCTTTCTGTTACTCCCGGTAGTATCAGCCTAATTAATTACGCTTATCGATACAATTAATAATAATAGGTTTTATAATTAATATGTAAATTCAAAATTTAAAATCATGTGACATAGCAAAGAATACTATAAAGCTACACGTCCTAGCTATATAGGGTGCAATTTTATTAGTTACGGATCTGTTAAGGGCGTGTTCTGTCAAGGAAGGAACATAGGTCGATATATGAAAAAAAAAATTGGCCTCCCCAATCCTCCCATACAAATTGACCCGGCCGGCCAACACGCTTAGTATGGAAAGACCCAAATTTTTTTCGTATGTCTACCTATGTTCTTTGGGGAAAGTTGTTCAGTTTCATGGGCAGAACATACCCTTAATGGATCCGCCGCTAATAAAATTACATCCTATATACAAACAATTCTACTTATTTTTGCGAGCAACGTCGCTAAGCGATACACGAACCGCCAGCGGTGTCGCTAATGCACAAAGCAATTTAACTTATATCGAGTGGACTGGCATTTGAGGCTTTCGAGAATTTAAACTTTCATGATTCTGAAATTGCCAATCATCACCGCGAAAATGTCTACTATTGAATTATTGCTCGACAAGCATTTTTTGCAGTTGTTATACCTATTGGCCGTTTTTACAGCCGCCGCTTACCCTGTAAGGGATGTAGACGTGATATATGTTATACTAGCTGCCCGTCAGCGGTTTCACCCGCTGCAACCGTTTATTCCGCGGGAAAAAAGCATTATTCGCCAAGAGATGTCGCTGTTACTTTTCGGCGAAAACGTTTAAAACGCGAATCGGCTCAGTCACGCCACCTATTTCAAAAATATTGGAAAATGCGTGATCCCGTGGGAATGAGACATTTTTCCGTGGTAAAAAGTATCCTATGTATTATTCCAGATGCCCTTTTATATTTCTGCAAAGTTTCATGTCAATCTAATCAGCCGTTTTTGCGTGATGTCGTAACAAACACACACACAAACATCCGCCTTTATAATATTAGTAGGATTGATAATGTCGTTTCACGCTTGATATCATATTCCTGTCATTTTCTACCGCAAGTAGTCAATCGCAAGCAAATCCCCATTGAGGGGAAATTAACTGAGACTGGATTTTCTTAAGATTTGTATGAAGAACCTGTATAAGTTAGTCCTTAAATGGGTAGGTGGATTAGCTAGCGATAGCACGTGTACGTAAACCTGATTATCAAAAAGTTTTCGCCATCGAAGTGTGTTTACCAATATCAACGAGAAAAGTTTGAAATATCAACGTTATTTCGGTAGTCGCAGCGAGCTAAGCGCGCGTCCTCCCGATCCCGCGGCGCCCTCCCCCGCACCCCGCACCCCGCCCCCCTGGCAAGCGAGCGACCCCCAAGAGCGATACGATCGAGGCTGTGGCTTAAATCAACATTGCACGGATATTCGCACATTATAAAAATGTAATCTCAGAAAGAGCTGTTTATAAGAAAGAACACCAACTTTATTATTCAGGAAAAATTTCCTTACAACTTTGTAGGGTTCAAAATATAGCGTATCTGTCATCTCAACTGTATAATCAACTGTCTACTAATGCACCTGACCATTTGATGGAATAAAAGTATTTTTTATTTAAAGGCGAAAGGTTATTTCGTATGGAAGTGAACACGTCTGACAAAAGTTTGAATACAATTGGATATAAGAATAGTTATAATTTTATTTCTGTCGCTTGCGATTGTTCAAAGAACTGCCGCATACTGCATGTTCTGTAGGTACTTAGCTTAAATTATGACGTAAGTGGGTAACATAATGACGTTAACGAGAAACATAATGTCAAAGTTACAAAGTTAAAGGGAAAATAAAGCTCTTTACGACACGGTACAGTTATAATTTTTTAAAGAAAAATGTAGGCATGTTCAAAGGGCCGGAATGTATGCAAGTAAAATATAAACGAGGCGTTGCTTGTTTGTTTGTTAAATAATTTAGGTACCCACAATTCATTTCAGGAACAAAATATAGACATATCCTTTATTTAAACAGTTACCCCTTTTTTCTTCTAGTAATTCAACAGAAAACTAAGTTCGAAGTGCTAAGCTATCTGTTGATCATAAATTTAAATGAATATGACCTGTTTTACCTATCATAATTTAGTTTTATACACGTCGTTAAACCCAGATAAAAATTCCAAGACAATATATAGGTATAGAAAGTTTAATAAAGTATGGAAGGATGTGGAGACACAGGGTTTAGGAAAAAACAGCGGCCAAGAGCGTGTCAGACACGCTCACAAATAGGGTTTCGTAGTCAACGTTTAAGTATCAGGTTTTTCGGCGTTACAAAGTTAATTTTGTTGCTGGTTTGTTTACAGCTATATGGTGACCAACCGCAAGTTGAAAAACTTTAATATTTCCTTAATCTTAAGTGGTACAGTATTCGTTATAGTTTTCATAATAACTTCATTTTAAGAACTACATATATTCCATATTTTTTTTAAATTTTTTAGAATGCATACAGTAAAAGTTACAGCTGGAACAAATTATGGCACAAAAGCAAATATCTCGAGACAGAAACATTTTAGAGACTTTGTTTCAAAGAAACCTACCCTTAGTTTTAAAACACCTATTCAACGATACCCTACTCAATAGTACAAAAGAAAAAAAAATTGCCCCCCTTTCACATGTATGGGAAGGGGGTCCAAAAAACAATTAAATTATTTTTTGTCCAACATTTCTAAGTTTGGGTCAACACGATCTATCTTCACACCAAATTTGATGTCGATAGCTCCAAAACTAACGAAGTTATAAGGGCGCGGCATACAGACAGACAGACATACAGACTTACCGAAATGATAAGGGTTTCTAGTAGACTACGAAACCCTAAAAACGATTGGAAATGGAGAGGTAGACTCGCAGTTAACATTTTGTTCACCAGTACTATTTTAGTACCTACCTACCTATGTGGTTTCTTAGCTAGCCAAAAAAACATTAATAAATGACAGCCGATGTATCGCAGTGGTGGTAGTGCGACTGCCGGCGACGCAGAAGGTTTCGTAATCCGGGTTCGATTTCGGTGGGTCACTTCACAAAGTTGATATTTATTACTATGTGAATTTGTTCCCAGTCTGGTTAGGACATTGCAGGCTGAACCACCTGATTGCCCGAGATCAAGATGGTTCCATGCTTCGGAGGACAAGTTGAGCCGTAGGTCGCTGTCTATGATTAAGTACTTAGACGGCGGTCGTTATCAAACCATACCAGAGGCCTGCTACTTGCAGTAGGTGGTTGAAAAACTCTGACACTAGGGTTCATCGGGTCGTTAGACGACTCGGTGTCCAATTTGAAAAGAAGAAGACTCTATGTATACATAAACCAACTGAATGTTGGGATACGTCCTCATTGTAACACCCTGTACGTGTATCTTGGGTTAGAACTTGGCACAGGCGCTCGAACAAGCCCATTACAAGGTGAAAAGCGTTTATAGGTAGGTACGCACTGACACGTGGTAAATGGGATTTTCTACTTTACATAAAGTTACCGCCTTTTTCATGTAATGTTGATGAACAGTCAGCGTGGATTTTCTCTTGAGTAACCTTGTTGTTTTTTTATATTTTATTTTCTGACTGGTCTGTCCGGTCCATAACTTTTTGCAAAGTCAGAATCGTAAAATATTTAATAGACACTAAATTTCAAACTTTTGCTTGTGTATTCACTATTCGTAGTCATAATTTAGCGGGTTCTATCCCACGAAATTGATTTATTAGATCTTCCGATATTTCGATGTTGTTGCAAGCGTCATTATCACGGGTTTTCCCACAGTTTCGACGCTGTTGCATGCATAAACCCGTGAATATGATGCTTGTAACAGCGCTGAAATACCTATATGGAGCTCAAAATAAATCAAACTCGTCAAGCAATACCCGTTTAATTACAAATATTTGCATAGACAATTTGATAAGTTAAACAATGCTTATGTTCCGAGCGGTTACGATTTTAAAATAAGCGATATAAAATTGTTAGCTATGTTTTTATTTCTGACCTAACCAGTAACATGCAGCAGCATTAGGGCCCATGGGGGTGATTCACGGCAGACGATATGCCCCTACACCCTTGTGCCCCAATGTATCTTCCGATACTATTTGCACCAGAGTGATCAGTCCCAATCCCAAGCCTGTCGTAGCTTCGTAGCGAACACGTTCGTAGCGTCGTAGCCAAGTCGTAGCATTGCGATTTATTCTATCTTTCTTCGGTTACTCATGTTGTTATGTGCTAACTGTTATCATGAATAATAAGTTAAAAATATATTCATTGTTTTTAGATAATATTAAATATAGATTAATATAAAAATAAACTTGCCGAAATTATGTTCAACATCTTGGATTTATTAAACATGCTCAAGGATTAATAATTTTAATGTAACGTTGATCGCAACTAACTACCAATGCCTGCTAACTTCACTAACCAAAGCCAACTTTTTCATCACAATGGAAAGGACCCCGCACGATTTGTTCGACAAGGGCCGTCCGGTCAAATTGGCTGAAATTTTGGGGAAAGGTAGTACGTAATGCTCTGACCAAAATGTAAAAAAGTCTGCGAGCGGAAATGACCAGTTTTTGAGATATAGCTATTTTTATGTTGAAGTCACTTAACATATTTTGATGTAAAAACGTTACTTATTAAGGCAAATGTCATGTTCTTACTTATTTTTCACGTTCATCTGTATAAAACCAACTTTCGAGGTAATTATTTCAATTGGAAAAGTGTCTGTTTCTGGTATATTACACATAATATATCAGCAAAGCAAGCTAGATCACCTTAACTATACGAGATACAGCAATGGCTCCAAAGCAAAAGTTGCTTAGCATGATTGGCCGCTTCTGCTGGCACATGGACACCAGGAGTCTGGAGTAGACCACCAGGACCCCATCTAAACCATAAAATATACAGAAATGCCTCTATAGCAAAAGCTGTACAGCATGATGGACCGCTTCTGCTAACAGACTGACGTCGAGGTTCTGGAGTACCTGATGTAGACCACCAGGACCTTATCTTAACTATAAAAGATACGGAAATGCTTTCATAGCAAAAGTTGTTCAACATGTTAAGCCGTTTTTGTTGGTACTTTGATATCGAGAGTCTGGAGATCCTGGTGTAGAACGTGCAATGATCCTATTCCTACGGGAAAGCGTGTAAGTAACAGTTCTAGTTATGAATATGTTGCGGCCAACTAGTAAAAAACGCGATTGCTCTTTAATCAAGCGGCGCCATTCAACCACACCACTAAACGTTCGTTACCTAAGTGGTTGAACACAACGTTCTACAGTTCATTCCATTCCATGAAATGTCCAACTAAAGAATAAGATTTATGGTTGAATAAGGAGCCAGCTGTGATTTGAATGCCTTATTCAGCCAGTTGAATTAGCCAAAGTGTTAACATAACTTTTGAAATGGAAGCATTTCCGTATCTCTTATAGTTAAGATGAGGTCCTGGAGGTCTACATCAGGTACTCCAGATACTCGACGTGAGTCTGTTAGCAGAAGCGGTTCATCATGCTGAACAGCTTTTGCTATAGAGGCATTTCTGTATATTTTATGGTCTAGATGGGTCCTGGTGGTCTACTCCAGACTCTTTTGTGTCCATGTGCCAGCAGAAGCGGCCTATCATGCTAAACAACTTTTGCTTTGGAGCCATTGCTGTATCTCGTATAGCTTAGGCGATCTAGCTTGCTTTGCTGATATATATTATGTGTAATATACCCGAAACAGACACTTTTCCAGTTGAATTGATTACCTCGTGGGTTGGTTTTATACAGACGAACGTAAAAAATAAGTAATAACATGACATTTGCCTAAATGAGTAACGTTTTTATATCAAAGTATGTTTAGTGACATAACATTAAAATAGCTATATCTCAAAAACTGGTCATTTCCGCTCCCAGATTTTTTTACATTTTGGTAAGAGCATTACGTATTACCTTTCCCCAAAATTTCAGCCAATTTGACCGGACGGCCCTTGTCGAACAAATCGTGCGGGGTCCTTTTATGTTTAATAATATTATTTGCGTTAATGGTATTTGTATTGCTAATAACTATTATAGACTAAGCTCCCATTGAGAAAGTCCTACCTCATAAGTCTACCGATTTGAAAGTATGCTATAACTATAGATCATATTTAGGAGGTCATAAAATTGTATTTTATTTGACTTGTAAAACTTATTTTATTAACAAAATTTACATCACACAGCTTTACCATTTGAAACGTATACCTTTTTTTTTTTTTTTTTTTTTTTTATGAACTAGTCCCTACGATATCTACCTACTTAGGCAACTATATCTACACCTAGCTGAATTTTGGGGAGCGGAAGGCTCACCCGGAAGTGTGTGTGTGTTGGTTGTTCAAACAACCAGCCCAATCGCGCCCCTGGGGCGCGGTTGGGCTTACGAGTTGTTCTGGGAAGAACGGATCGGAAAAACGTATACCCATCTAAAGAGACACCTTTGGCAATGAGAACCCGCTTAGGTTGCCAGCTCCAACACTGGCAGTTTCCATGGTCAGCAACTTTTTACAGGCTAAAAAATGAACATGACCTGCTAAACATGATCTATCGTTATAGCATACTTTCAATCGGTAGACTTATGAGGTAGGACTTTGTCAATGGGAGCTTAGTCTACAACGTGAACTTGTCGAACGCTCATCTGTTTTTGACTTCATGTATATTTTTAAGACATGAGCGTGGGAAATATCCATTCCTACGGGAAAATGAGCAGCGGCTGAAACCACTGGCGGGCTGCTAGTTAAATTATAAAGTAGAGCCCTTACCGAAAGTGACGGATTTGTCAATGTCGCCAGAGTAAATGAAAAGCCGAGGGAGCCGAGATAAACTTGTCTGCGAGAAAAGAAAATGTGTTTAATAAGTCACAACCACAGAGTGCACTCCCGAGATTATGAAGCGAGTAGCCAACGACTAAATTGCTCCTTTATACTCCGCACGCCGGACGGAGACGGTATATTCATTTAGGGTGCGAATATGTCTGTTTGTTTGTGCAAATCAATGTTATCTATCATCTAATATGTACATGTACATGTATCTACAAAAAAAAATTTTTGAATTCGATAAACCCATACAGTATAAAAATTCAATAAAATAAAATTAATCATAAAAATTAAAATTAAAATAAAATCCAAAAAAATATGACTTGTCATTTACCTATGTACTTTCCGCCCGATTCGTTTTTAGTGGTAGAGTGAATTTTATTGATGCATATTATTAATTAGTATTAGGAACCAGGCGGTGCAGCAGGAAACACTTATTTGTTTTGTTTAAATCTGTGTACTGATTGTATGGTAATGCGTTCATTTGTGTTCAAATGTTTAGTCATGGATTAGGGTTTTATTAACGTTCATGTGCATAGACAGTTTCATTACAGTTAACTTGCAGTTGTTTAGGTATCTGAAACATAAATCAAGTGGACTATTATGACAAGCTTCGAAATTCACAATCAAATAGTTCCTAGCTCGCGGCATCAAAATGTCTATTCAGTTCGATTGGTCATTCTTTTAAAGTCCACAACCCTGAATATTCACTTCCCAGAACGACTTCACTATATCTCTACGTTTGAACCACCTTTAAAATCTTATTTCATTACATACTTCCTGTTTTGTGACAATGAATGAATCCTTCAATTATTATTGTAAGTCCGGCCTTGAGGCAAAGCTTCAGCAAATGTTAATTCCTAAGCTAAACTTTTATGTACTTATTCACTTACTCGGTGTAGGTAGATAAGTAAAACTTCCGTCCAAACAATTTAAATCGCATAAGGATATTTCAGTAAGTAAGTACTTTGCTTCTACTGTGATTATGATTATGTATTCTGCTGTAGGGATGACAGCCCCTCGACTATTAATCTCGCGCGTCGTCTCAGTCCGATAGCACCGTGGCTGTTTAAATTGGTACGCTCGGGCCGGCGCGGCGCGGGAGGCGGCACGCCGCGCGGCGGGACGCGACGCGCCGGGCGGCGGTGTCGCATGCGAATTAATTAACAAGGCCTTGTTTCAAATTGCCCAACAAGAATATTTGATTATGACAGTCCATTTTAAGACACGCCTCTCAAACGTCGCGCTCGGATTGGGGATAGGATAATTTTAGATCACCTGTCGATATCTCAGACGATCTAATTTTAGACTAGAAACGATCACGACAGCTATTGGAATTCGGCATGTGTTCTTAATATTTTATCCGATTACGTCAACTAACTAAATGGCTAGCGGCGATTGAGGTATATCATCATTGTTAATCATCTACTCACCGTGCAGAATAGGCCATGACCCCATGACCTCCTCCTGATCCGTGCACTCAGCAGAAAATTTGTTAAATAAAATTACCTTATTCGTTCGACGCTCTCATAAAATCAACCTCTTTCAAGTTATAAATAGGTCAAAGCGTACGGCAGTGAACACACATAAGAAAAGTTCCACCATAGGCAGCAGGCACATCGTGCACTATTTATTTTCCTATACAAATTCAAGCTTGTTATTAAAATATGCACACATAATGCTTAGATATGAATAAAACTTGTGACTCTACTAGGAATAGGTACTAAAAAAAATTTAATATCGTAGCAAATAAGAACATTTTGTAGAAAAGAAGTAGGTAGGTAGAGGCTGCCTCATTGACAGCAATTCGAAAAAGGATTATGACCACTCTAGTATGGATGTTCGTCTATTGCTTGCCTTGCACTATTTGCGGGCCTCGCATCAAAGCCAAAGTTAAATAATTATTAAGTTTAATTACCTATTGCTTAACATTTTGTTACTGAAAATGATTTAAATATGACAGAAGTTATTGAATGCTAAAGTTAGGTATCAAAAGAAACAAAAGTGCTGAAGTTTGGCTGTATATCAAGTATTTCGTTCTAAATTCGTTATCTTCGGTAAGCAGTGTAGAAAAGGTTCACACCACGGTAAATCTTTGGTAAAAATACCTAACGATAGAAAGACCTTTAAAAATTAAGTTAGTTTCCTGTTTTCTACAACAATTTCCATAGCTATTCTTTATTAAAATTGAGGATATTACACATAGCTTTAATTTTCATTTTGGTGCGAGACTATTTCTTAGACCAGGAATGGACATTTTGGACTTTCTAGTTCTCATTCTACTTTTACATAGTAAAGTCCATTCGCAAGCATACTGTCATGAAATGACATGACCAGCCTAAGCGGGAGTCCAAGTTACGCAGGTCGCAATACTTATTATACAAAGTGACCAGCGTAACTTGGCATCCCGCTTTTGCTGGTCATGACACTGATTTTGGATGGACTATAGTAGATATGAACCGCCATATAAATAAACCTAAGAGTTTAAGTTTTATTAAAGTTTGGCATCTCAGTTATACCTAATCTTCTAAGCAAAAGTATGGAGTCTATTGGTTAAAATTGGGGAAATCAGTCTCAAAATAGCGGTTGTCAATACCTAGTTCTATTATTTTAGTCAATATATAATTTTTGATTTAGTATAAGTATAAATGCTCTGCCCGACCCGCCAGGGTTAGTGGCGTGAGATATGAGTGTGTGTGTATGTGCGTGTAAGTCTAAAAAACCTTGGCCTCCATTTCTACATTTATGTTTTAGTCTTGCTATGTAATGGATAGCAGGGGAAGCAAGTGTAACCAAAATAAACTATCGAAACTGAGCCAGCAGCGAGCTTGCAGGAAAAAGATAAGGGTTGCTTGTGGCTAGGGTGGCCAAATTTTACACTTGGACTTGCACAGTAACTTTATACAGAGAATTTTTGCACCAACGCTGCTGTCTCAATAATATAGCTAGACTCTCCTAAGTATGGGAAGTCAAGAGATCAAGAACTCTCTAGCTGCTAGAGATCTTGACTTCTAAAACCATACAACATACATTTTTACATCTTCCCCCAACGAAATTAATCTTTAAATAATCTTAATTTAAATAATAGTTCCTTTCACATCGACTTCCTCGACCAAGCATCCTAAAATCATAACGCTGTCCCTTAGCTCTTCGAAAGCATAGCCAATGCTATACAGAGTGTCCCGGTTATCGAGGGCCAAAGAAAAAAATCTAGACACTGGACATCCTAAGCTACCATAATAGCCAAAAAAATTGCTCAATATTTGAAGGAAAAAAATGGACCTCCCATACTAATTTTGCTGCCTGATAGAGTATTTTGTATGGGAGGTCCATTATTTTCTTCAAATATTGAACAAGTTTTTTTGCTATTATGGTAGCTTAGGATGTCCAGAGTCTAAACTTTTTCTTTGGTCCACGATAACATGGCCATCCTGTAGAAATAGTACTCGAAAATGAGGACGCTGACCGGCAAGCTGAAATAATTGCACAGTCTAGGTATATGGCACAAAGCACAATCAATCTTAGTCACTCGCTCATACAAATAGGGTTATTCATTCATGAAAGTCAACTACTTACCTACTAATACTTTATTTTCTTTTATGTTCTTGATAACACTGATATAATGATAGTGATGACATGGAATGGAAACGACTGAAGTATCTTACATGTCGATTCTCAGCGGCTACCTTTTCAAAAATTTACAAATCCACACTCACAGTTTCAGTTATACATTTTTAGCTTGGTTCGCCACTGGTACCTAGTAATAAAAAACGGATCAAATAATTACTTTTTCATACTTTAATGATATCAAACGTTGCTTGACTTAGGAGACTGGTATATTAGGAACATTGATAAAAAAATAAGAATAGTATCCCTATAGGCCCCTATAAACAAACTTGCAAACCAACTCTGTCATCAACTTTTCCACTTCACAGTAAAAAAGTATTAACTAAAACTTTGAACTCAGGGTGCTGCTTGCCTATGTCAATAAGTAGGTAGTGTAGCTTATAAGTGGTAGGCACTGTATTGCTTCTGCGAAATGCTTTTTAATATTCATGCGAATGCTAAATGTCATCGGAAATAATAATAGAACTAACGTCAGGGAACTTGTGAAGTTTGTGTTATTATTGAATGTATTATTTCCATAACGCTTCCGGTTTATGATGGTATGTGGTTTCATTCCGTTTTTATTACCTTTGATTAAAGAGTCCCCAGGGTTATAATTCATCCAAGTGATGTGCTTTCAGGTCACAAGAAGCGCCATACTCTGAAATTGTCAATTAGGAACAAATTTTAGACGATAACTACTTGCGCATTTTTTGCCGAATTCAGGGCAAAGGCTAAAGAGGGGAGGAAAGTGTGGGGTCACAGGGAGGTTGGAGGGGTTAGATGATGGGCTGTTTATTGTGTAAACTCTGTTCGACAAGTTCGCGGCTTTCAGGATAACGCGTTAAAGAAAAGTGCCGCTTTATAACTGGTATAACTCAGTACGCAGAGGAAAATAATGAATGTCAGCCAAAAAGGAATGATAAAGCGCCTAGGTATATATGTCGCAGTACGATGGCAGAATTAGGTTTTAATAAAAAGCCGGCATATGGCAGAATCGTAGACTTCCTTCGGTCATCGTCCTAAGCTGATCCAGGTTTTTGGCCAAAAACCTAGGATTTTGACCAAAAAACTAGGATTTCGGCCGAAATCCTAGATTTGTTTAGTATTATGGCTTTTTTTGCATTTCGGGGGAACTTCTTCGTCTTCGAGTGGTACACCAAGTCGCCCAACGAGCCGATGGACCCTGGTATCAGAGTTTTCAACCGCCTACTGCAAGTAGCAGTCCTCTAACATGGTTGTGTAACGACCGCCGTCTAAGTGATCATAGAGAGCAATCGGGACCGACTGCTTTCCGTGCCCGTGTGGTTCGGGGGAACGAGGAGTGGAGAGGTACTTTATGCACCTCCCTCTGATCTTTAGAGGGTAGACTTGGACACCGTAAATGGGCACCCTGAAAGACGGGGGGGTAACATCAGACAGTCTGAACAGCAGGATTGCCTCGGATTCCCTGAAGGGCAGGGGGGAGCATCAGACACCATAAGAGCAGGACGTACCACTGAACGCTCTAGAGGATTGGTGGTAGCGTTGGACGCCCTGGAGACCTGGAGGAAGCGTCGGACCCCCAGAAAATCCAACGCCCGTCATCTTACATCCTCCAGAGTGTCTGACGCTACCCACGCCCTCCAGAGCGTCTGACGCTACCTCCCACCCTCCAGAACGTCCAATGCTACCGCCTTTCGAGGTGTATGCCGTCGGTCCCGATTGCTCTTTATGATCACTTAGACGGCGGTCGTTACACAACCTTGTCAGAGGCCTGCTCCTTGCAGTAGGCGGTTTAAAAACTCTAACACCAGGGTTCATCTGGTCGTTGGGCGACTTGGTGTACCACTCGAAGAAGAAGAAGTTCCCCCGAAATGCAAAAAAAGCCATAATACTAAACAAATCTAGGATTTCGGCCAAAATCCTAGTTTTTTGGCCAAAATCCTAGGTTTTTGGCCAAAAACCTGGATCAGCTTAGGACGATGGCCGAAAGAAGTCTACGATTTTGCCATATGCCGGCTTTTGGCCAAAAACCTAGAATTTTGCCATCGTACTGCGACATATACATTCATGCACATGTTTTTTACGGCACTGGCAAAGCTATCTTATCGAAGAACAAACAATTGGTACCTAATGATACAAAACTAAAGATTTGGTCATGAAATCTAGTACTTATCGCAGTCACAGCACGATATTTACCCATAGCTTACTTAAACTCCAATATTTAGGCAACTGTCTCCTTAACTCATTTACACAAAAAAATAGTAGCCTAGTAAGATCGCAACGATCTTTCTATATACATTTATTTCCAAATTTTAATGTTACTTCCTCTAAATACCATAAGTTCAGGAAAAGCCATAGGCTTTAATTGCGTGTAAACATAGATTTCCATCTCTAAATTGTAAGTGCTACAGTAATGGGAAAGGGACCCAAAAGGACGACCGATTATTGTCAAGTGTAGATAAGATAACAAGCGCATAAATCTCCCTTAGGTAACCCATGTGCACCTTACTTTTTGCCTTACCCTACTAGATTGGTTGGTAGCCATGTTCTTAAAGCTTAAATACTTAAGAGGAAGACCCGTTCGCAATGACAAAGTTCAATATTTTCATACCAATTACCTACAATCCAGAGTTTGGGGCTACAAGGAGAGCGGCATTATGTCTACTTTTAGGGTTCTTTTAGGGTTCAGTACCCAACGGTAACCAATATCCAGTGATGGACTTTTGTAACTGTTGAAGCAGAAAACTAATTAGAATGATTTCTTACTAACAATCAATCGATATTAGAGTTTAGGATAACCAGTTATTACTATTGCTTTCGAGCGTTCGTCTACATGGATTGGTGGAGCAACCCGACAATTATTTTTATGAAAGTTAACTTATTTTTACGCACTCCGTTCGTGCTTGCTCAAAGTAGAGGAACTTTGATTCAGACTGTACTAAACGCTATTTTAATATCGGGAACATTCTGTCTTCTATTACGAACTGACGGCTCTGGGGTCCAATCCAGACGTTCTGCGATTATGCGACGCGAAATAACGACATTATTTCAACTGCCTTACGGCTAATTTCCAATTTGCTTCTGAAAAAGCTCATGCCAAATCGTGCTACATTTGCGCCGGCCATTTAGTCATACAAAGAAGTTATCAAATCTTAGGTGTTTGTTTATTTTAGGAACAAGTGAGAAGCCAGGAGCGTTGTTAAGTTCGGCTTAGGGGTTCGGCGGGGTAGCAGATCGGCCGGAGGGGGCGGATCGGGCGCCCTCATGTGGATGGGCTGCTCACGGCCCATAGAACACAATTCGTTTGATCTCGCCGCTCTCCCGCTTAGCGCTATTTATGTCCCGCCCCACCAAGGACACCTGCCGATGATAGCGACAAATATGAGGCACTCGCTCCAATTAAATAAACATTTAAATTCGGAAGCTTTCGTCATGCGTTAAAATTCTGATCTCCTTATAGGGAATTAAATTAAGTAATTATAGTTGAGGTTTTTACTCATAGAATTTTTTTCTTGTTGCAGGACCGAGTCGAGTGCAACTGCAGACGAAAGAAAATATGCCCACACGACATGTACCGGAAATGGGAATGTCGGAATACAATGCCCGCCAAAAACGTTATCTCGAAATGGCTGCGGGCAAAACAAGGAAAACATAAACACTTGCCATGGCGGTAGGGAGCGAGTAGACGGTTGGCGAGATGAACTCGACAGGGCACTCCCTGTCAGGGGAGGTGCGGGGGCGGCTGCAGTACCCACTGCTCGCGCTCGACACCTCCCTGCGTGCATACAACGTCGCGCTAGACCTCAACGCCACATACGACAACCTGACCATATTTCTCAACACAACGGATGAATCGCAGATCATTTGGGACCAGTATATTAAGCTGCTACGCGACCGCTCGTTGCTCGTCTCCATTTTGCTGTTATTTTCCCTGACCACCGTATTCGGTAACATGCTTGTCATATTAGCCGTGATAAGGGAAAGATATTTACACACGTCGACCAACTACTTCGTGACATCCCTGGCAGTCGCCGACTGCTTAGTGGGTCTCGTCGTCATGCCGTTCTCGGCACTCTACGAAGTCTTGGAACATACATGGTTCTTTGGTATGGACTGGTGTGATATTTGGCGCTCTTTGGACGTCTTGTTCAGCACTGCTTCAATCCTCAACCTGTGTGTGATATCTCTCGACCGGTATTGGGCAATCACGGATCCAATCACATACCCCATGCGTATGAGTGGAAGGAGAGCTGCCTTTTTGATAGCGGCTGTATGGATTTGCTCCAGCGCTATATCTTTTCCCGCCATCGCTTGGTGGCGAGCGGTTCGGAAAAATGAAGAAATGCCACTTTTCAAATGCCCTTTTACCGAGAACTTGGAATACATCATTTTCTCTTCAACGATATCGTTCTATCTGCCACTGTTTGTCATGGTGTTCACGTATTACCGCATATACCGAGCTGCTACAATTCAGACACGGTCCTTGAAAATCGGCACCAAGCAGGTGATGCAAAAGCAAAAGGGCGGTGAGCTAGAGTTGACGCTGCGTATCCACCGCGGCGGCACGATGCGGCAGCGCGGCGGCGACCAGTGCACGCACGGCGTGTGCACGCCCGACGAGCCCGACCACGAGCCGCTCACCGCGCTGCACAACAACGGCCTCTCCCGATCCACCACCCGACTCAGCAACGTAGCGCACCAAAAGAACTTACCTAAGAACTTCTCGCTATCACGAAAACTCGCAAAATTTGCCAAGGAGAAGAAAGCCGCCAAGACCCTCGGCATTGTAATGGGTGTATTCATAGTGTGCTGGCTGCCTTTCTTCGTGGTAAACTTGCTGTCCGGAATCTGCTCGTCTTGCATCTCGAATGTGGATGTTGTCAACGTGGTTGTGACGTGGCTCGGCTGGGTCAACTCCTCGATGAACCCGGTCATATACGCGTGCTGGAGCCGAGACTTCAGGAGGTATGTAACTCTTCACTATCTAGATTCAGATTATGAAATAATTTTCTTTCATCATGGAAAACGGAAAACGTTGTAGCAGCTACCATAATTATCCAGTGCATTTTGTGACAAAAATAATAATTTGAAAAGTTTAAATATTCTAATCTCTTCTAAAAACAAGAGCGTGAAACATTACCATAATACCTACTTAAAGCCATTAATTATCTACTTACTCGATAGGTGTTACACTGAACCACCTACCTGTTCATTTAACAACCTACCTACTTAAGTTTGTGTGAAAGGATATTTATGCAGATATAAATTATTCAAACTACTCTAAGGATTTTTGAAAAATGACACGTTTACGAAATGACGGCTCATTTCTATCACAAAAGTATGCTGCTTTTATCGACCTTCACATAGTATGCTCGTGGTTAATGATATAGGTAGATATAGTAGTAGTATATTCTTTCAAAGCAATCACGACGCGTAAAGGGCGCAACGCTGTCGGCTGTCGCAAACCAGCTGACTGCGCTACGCGGCGCGGCGCCCGGGTTGACAACCGTGCTATGATAAATGTTTCCAGTAAAATGAGCTGTGATAAACCACCGCCATTCGTTATCATCCGTCAAGTACCCGCGGCGAAGCAGCAAGCTATTCTAAACCACACACATATTGCATATTTCTTACAGCTTCTTATATTTCTTACAGCTTCTTTATCAAACCTTCTCTCCCCAAGCGAAAAGGTGTTTCTTATTAAAAAAATAATCTAAGAAAATATAATTAGGTAGGTAGGTGTTTCTTAGTCCCTTGAACAATTTTTGACACATACCTAATCCTATTGAGCATATATTTTTTTATAAAAACAATAAACAAAGAGTAGGTAAATGGTTTTAGGTACACTGGAACACCTGTACATTATATTTAGTGTAACATTATACCGACATAATAAGTATGGTAGATAACTCGTGGTTTGGCTCAAATGCGGTCTGCGTGAATTAGCTAAAACTGTGGTTTTCGCGCCAATTAGCCTAAAACATGCAGGTAACAGAGGATATAATAGGTACGTGAAAATATGTGTAAGTAGGTACGTAACGTACGGTATGTCGCGCGATAGAGTCGGACTGTTAGGCCCACGCTTAAAAAAAAAGTAGGACTGGAAAGATACTCCTAAATTTAAAATGGGAAAATTGAAAAATTCATATGGACCGCCGGGACTTGAACCCGGAACCGAGGGGTACCTAATCAGTTGGGAGAGCAGTGATATGGTACCACACGGTCCCGGGTTCAAGTCCCGGCGGTCGGAAATGAAATTTTTCAATTTATTCATTTTTAATTTATGAGAATTATATAGCAAAGATACTTCCGATATGTCGCCAGCAATAAAATCACTCGGGCGGTACTAGGGTAGCGCGGATACCTAATACATTAAATAACTCTACTTTGGTCTCGGAATTTTCGTTATTTACGACCTGTTTAAGACTGAATATTTGGCTGTTTGGCGACATAGCTTTGACAACTCACGCAGAAATTTTCATCATTCAAGAAACCTACCTACATCCCGCGACAGAACTATTCGTTAGTAAAATCAACTTTTTCTCAATAATAATATGACAGGACGAAAAATATAGCGCTGAGAGTGTAAAAGTTATAATGAAATTATAGAACATCATAATAAATTTCCATTACGGTCATATATTATTGTAAACATAAAGTTGGGACGGTATTAGGAGGATTAACTAAGCTAAAAGGGTGAACCATGTTAGTATTACCACACCATATACAACCCGTATAATTCAACCTACATGTGACCCACATTAGAAGTTGGCGTATATGCATTTCTGATCTGAAAATCCAACTGAAACACATGGTTAGTGCAGACATTGCTGTTTGCCAAATGCGATGCGGAATGGCCGTGGGCTGCGTGCGAGCGTGGGAGCTAACAAACTAAGCACTAGTGATTAACAGTAATTTTTGGTAATCGAATCCTATAAGCACTGCTGATATCGGGAGAATAATCTACTTAGTGTTTACCCTCGTGATATATATAGCCCAGCCAAATACCATCATCATTGGCCTCATACGTCTGTGACAGACGATTTATTCAGTGTCTGAGGCAAGATTTTTCATGGCTGTATAAGCCGATACGGGAGCGGCATGACTTTCCGCACGCTCTACAAACGAAGGTGGAATTAGAGACTGGCACATGCATGTTTAGATGTCGTTTTTGCCTTTTGTTTGCGAGACCAGCGAACCAGGCATCATCGTGAGCTTTACGCCCATCAAACACACGCTTTCGCCATACATCCCTATTCTCAGCAAGCTTCTCCCAGCTTTGATGGTCGATGTCAAACGCAGCCATGTCCCGTTTGGCGCAATCTTTGAAACGTAGCATCGGTCTTCCAACTCCTCTTTTGGCGTTAGCTACGGCGCCAAGTAGGACACGCCGCGGTAGACGCGAAGGTTCCATGCGGTACACATGCCCTAGCCACCGCAATCTTCTTTGCTTAAGCAAAGCGGTAAAGCTAGGCAGCTGTGCAATTTCTAGAACTCGCTCGTTTGTGACTCTGTCCTGCCAAGTTATATGCAAGATGTTTCTTACGCAGCGCATATGAAATGTGTTGAGTCGACGTTCTTGTTTTGCGTACGAAGTCCAGGTTTCAGCTCCATACAAGAGTATGCTTAGAACGCAAGTTTGGTAAACAATTATCTTGGTTTTTGTGGTCAGGTGTTTATTATTCCATACTCTTGTACTGAGCCTGCCGAACATGGTCGCCGCTTTGCCGATACGAGTATTGATCTCAGCATCGAGGGTGAGATTGTTCGACACAGTCGACCCCAAGTAGCAAAACTTGTCAACTATGTTCAAGGGAACGCCACCGAGCAAAATACGTGGTGTTTCTCCACCTTGAGCTAGCACTACTGTTTTTTTGGCATTAATGGACATTGAGAACAGAGAACACGCGTGGGAAAACTTATCAACAATGTCTTGAAGCTCACTTTGAGAATTAGCAACGAAGGCCGCATCGTCAGCGAACAAAAGGCTATCGACGAATAAGTCATCGCGGTTACGCTTTGACTTAAGAAGCGAGATATTGTACAGCTTCCCGTCAGCCCTAGTGTGCAGGTGTATACCCTGTTGGTCATTGCCGAAAGCAACTTTAAAAAGCAATGAGAAGAAAATACCAAGCAGGGTAGGAGCCAACACGCAGCCTTGGCGAACACCTCTACGCATTTCGAACGGCTCAGATGTATTGCCGTTAAAAACAACAGATCCTTTCATGTCCTCGTGGAAGGATTTAATGAGCCCAGCCAAATACCAACTCTGTTAAAATGCGTTTCTTAAATTTGTCACGTCGGTGCGGCCGTCGTAGATCATCTTAACCCACGAGCGCTGCAACAATCATCTAGCTAGATAGATGCTGTATCCAAATGTCTTAATATTAAACTTCATATACATCGCGTTGTTTTTACGGTTGAGGAAAGTGCCTAATCAATTTAGTCAAAACAAATACCTACAATAAAAGCTTGCAAACAAGTTGCAAACATTTTAAAGTAGCCATGAATTACCATCAGCTGGAAAGGAATGAATCCCCTTGATAAAGTGGGAGCAGTAGAAATAAAATATGAAGGTACCTGGTACCTCGCATTTGCGGAACTTTTCAAATTACCAGTTTCAATTTCTTTATATTGTGCCTTGAAACCCGGAAGTAGTTAAAACTTGCAGTACGCAGTTCAATATAGTTTCATGATACTTGGCGCGGTAAAAACTAGTAGATGTTTGCATTTTTTTACAGCATACTTTTTACAGTTTCCTATTTCAGAACTCTATCTACATAGCGTTTATACTAGGACCTTAAATTGTTATAAAAAATAGAAAACTGTGTCTTACAATTTTCTTTTTTACAAAGACTTATCCATTCAAATTGTTAGATTGAATTAGAATGCGACTTTCTTAAAGAGATAGTCGTAGAATTGTAAACTCCGACAAAGAAATAAATCTTTTGACTTTGATTTTGGCTTTATTACATCTCCTAGGTACAGATGGAAAATATTAAAGATTATTAGATTATTAAAATAGCTATTATACCTATAAAAAATGTTTTCAACCCAAATCAAGCGGTCAATTTGGAAACGACGTGGCCGATGTATTGAACCGGGGTGGCGGGAAGCGGCTTGCCTTAGCGTGTCACCATATATCATATTACGCTGAATACGCCAAATCCCCTACTAAATCATTTAGCACGGCACCAATGATATATTTTTTCTCATTAATCGGAGTATCGGACGTCAAATTTAAGGCCGCCTAACATCCTTTAGTTGTTATTTAGAATTGCGGATTTCTTTCATAAGCCTACTGCTTTTATTGACTAACAACATACGGTATAAAACCACCGACTTTATTTAGACATAATAGTAAAGTTAGTTAAGTAAACTCCTCTGACCATGATTCAGCCCGGTGTCAACTCTCCTTTCAACCTAAACGAGTATCTATTTTCAGCACTTTTTCGAAAACTACTTAAACAATTAAAAAACTAAAGCAACTTTTATTTAATTTTCATATTGGTATAAATTACACTTTTGTAACGCATTTTAAATTATGGACTTCCACTCAAATATATTTATAAGATTTACACATAAATTACAAATATGTTTATTAGAAATACACTATTTGATTTAGGTGTCTGAGGATAAAATTCTTTAAAAGTAGATTAATTTTAACAGCGATACTTAGCGCTGTACAATACTCATATACTCGCATACCTACCTATGATATTTTGTAAAGTGTTCCTCATTAAAGATGCCCATTAATAAAAATCGCAGTTGTTGCCATGCCAGTCAACAAAGTAGGCAAGTAGGTACTTATGCGTTGCAAAAAATATCGCTGTGTGATTTTCCCAGTCGGGCCTTGGGGCTCAACTCAATTGGAAAAGTGTCAGTTACCTAGAAATGGCAAAAAATTTCACTCATCATAGCTGATATTGGCGTTGGCCAACAAAAACCTTGTACCTTTTACCTGTATCTATACAAATAAATTATTTTCATAAAAAACATTTTATATTTTATTTAAAAAAAAACAGCCAAATGCAAATTGGACTCGCCCGCCAAGGGTTTCCTACTAAGGTTTGTAGGTTGGTAAACCTACCAATATTTCATACTTGACAGACCCACAGACAGACAGACAGACCTATAAGGGTTCCCTTTTTTAACTTTTGAGGTACGTAACCCTAAAATTCATGTGTAAAGGTGCAAGTTCGTCAGGTGCGGCCGCACGCCTGCGGCCATGCGACTGGCGCATGCGACTGATATGGCTATAGTAGCAGCCGCGCTTTACTAACTTGCACTACGCTAGAAGAACAAATTTTTATTCTGTGCTTGCAAATCAGATAATTGCGTACTGCTTTTCTATTATGAACACACTTTTAATGGTATAGGCGTAAAGATAAGTAAGACTCGCGTTCTCCTTTTCTAAATAATGTTTACTACCAACATGTTGCCGTTTAACTGCGTCACACAAAATAAAGATTCGGTATTATAAATTAGATAAAATATCGATCGCCATATAATTTGTATAAACCGTACCTTGCGGAAAATTTAATATATACACAGGGTGGTCCCTCTTTAAGAATTCTAAAGAAAAATCTAGCTTCTGGACTACCAATATGGAACATTGTTTTATAGGTATATTCTAAGAAAATAATTGGACCATGGACCTCCAATAATAATAACATTGACATTTTGTATAGAGTGTCAATTTCTTTTTCTTTGACCATAAAAATACCTATTTTGAAAAGGAAAACGAAATTGTGACACATTTCAAAGAAAATGAGGGAATGCGGACGGGGAGAGTGTCTCCCCTTTTTAGGTTTACAGCATACTTACAGGTATTATCATAATAAATATAAATACCTAGACAGGTAATCACAAAAAAATAATCTTACTTTAATTTATTTAAGAGCCGCCATACATTGATTTTCCAGAATTCCCGAATTAAGTGGGTACTGTGTAAAAAAGAAAGAATATTTTTATAACACAGTTTTATTACGAAGTTATCTCGTTTATCAAAGTAAACTCGCGTGACCGTATAAAGTTCTTTTGGCATCGAAGAAGAAGAAACGTAAGTTTATTTCGCTACTTGTTCAAATATAGTTTCATCTCATGTTAAAAAAATAAACTAGACATATATCACACCTATATCTCTTGCGGGGTAGGAAAAGTTTGAGAGTCATTCAACAAGACTGTGTATCACCATAGTAACAGGTTGTCAGCATGTCGCCTAAAATTGCAATAGATACACATCATCTGTCATATTCTTTAGTCGCTTCTTACGAAACCCACGGGAAAGATACGGGGTGATGCTACTCTCAGCCGGCATCACACAGCGTAACATAGTTGTTCAAAATACGTCGCTCCAAAAATGCGTGGATAACAAACACGGTTACAAGATTGGTGTGATGATTACATTAGGCGGGCCCCTGGGGACCAGCCACCACCAGCCGCCGCGCGCCGCCGCCGCCGCCGCCAGCCCAGGCGCTTCTTCGCAATATTTCATTACGCAATGCTAAATGCAATTACAGCGGGCGTTTCATTAGAACAACGACGAACTTCCCACGCGTATGACGACTCCCCACGAATACCGTGGAATATACAACAACCAAACAAGAACACTTCCACTCCATCTACTCTTGCTGTCATATAAATGACCGCTAGTAGATCGTGGATGTGCAATAATAATAGGTATAGAAATACCTATGTACAACACCAAACAGCGGTTAGCTATAGTTAGTATTCTTTGACCAAACTAAAATGAAGCAAATTAGTAGGATGTAACTCCCGGTTGGCTGTTTTTATGGGAAGTCTACATATTTTATTGACTATCCAATAATTCTGGTAACCCCTTTTCAGGGGACTTCACCGTCTATCTATCACTGATGTGTATCAAAAAGCTTATTAAAGAGGTGCCGAATCTATGCTATATTGGCCTTATACTGAGTAAATACATTTAGTGATCTTTGCTTATACCACTTTCTTTTTGTAGTCTGATTTTAATTTGGAGGCTCATCTCATGAACGGTAATAGTTACACAGTTGAAATTTTCACAGAATATTTACGACTGTTGCCGCTTTAATAGTCAACTACTGTTATAAGGCAGAATAAAATACTTAAGGGGTTCTTATACAACAAATTAATACAGATTTTGCAAACGAGTATAAAAGAACGGCTACGGAACTATTCTTGCGCGCGTCCGACTCACTTTTTTCCGTGATTTTTTTCTATTTTCACATTTGGACTTTGGGTTGGGGAAAAGTCAGTAGTTCCATTAAAAATAGGAACACGTTAAGTATATGTTTGCCTAATCACTTCGTTGTTAGATAACACTACGACCTTCCACAAGGTTTACAACCCTTTTTGGCTCTACCGGGAGTAACAGAAAGGGTATAACAAGCTAAACTGAGGTCAAGGTACTCATGAAACCGAACAACTTTCCACATTAGGTTCGAAATATGAAAAAAAATAGACCTCCCATAGTAAATTAGTCAGCTGATCGGCTACTTTGTATGGGAGATCGTTTTCTTTTTCACATTTTGTTCCATAGGGAAAGTTGTTCAGTTTCATGAGTAACTTGACCTCCTTTCGGCTTGTTATACCCTTTCCGTTACTCCCGGTATAATGCAAGAGACGAGCTTAGGTAGTTGGTATACAGAAACGAAGCTTCCATTCTTCCTTCAGAAATAATTTTCAATTTCCATAAAGAAGTTTCAAAGAATAGGGATAATTTTCCGTGTCACTAGCCGCGGTAATTGCTGGCTTAATCAAATATTCAGCTGCCAGATGTAACGGTCTAAATGTTTAAATGCTTTAAGCTGATTGTGTCTGGCAGGAATCATATTATACAGGTAATAAAGGTATCAGGAAACGCAGACCTCCGACAAGATAGTTACTAGTAGCCCTACAACTTCGTATTGTAGATATGGACAAGTATTTGAAAAATACATAGAATCTAGTTTATTACTTCTTAATATAACTTGTATATATTGTTTATATGAGTCAGGATCAGGACTAGATGGGTCGCAACTAAGTAAAAAATAATAACGTGTGGTGCTGGCATAGAATAGCATCACCCCAATCCTACTCGTGGATTTCGTAAAAGCCGACTAAGAGATATTCATGCAGGGAATGGGCAGCAGCATTTCCTGAAAATGTAACATCTTTCACTGCACTCGCCAATCCGCCTGCCAAGCGTGGCGAGTATAGCACTACTCCCTGAAAAGGGGAGGCCCATGCCCAGCAGTAGACTGTTGTGGCTGACGTAGAAGAAGTAGAATTACTTTTAATATGCTTTGTAGGCAAGCAAATCAATCTAACTATTTAAGGGATCTAACTTAGTATTTGTTTAAAAACTAGTAAGTTTAAGTTAGTCCCATAAGTTGGTAGGTCGATGTGTTGGTGATTAGTACTTATTAAGTACGAGGCATTCTACCACAGATTCTCTAGGTATCTATTATTGGATTAGTATTAGAAAAATTTTGAAGGTTCTGTCTGTTGAGTCTGTAGCTGAATGTCTGCAACGTCGATCGTGAGCACCAGCCATGGCCATCTAAATTTAACCTTCAATTAAACGATATTTAGACTAGTGAAAATAGACCGAATAAGTTTCTGGAAGCCACGAATAATGCCGCAAATTACAAGGTTCGACAAACAATAGAAGTGTTACAAAATTGTGTTTTGGAATCTATAAATATCGAATCAGAATTGGTCGAGATGGATGGAGCATGCTAGTTTTGAAAGTGCGGTAGAACAACCCAAATCGACCGAAGGGCCAATCAGAGCCCCCTGGACTATAAATCACAATTTACGACTCGCAATAAAATGTATCCAATAAAAAACATTAGCAAAATTAGCCAGTTGATTTTTTTTTATCTAGTCGTACGAAGATAGTTTTGATGAACGACCCAAATAACCATGATGTACTAGGTATGTACTTCTAGCAGACTTCTAACATGGTAGGGTAGAAGCCGCTAGCTCATAGACCGTAACTGAAACCGCTCACGTACGGAACCAGCTTCTTCTCGGTTAGTCAGGTGGTTCTGCTTTCAGTATCGTGAAAAATTGAATTAACATATTTTCATATCAATCTTGTATCTAACCAGGAACCGCCTGTTCTTGAGCGCTAGGCCACAGAAATTCCTTAATTCCACAGAACCAGGGCGTATCAATACGCAAACGGGCAACGGTTGGCAGGCTGGGTGATTGAGCGAATACCTCGTGAATATACAATGGACTCGACCTGAATGACCCAACAGATGTGTTGGCATACGTAGTAAGTACCGAGGTGGAGAAATGCTTGTCTTGAAGTCAAGAAATAAAGTATCTTTGCGAATTAGACTGACTCTCCGAAGCTTCTTTGTCGAGGCTACACTTCAGACTTATGAATTATTTTCTTATTTCTAAGCAGATTTAAAACCTCGATTTTGACTTGTCCTTCCAATATTACCTGCTCGACCACTAATTGAACTAATTGTGACCTGTGCAGTAATGCATATTTTTGACGAGGTGGGTAACTAGCGAGTAAATACACAAAAATTAAATGGGCTGGCTCTAGATGGTGCAAGTTTGTGTCATGTTCAATGTGGCTGGCGTCATTCGGCCAAAAACAAATCAACAATAGCAAATAATATACAAAGTTTACATTATATTTTGTCCTTTTTTTAACGGAGTAAGTATATTCACGCCTACGCGAAGACCGCTGACAGCGCCGCCAATATTACAACGTTTACGCGTACAATAAATCTGCGCAGCGTGTTTTACTACCCACCCAGCTTATGAGGTCCGATTTAAATTAATTTAGCAGCGTAAGGGGTTAATTTAAAGCTTAGCCTCCTTAGCCTGCAAACTCGCACCGAGCCAATTCTCAACTTTGAGTTTTACTGAAATTAAAGTTTGTATGAAAACTCGATTCATTCAGAATTTTTTGTTGGAAGTTTTATGGTTATTTACCTAGGTATCAATCAACCGTTAGCTGCAGTTTTTTTATAGATGAGAGTACCGAGTTAAATATTGTTGCCTAGTCAACAAAATTTTTGCTCCGCGGCTTCACCCACAGTTAATATTTTTATTTAATAGTTTTATCTGCCAAAGTTTGATTGAAGGTCTAGTGAACTAAACCAGATTTTGTCTAAAAGCTATCCACATCATATAGTGTACTATTTACTGTGGATCGTATTGAAAGATTCCGTCGAGCGTGATCTTATAAATGTCGCAGGAAATCCTAGGCAATACGCAATTCCCGGTAAATGTTGAAATTCTTTGATCTAATTGTCATCATCCTGAAAAAAATAGTTAGGCCTCTGGCATGGTTCACAGGCCTCAGACAAGGTTAGTTAAACCTTTGACATAATTGACAGGCCCCTAAACTGCTATTGTAGGCCTCTGACATTGTTTACAGACTGTTGATATGGTTTGGTAGGCCACTGATATCGTTCACAAGCCCCTGACGTGCTTAAGTTGCCCTCTGACATGGTTAGGTAGGCCCCTGACATGGTAAGATGACGAATGGATCAATGTGGCATAACGCGAATTTCCGGATTCCACGGTTTTCCTGTGAAAATGAGTACCTACATTTATTTATTGATTCATTAACATTGAACATGGAACCTACCGTGGTCGCAAAAATACACGTTGGTTTCTAGATGAATACCTAAGTTACTTACCGAGCTTACCCGTGTCTATCAGCTCGGGATATTATTCTATTCGAGCCAGGATTTCTTGTTATCTCTATTCGAAATTGGTACACCGGGAAACCACAAGTTTGCTTGTGTATGTTTTTAGCTCCTAGTATATGTTTTGGTACCAAGTGGTACCAACTTCAATTGCTTATGCTTTCTGAAAGGAGATTTCCCCAGAATGCCAAATCCTTTGTAAGACCGTGAGACCATGAGATCATCGCCCCTTATTATTTAACGTTTTGAACAAAATAACAATTCAAAAAGATTTTCTTTAAGGCGAAGTCCCAAAAAGTGAGTCCCTTTCTAAAGTAGAGAAACAGACGATGACGCTTCAATCGAGAAATATGAACATATTTTGTAATATAAAATGATACATACAGATATTTGAAAATGTAAGCGCATAGATTCATTAGGGATAAAGGCGTGATGTATGTATGTATGTATGTATAGATTCATTATAAATTTAAAAGGGAAGAAGAAGACACAAAATAAAATAATAAATATTGAATAACAATGAAATAGTTCATGTTTTCAGACAAAAAAACGGAAAATTCGAGCTTACTTTGCGATTTTTTTCTATCAAGGCAATTTTATCAAATCGTGTTTTAGAACCCATACTTTTGTAGAATATATCTTGAAATAGTCATAAAAAAAATTACTTATTACTTTATGGAAATTTCAAGAAATGGCATCGAACATTCCGCCGAACGCTTTCTCACCTTTTCGCGGGCGTTTCTGAGCTAATTTCGCCTTAAATCGGTAACAAACTAATAAAAATAAAGATATCTTAAACTAAACCACGGTTCAGTCTTTTAAAAAAAATAGTGTGCAGGAAAGTGTTATTTACTTGCCAGTGTCGACAGGTGATAGATTCTCGCGTGGGGATCTATAAACCACTTGTGCCGGCACCCGCGGCGCGCTGCACCTGTACCTACGTGGCGCGGCCTTTTGTCTGCCGAGCTTCACGAATCACGAGCCGCGCCACGAGCACACTACACCGCACTACAACTTTTGTCTCTCGATGCAGAGCTACTTTGAGCCTGTTGACATGACTACCGAGCTGATACACGTACCTGTGGCGTTACATACATACATAAGGCAAAAAATTTAATTATAGAATAAAAACAGAATAATGAGAATAAAAGTCAAAAGATTGAGTACCTAATATTGTAATTAATAAATAATAAAAGAATAAATGCAAGACAAGAAAATAAGAATTAAATATTAAATTACACATCAATACATTTCTGCCAGTCAAATAATAGTCCCGTAAGTTAGCCGATAAATACTTCGGATTGTCATACCGGTACCAAATTTTAGTATGTTAATAAACATGACATAAACTATAGAAAACCACCGGGAGACAAGCTGATGGGGGCTTGTCTCCCGCAGAAATGACGTCATCAAGATGGCGGCCGCCACATTAAGAAAACTGCAAATTATTTGAAAACCATAAGTTGCATTGTTATGTGCATGGTATCAAATGAAAGCTAATTAATTGTTCTACATATTTGTCTTGAACTACGACCAGGTACATAGCATAATTTCGTAATTAAAAGACTTTATGTAAAAAAAAACAGCAAATAATTTATTTGTGTGGCTATAGAATTCAAAATATTAATTTTTAACAAAAGTGACGTAGAAGAAAAGTAACGCTCAATGTAATAGCTAAAAAGTTCTAAAAGCAATTTATTGTTTGAATAAAGAGACCTTAAGTTACACTAATTTGAGTACAACGCTGTCTCTTTCCGCGCCACTACTTTTTGTTGTGTATGCACGTGTATGGTGTCAAATGAAAGGTTATTAATTGTTCTGCATTATTCTTCTGAAGCACAACCAGCTACATAGCATAGTTACAAAAATTTAAAAACTTTGAAAACTCTTTTTTGTCGGGTTATAGAAACTAAAATAATACTTACTTACTCCACTGGCTAAGCGACCCGAAGTGGATCTTGGCCTCCGATACAACTGCACTCCACACTTTCCTGTTCTGCGCAGTTTGCTTCCAATCAGACTTTTGGAGTGAGTGCAGGTCCTTCAAAATTTCGTCATTCCAGCGATATCTAAGTAATCCGAAAGGAACTCCGAAACAGATTTGAGGGTTTGGAGGTCTAAAAATGCATTGAAAAAAACCTGGGAAATTTCCGAATCCGAGACGCATTCTCTCTCTCTTCGTGTGGGACACCTAGTCATTCAACGACCCGATGAGTGAGAGACATTAAAGAGAAGAGACTTAAGATCATAGGGAGAAAGAAACGACACTGAAAGAGAAAATGGTGGACACAATGATGCGATATAGATATAGAAGAAAGGATTTCTCCTTTTTTCACAAAATCTTAGCGGAATAAGATAAAGAGTGCTACGATAAAGTACACACAAGAATCAAGATTACTATAAGAAATGCGAAAAGACACCACCTAGAACGCAAAGTTGGAGAAATAAAGACACTAATTAGATCAAGTGAAATTCGCAAAGTTTATCAGGAAATAAGATGTCGTCAGTCCAGCGTTATCCAGGTTGTCCGACAGAACGCTTGCCCGTCGGCCGACCCCTTCCATCTGCTCGACGTAGCGAAGCCAGCTAGTGCAGTCTATGGGCTTTACTCTCCCCGATGATGTTGGGCTCATAGACTATTTCCTCTATCTCCCTGTTTTTCTATTTCTAAAAGTTCCATCCATGCTCATTCTGAGTTGGTCCTAGGATTTTCCTATATTAAGAGCTTTTCTTCCTCCGTCAAGGATAACGTCCATGTTGGTAGTAATGTAAGGTCTTATACGAACCCTTGTTATCCTACAAGTTTCGATGTCAACATATTGTGCAGGGCTGCTGAGTACCTTTGGCCATTCTGGACGCGGATGTTGATTTGGTCTTACCTCTGATTTGTGTCAGTTACTTTGCGTGCAACCAAGGTAGGAACTTAAATTTGTTCACCCCTTTGTAGGAGGTGTCATTGGCTATAAGGTTTTTCTTATGTGGAGGTACTCTGTCTTGTCATGGGTTACCGTGGGACTTTCTTTTCTTCCTTCTTCCTCCAGTGTACTGGCCATTGCTCTCATGTCTGCAGCACTTCTACCTATTAGGGCGAGGTCGTCGGCATAACCTATTATTTTATGCGTTTCGTTTAACTCCACTCCATCAACTAACTTTTTGGACCACGTGTTTGAGCATCAAGTTAAACAACATAGGTGATAGCGCTCCACTCTTTTAGCAGTTTTTCTTCCCCCTAGCGTAACAATATTCTTATTTGCGACTGTAGTGCTCCTCTGCCATACTTCCACAGTTCTCCCGGAATGTCGTCAATCCCTGGACATTTGTTGTTCTTCAGATGCATAATAACTTTCCGCACTTCCTCACAGGTAGGCGTTTTTTTACATCAGCTTCACATATATCTCGCTGATTTAGACCGAAAACTACCAGCGAGCAATTTAGCAGGGCTTTAAATACTTGTACCATTCATTTTTCTGCTTCTCCGGTTCAGAAACAAGGTTTCCTTCGTCATTTTCAAGAAAGTGAGCGACGGGCTGGTATCATTTCTTGACAAATCCTATTTCCTGATAAAATTTGCGAATTTCACTTGATCTAATTTGGTATCTTTATTTCTCCAACTTTGCGTTCTAGGTGGTGTCTTTTTGCATTTCTTAATGTATCCTTGCATCTTTTGTGCACTTTATCGTACCACCTTTATCTTGTTCCGCTAGGGTTTTGTGATTTCTCCTTCCTTCTACATCTATATCGCAACATTGTGTCCACCATTTTCTCTTTCAGTGTCGTTTCTTTCTCTCTAAGATCTTAAGTCTCACATCTTTAATGTGTCTCATCGGGTCGTTGAACGACTCGGTGTCCCACACGAAGAGAGAGAGAATGTGTCTCGGGTTCGAAAATTTTCCAGGTATCATTTTTAGACCTCCAAACCCTCAAACCTGTTTCAGTGTTCTTGTCGGACGACTTAGATATCGCTGGACTGACGAAATTCTGAAGAACCTGCACTCACTCCAAAAGCCTGATTGGAAGCAAACTGCGCAGAACAGGGAAGTGTGGCGTGCAGTTATATCGGAGGCCAAGATCCACTTCGGATCGCTGAGACAGTGGAGTAAGTAAGTATTATTTTAGTTTCTATAACCCGACAAAAAATAGTTTTCAAAGTTTTTAATTTTTTGTAACTATGCTATGTAGCTCGTTGTGCTTCAGAAGAATAATGCAGAACAATTAATAACCTTTCATTTGACACCATACACGTGCATATACAACAAAAAGTGGCGTGGAAAGAGACTGCGTTGTACTCAAATCAGTGTAACTTAAGGTCTCTTTATTCAAACAATAAATTGCTTTTAGAACTTTTTAGCTATTGCATTGAGCGTTACATTTTTCTTACGTCACTTTAGCAAAAAAATAATATTTTGGATTCTTTAGCCACACAAATAAATAATTTGCTGTTTTTTTTTTACATAAAGTCTTTTAATTACGAAACTATGCTATGGACCTGGTCCTAGTTCAAGACAAATATGTAGAACAATTAATTAGCTTTCATTTGATACCATGCACATGACAACGCAACTTATGGTTTTCAAATAATTTGCAGTTTTCTAAATGTGGCGGCCGCCATCTTGATGACGTCATTTCTGCGGGAGACAAGCCCCATCAGCTTGTCTCCCGGTGGTTTTCTATAGTTTATGTCATGTTTATTAACATACTAAAATTTGGTACCGGTATGACAATCCGAAGTATTTTGACTAAATTCGGGATTAACTCACGCCGCTATAATACATTCTGGACGTAAGAGGACAAATAAGCATTACGCCTAAGAACAGCTCTGAGGAACAGCTCACGTAATCAACAGGTAAATTACTCGTATTTACAAATACACACAGCTACATAGCTACAACTACATAGAGTATAATTTGGTAATTGAATACCTACAGGTAGTATTACGCATTGTCTATCATTTCTGTTGTTGTTGATATTGGAGTATTGGAGCTAACAGTGCAAACTGATTCAATGCAATTCTATCAAAATGTCGATCATGTTTACCTAACGATACGATCCGCGAACTAAAGCTTTAGTCGGGAATATTCCGATATTCTATGTACATAAGGTATTTAATTGAAAAGCAGTCGGGAATATTCCGATATTCTATGTAAGTACATAAGGTATTTAATTGAAAAGCTTTGTTTCAATATCAACGTAACACATTGTTTGGGATTAAGTCCCTTTTTTTTGTTTTACTGTCTATCTGTAGATAATGATCACAACTTAAATTGCTCCTTGTTAATTACTGGTTATGTAAATATTCTAGAACGATGTACTTTTTTGTACATATTCGAAAAGGAGGATCGAAACCTCAGGGCGGGCTGGTGATAAGGATCAACTTTCCTGAAGGCACATAGGTAGGGAAAAAAAACGGATCTCCCATAGTACCTCAAATCAGCTGATTGGCATCTTTGTATGGGAGGTCCTATGTTTGTTCATTTCTACGTATGTTCCTCGGGAAAAGTTGATCCTTATTTATCACCAGTCCGATCTTTTCGAGTCCGATCTGAGGTTTCGCTATCGGTCACTAAAATTTCTCCCAATATATAGGTATCATACCTACATGCCGGAAAAAGTGGTATTAAACGCGGGAGGAACCGCTGGCCGCTACTGCGAAACACTTTTCGTGTCAAAAGTATGAATGAAAATATTAAATGATTATTTATTTATTAATATGGACTTCTACCCATCTAAGGTAATTCTGCCAGTGTCAGTATAATAAAATTCCAGCGTTGGTGGCTCCAGCAGAAAGATGATAGTGTCTTCTACAGGAACCAGCGACGTCCTCTTGACACCATCCGGAAATGTAGACTAGGCTCTTCAACTCCAATTCTCCATTCCATGTTCACATTTGGACACTTCACTGACTAAATTACTATCCAAAATAATCAGTAAAAATACAAATAAACTTAAATAAAAAATATAAATTGAAATGCGTCTGCCATTGACGGGTGAAACAAAAGAAGTCGAAAATATTAAAAACGAAAGAAATATCCAAAATCAATCAAGACAAAAATCCTCCAAGAGGTTACCTAAATTGAAATAGAGAGTATAAAAATGGCCTATAATTTTGCAAATTGTTGACAAATCTCATATGAAAATGAAAGCGTTAACTTTTGGCTCGTCGCCATATCCAGTTCACGCCGTTCAAGGCCGGTGGACAAACAGCGTCGGAAAAATAACCTCCTTCACAGTAAATGCGCCTTATATGGAGGCAAATAAAATATACACCTAAAACTACTTACTTACCCAAGTTATAGCTTACAATTTATAACTTGCAGATGAAGAAAGAAATAGAGAACGCAACTTATTTTCTTAAATTATCTACACATTACACTGAGCGATAATCTCTTGTGTTGCGTGCAGATCATCCAAATCAACCGCAGTGATTAAAAAATATAAAATTACGAGTATATAAAGACGTGACTTAGTATTTGTTCCTATTGATTATGTAAGGATACTGTATACTTAGTAACTTTTTGAAAATTCGAAGAGCCTTGATACGACCGACATTTTCAAAAACGCCTAGCACAATCTATTTGTCCTTATTTTTTTCATTTATGGTACCCTTATTTTCCAAGCGTCGCGACAACGACGCGCGTCAACGACGCCGTCAAATTTTGACGGCGTCGTTGTCGCTGCGGTCTTGTAGAAAAACCCGACCGCATCCCATACAAACTCTAAGCGTCGTGGCGCGCCGCAACGACGCCGACGCTCGGTCTTTCTGGTTCCCCATACAAACCCATACAAACCAGTCATTTGACAGCGACAACGACGCGCGTCGTTGTCGCTGTCGCTTGGTTTGTACGTAGCCATTACGTAGCAGTTTGCTACGCCTTGTCTACGCCGATCACATTCGTTTCGTACAGTGTGTGATATGCTTTTACTGACGAAAAAAAGGTTCAAATACTTCTGACTTACTTAATAAAACGTGAAACTGAACTACTTCCCCCGAGGAACATAAGTTAGTAGGTATGATTTTATTTTATTGGATCAAGTAATTTTTTATGGGAAGCAACCCTTCTTTTGAAATATTTCTCCCTATCTTTCTTGTTATTGACAAAATTATCCAGGCTTAACGGGTTGAGGTTTGCGTTTTCAGGAAAAGTCCAGTCAATTAATTACCTCCATGTATAAAAAAATTACTAGATATCTCAGAAAATACGTGGAACGTAATTTCACTAACTATACTTACTATAAAGACCCTTGTAGGCAATGATTATTACATCAAAGCTTCATAATACCTACTTGACTGACAGATCAAATTATGTCATATGCTAGTATTTTCATACATCAAACAGTGACTTTTATAATAAATTTGAATTAATTGTAAAAAAAATGCGCTGTCTGAAGATAATAGTATTTTTAAAACAATAGATACAAGGTTGCATACACCTCCGTGATACGATTTTTGTAGTTTACCCAGTATAGTAGGTACTCTATTTCATTGCATACGAAACAAAAGAGAGTCTTTCATCTTCCCGTCAGCTTATGTCATGTCAAACTTCACGCCATACCGCCCGTGCGCTTATTTTGCATCTTAAAAGAATACTTTAGCCTCGAACACATTAACAATACCTTTATGATTTGTTTTGTTCTTTTGGTTCCCTCTTCTAGATGAATAGTCCATTTGCTGGAGTAAAGCTGTGGATGCGGCCGTGGCATTATTATGGGCTCAATAACAAAACAGTAAGAAGACGTGACTCGCTTTATCAACATCATTCTTAGCTAGCCCTATCGCTTTTGATAACATCTAAATGAAGTAAATGGCAATGGGTAGGAACTATAAAATAACAGGGTTGATGATGGTAGAATTCTTGATAAGTCTTTAGATATTCGTTTAAAATTGATGAACGATAGTAGGTATTGCCCATATGTCTGAACACACAATACATTGGAAACCAGATCCTGTTGTGTTTTAAATTTTAGTGTTATCCGTGATAATAAAATATCAGTTCTAGATATTGTGCGTCTTTTGTTACTCAACTGAAAATTATTGTATTAATGTAGGACGCTTTCCATACAAAAGTTAAATGGAGTTACGTCTGTAAAAAAATACAAAAATTTAAAAACTTGGTGGGAGGTCCCGTGCTTCTGTAAAATTTTTGCAAAATAATACAAATATTTTTTTAACCACCACATTTCTCTGTAGAAATCGTTCCGCCACTTTATGAACATAAATAGAGCTACTGCTGGCTGCAATAAACACTTTTGATTTTTTTGTGGAGAAAATACGTTATATATTTTGACCATAAGTGGTTTTGCGACAAATTAACGTGAGCCTTCATTAGGTATAGGTATATCACAAAAAAAAATTTTTTACAGAATTGATGTTTAGTTCCATGTTTAACTCCATTGAAGTTCAGGTTTTCGTTTGTATGACGTAACGATTCGCCTTGAGGCGTTCCATTTTCCATACAAAAGTTCAATGGACTCACGTCTGTAAAGGAGACAGAAGTCTCATTAGAAAACTTGACGGAGAGCACGTGATAATTTTTTTTCCTCAAGAAAAAAAAAAAGTAGCCATCTGATTTTCACGTAAAAACTGATTCGCCACTTTACGAAAATAATTGGAACTACTGCTACATTTGATTTTATTGTGCTAAAATACTTAGGTATTGTATTTTAACCATAAATAGTTTCGCGACAATTTACGTATATTTCATCATTAAACACGAAGTTTTTTTGAAAAATTTGCTCTGCAACTCATGTTTAAGTCGATTGAAGTGCAATTATTCGTTTGTATGTCATGCATGACGTTTAACCATAAATTAATGCTCGCACAATTACCGGGTATTACTACTTAAGTAACGGTAGTTCTAATTATACAGTTTCATTTCAGCTTATCAATATTGGACTCTTCCAGGCCAGGATCCAATAGGTTGCTAGTTCACAAAATCACCCTTCACTACTCAACAAGCATAAATTAACCTTTGTTAATTTGTAAACAACGACATAAGTTATGCCACCCCCATCTCATAAGCCGTCTTTCTAATTTGTGATACGTCAATTTGTTGGATGAGAGATAGCTTTATTAAACATCAAAAAGATCACATTGAAAAGCGTGCGAGATTTTTCAGTGGGCATGCAAAAGGCCAATTTGTTAAACCATTAATTTAATCGCCTGGCAAAACGATAACGCCACGAATGATTACCATTGAATCTGGACCGACTACAAAAATACACCAATATATAGTCCATCGACGAGAATGGAAGTGACTCAGAGAAAAAAGGAGAATAAAGGCAGCGTTGGATCATGCAGATAACTTTTCTTGTTGCAATAAATAGCGTAAGCTCGCGTGATAGATGCGTTCGTTTACGCTCGGTTTGAGTTTTTCATTATTTGAAAATTTTGTTCGTCCGCGCCGGAATGTAGTTAAATAATTTCCCTGTTTTATTAAACAAACCTTTCACATCACTTCGTGAATCTGGTGATTCAAGAAAGTGTTTTTACTATAGCCTATATATAGGTCCTGGCTTAGCTCTTGTCTCTTGACTGGTCCAGATCTGGGGGCCAGATGGCTGAGAGATGGCAGAACGGGTAGATATTTCCGCAGCATTCTGGAACAGAGAAGCTGGTAATTTAAATGAAGTAGGTGTCTTTGTAAAGATAAAAATACCTCATTTAAGTTAGCTAGGTCAGTTCAGGTACTTTCTTGCGAAAAACATTTAATTTTTCTATTACGAGCTCGCATGTTCCGCTGTGGTGTGGTGGCTAGTGCTCCCCTGTCTTCTTTCCGAATAAAGTTTGTACTATGAATACGTTTGTATGAAAAGGCTAAAACAGGGTGTAGAGTAAAAATATGTCGCGGGTCGCATGCTAATATAGCAGACTAATTCGGATCATCTTTTCCAGTGTATACAACCTATTTCAGTCAACCAGACTTTCCTCACCCAGACTCGACCATTTACATGCTTTGCGGCTCTATCTCTACATCTACACTGGTAGTTGGGGACCCTCGTCACGTTAATAACGTCTCCGTCTCAGAACTCTGCAACTTTATTAATTATCCACGTGATACAATACACATTGGTTCTGTTCTATTACACTCAGCTCTAGAAAAAGCTGGTGTCTATATAAGTCAGCAGCTATCGACAACGCTTCCCATATTACGTGTAATTTTTATCTTCCGTATTTTCGTTCCCTGATCCTTATTGAAATGATAACTATAAAATTAAGGAAATTCAATACGATAGTTAAGAAAATAATCATTTGTATGAAATGTCTTTATTTTTTATTTTATTCAGTTGGTATCATCATAAGGCTTAAATACACACAACGAAAATACCAAAATATTAATAGACGATAAGACTACTTGCTGCATTCGCGGCCGTATAGCGCTCCTTTTCTCACTTGAGTTTACCATCTAATAAAAAGTTCATCCGATAAAAGTTGTTAAATGAACACGCCCTAAGATAATTTTAACTACTTTCCAAATCAATCATAGAATGTTTATGATTATACCTACTAAATTAATTTTAACTCTAGATGTATATCCAAATAACTTTTTTTTAGCTCCAGGACAACGTTTGTACGTATTGTTAGGTAGGTAGGCTATACCGCTTCTACCCGGCGATTACCGTAATGGCAGTCAATCTTATTGATATGAACCACCTGCGCGGGACATTCGCATTAGAATTCCAGTAGGAGTAATCGAGACGATCCGAGGATATATTAGACATAAGTACTACCTTCACTTTTTCCTTCATTCCAACTTGTACAGCGTGTCCCTAAAAATATTTTATTGATAGATATAGTAATACAATAAATAAGTAGAAGAGACTTGTAGAATGGGAAGAAATTGAAATAGGTATTTTTATTTTTAAACTCGACTCGGTTCTTTGACACAGAATTAATAGGTACCTACCGTTTGTTTGAGGTGGATCGTTACGTCATACAAACGAAAAACTGCACTTCAGTCGGGTTATACATGAGTTGCAGAGCAAATTTTTGAAAAAACTTCATGTGAAATGATGAAGGCACACTTAAATTTGTCGCAAAACTACTTATAGTTTAAAGATAATAAGTATTTTCTGCGCAATAAAATTAAACGTATTTATTGCAGCAGTAGCTCCGCGTATTTGGAATGTATACAGTGCCAGAACGCATCCATAGTGTTATTACACTGTATAGTTTCCAAACGTGTTGCAAAATAATTAATTGGAAAGTATACTCGATTTGTGCATACTGGTCGCGTATACTTTCCAATATAGAACGTCGTGCATTTCTTTGGAAAATATACAAGGCTAGTACGCAAGTGTATGTAAACTGTAGGTACAAGTTCTTGTTTTAATTATCGTAGAAAAAACATTTACTTATCGTAAAAAAGAAACATCAAATTTTAATTGAGTTGACCAGTCCTTGAACCTTTTTTTGCTTATAAAAATATTGATCAAGGTATCGGAAAAAATAATCCTCATAATATTAGCCTCTATTTTTGGTATTCATTTAAACATTCAATACCATGTCAATTATTTGTGATTTATATACAAATTCTGTAAGAAAAAAATCGATTGTATGGGAAGCCCAAATTTTTTTTTCATATTTCGACCCATGTTCCATGGGGAAAGTTGTTTAGTTTCATGAGTACCTTGACCTCCTTTCAGCTTTATTGGTTGTTTTGTAACACCCAGTATAAACCATTTTGTATAAAAATCACGTCTGTTGTATATTAACTCCCCTTAATATTTATGTTATTCTACTTTTAGTATTTGTTTTTATAGTGGCAATAGTAGTACCTACATATTTCAACTGCCTATCTTTTGCCGTTCATCAGATGCAGCCTCTGAAATAGTTAAAATCGGGCCCAAAATGTGCCCAAAATAAAGGTTTTTTGTATGGGAGTCACCCTTAATTTTATTCTAGTTTTTATTATTTATTGTTATAGTGGCGCGCCGACCCCAAATAAATTTGGATAAAGGTAGGCAGATGATGATAATGATGATGATGTTAGCATCTTTGAAATTTCAACTCTAGCTATTATGGTTTATGAGATGGATTACAACGGACTGTATGCACTTGGATGATGGGACTACTGCAGTATATTTTCCAAGGACGATGTAAGCTTAGGCTATTGGAAAATATACACGATTTGTGCGCACTGGCCTTGTATACATTCCAAAAAAATAATGTGCTTTTGCAATTTGAAACTATACGTGAGAAGTCCCAACCCGTGCGTACTGGCACTGTATATATTCCAATTACGCAGTAGCTCCATCTATTTTTGTAAAGTGGCGAATCGGTTTTTACGGGGAAATCTGGTTGGAAGGTTTAAAAATTCTTTTTAGTGTTTTGCGAAAATGTTATGTACCCACGGGAATCCCCATCAAGTTTTTAATCAGACTTGTGTGACACAAGTTGTGTCTCCTTTACAGACATAACTCCATTGGAATTTTGTATGGAAAACGGAACGCCTTAACTTGAAATGACACAACGTAATGGGCTAATGGCTATAATTAACTGCAATACCTACCTGTGATTCAACCCGCACGTCTATCCCAGGGTGTAGCTTAACCATCCTCCATGTTTTGAAAAGGACCCAACAGCTTTTGAGGAAAGCTATTCAGTCTCAGTAGAAATTTTCAGCTATTTTTTACGACCTGTAAGTATATTAATATAGTTTCCGAAGCTGGCAATAAGGTGAACAGTGAACATTCCGAACTCCGTCCGGCTGTATCCGGCGTATGCGGTGCCGAGCTTCCGGCGCGAACTACCACTGCAACTTTGTACTTACTGCTGTAGTATATTGTTCACCTACTCCACTGCCTAACTATCTCTAACTAGAATAAGAACTTTTAAATATTTATGATAACACAAACGTACAGACAATACGCCTATTACCTATGTCGCAGTACGATGGCAGAATCAGGATCTTGGCTACAATCTTAGGATTCAGGCCGAAATTCTAGATATGATAGTGAAAGATGTTTATTCAAAATAGGACATTAAAATATCACTTATTGATAGTCATTCATTACATTACGCAGAAATGGATTAGACATTGTAAAAAAGAGAAATTTGCAAAGCACAATTTTCTCTTTTTTATAACAATTTTTTATTCCTACTATAAACGCGGCTCGGGCGGGATAAAAAAATAAAAATAAAGGCACTGCCTCGGGGCTGGCCAGGCTAACCACACGGCATGTAACTTATACCTTAACGACCAGTAAGCGAAACTAAATTCGATCAAGATTTTAAAAAGGTGTTACATGTGTATAGTTAGTCGGACCTCCCGGACAGGAAAACCCCCCAAAAACCTGCCCAGAAGTGCTCCTATTCTAAAGATTACAATCTTTGTAGGTCCTAAGCTACCCTAGCTAAGTTTGAAAAAAAAAAACAAGAATAGTAATAGCCGAAAACGGCTCAACACAAAATTAAAAATAAGTAAAAATAAAATAAAAAATTACAGTAGAATATTTAACTGTTTCGTCTTAAAAAAATACTGTATATAAACAAACATGTAAAACTACTCCCATGAAGATTTATCTTGCATATAATCGGATATTTCATAATAGAATTTCTTGCACAATTTATGTTTTATTACTTCTTTAAATTTATTTAAGGGTAAATCTTGGATATTTTTTGGAAGCTTATTATAAAAGCGTATACAATTTCCCTTAAAGGATTTGCTTACTTTACTAAGCCTGCTCTTGTGTGCTACAAGTTTGTCCTTATTTCTAGTGTTGAAATTATGTATATCACAATATTTCTTAAAAGTATTAATATTAGATTTGACGTAAATCAAATTTTCGTATATATATTGTGACACAAATGTTAATATGTTGATTTCTTTAAATTTTTCCCTTAAGGAGACACGAGGCCCTAATTTATAAATTGCACGAACAGCCCGTTTCTGCAGAACAAAAATGTTCTTTACATCCGCAGCGTGGCCCCACAATAATAAGCCATAAGACATTAAGCTATGGAAGTAACTAAAGTAAACTCTAGTCTTATCTAAATAAGTCTAGCAGTATCTACATCCGTGAGATATCTTATTTTTTTAACTGCGTATGCTGCTGAACTCAGTCTCTTCGACAATTTCTCAATATGTGGCCCCCATTGGAGCGTGGCTCTAGTAATATAGCTATCTTATCTTTAGTAATATAGCTTTTGTTGTGGTTTAGGAGAACAAGGAGTAGAGAGGAACGTTATGCACCTTCCCCTGGTCTGTTAAGGGTAGAGACGGGCACTCTACTACCTTGCCTGGACGCCTGCTACCTTTCATCCTCCAGAGTGTCCGACACACCCACGCCCTCCAGGGCTTCCTAGGCCAACGCCGCGCTCTGGATTAGCTTAAGACAATGGCCAAAACTAGTCTACAATCATGTCATTTCCCTGCTTTTGGCCATTATCCTAGGATTTTGGCCAAAATCTTAATTCTGCTATCGTACTGCGACATATACACACACAAGCTAGGTAGATTGATGGTAAACATCACCACGTTTGACGATATTATCAGAAAATGTCTTAGATACTACGCTATAAACCCTCATGTCGACTGGAAAGTTGCCAATACATGGCATAACTCTTCTTCTTGGCATAATTAAAAAAAATAGTAGGTAGGTAGATATGTTTTGAAAGTTATTTACTGCATAATAAAAGTTGATTGAGGAAACTATTTTTATTACATTTAGGTATGTCACTAAAGTTTCGTTTCACATAAATCACAAACATAAACACAACACAAATCTATAAAACAAGTTAATCTACATTTAAATCCCTTTCATTTGAGACCCACATCAAGTGAGTGGGTCGGATAAGTACCTAGTCATCGAGATACATTGTTTAACAGTAAATTCCGGCAGCCATCTTGGTGACGTCATAACTACCCTTTTACTACATTTACTACTTTTACGGTCTACTGCAGCCATTTTGGCGGACAGGGCAATATGCCTAATAAAATAATGCCTAATAATTACAAATTGAGATTCTATTATTTGAGGACTTTTTGATGAAGCTGTCTGACCTACTTACTTACCTACTAATTTTATTTGGATCGTATTTGGCTACTAAGTCGTCGTATCTATATAAAACTAAGAGAAGCAGCCTATCGTTAGCAGTTATTGATAATAGTCAAGCACAGTAGGGAGGAAAAAATAAAATAATCGTTCGAAATTTTCTACCGCGAAAAGTAAGTACTAGCGACGCCTCTACCAACTGGGCTCTGGCGGCATAATCGTTGCCCGCGAAATTATTCCAGTGCATTTTAATGCCATAAAACGTGGTATAGCTCCATCTAATGAGTATGGGTATGGTTTATTTATGGGTACCAATATTGTATATTAAGTAGTTTGTAAAGTTATTCACAGTGCAAGGTGTTTTGTTTGTGTTAATCAGTTACCGAGTTTACCTACGATCGGATTAATGTTATTAACCGGCCCTAGGCCCCAGTCGATAAACACGCAACCGTAAACAAGTGCTAACAAAATGTTTACCATGTTGTAGGCAGATGTAGATGTACAACTAAAGTTGTTATTATTATAGGTATTATAATATTAATTGAGAAAACATTAAACCACTTTCACAGTTTAGAAAAAAACATACAAACTTCAAACCCCCGTTTTACGTGGTTATGGGCTTGAACTTTAAAAAACTGGCCAAGAGCGTGTCAGACAAGCCCACACATAGGGTTTCGTAGTCAACGTTTAAATAACAGGTTTTTCGCGTTACTAAGTTAATTTTATTGCTGGTTTGTTTGTATGGTTACCAACCGCAAAAAGAAAAACATTTATTTTACTGAAATCTTTTTAGTGTCTCGATTTTTCTGATGGGAAGTGTATTTGCTACAAATATTACTACAAATATATTTTGTAGTATCTGTACTATAATCTCAAAGAGTTATGGTTTTTTATGTCATAATGATAGCACCTAAACTAGGGAGGCGTATGAGTGCATCAAAGACCACAAATTTTTGTATCAAAACTCTGCTTTTTACTCGTCTTTTAATACCCCTTCGGAGTTAAAAATAAGGAAATAAAGATACCTACATTTTAGTGGGTGGTTGTATTGAAATAAAGCTACTTTGTCGATAGTAGTGTTAGTACAAGACATTTTTTAAATGTAACTACCTAGATAGTTTTTCCAAGCACTTAGTTGATTTTTGACAGCAGGACGCCCTATAGGCATCTAAATTGGCATGAAAAGGACAAAAGAAGAATTGTACTCTCATGACAGCTGCCAAAAAGCAAAGAATGCTTGGATGATTAAAATTGTTTTCTATTACCTTTCTTCCAACCCCAACTTCAAATACATACCCTTATTCAAGGGATATCTTACAAGCAGTACCATTGAATCTCTCGGTTTATCTGTGAATCAATGTGGTACCCTTCTAGTAGGTAAACAGTTTTCAATGAAGAGACTCTTAGCTTAGGGTCCTATTTAATTTATTCAGTAAGGGTCTGCGCACACCTGTAGATATCTCAGACACGCACACGCGCAGCACATTCCAGTAAAGACAGAAAAAACTACTTATGTAATTACGCGACAAAATGTTCAGTTTTGACACCTTCTCAATTTTATGCCACCAATATTCATTTAAAATGTCGCCAAAACGTAAGCATATGGCTTGCCCCGTGAAAAAAAGATCTCAACTCACTCTGCCAACTCAAATTTTACAAACTCTAATTCGGTATCATACCTACATAAATCACGACACGTTTTAACGTACTAAGTACTTTTCAGAAGACCGCACACAATTCAATACCTATCACAAAGCAAAACTGTAAAATGATAATTTCTCATTCAGATTGGTGGAACTTTGTGTATCCTATATATATTTTCGAATATGTACCTACCCAACGACTTTAGTAACTAAAATAGTAAAAATAAATAATCTAAAAATTCTTTGGCATCACTACATGGATGGTCCATCCGTAGTCCACCCTTAATACAGTCTCACACACTAACTCATGAACAATTCTATTTTTAAGGTTTCGCTTTTCTTCTGATAGATGCCAAAAATTCGGACAAAAACTATGTTGTACGATTCAATAAATGTCGCTGCATCTAGAAAAGTAACAATTATTGCTGTAAAATGTTACAGTCAGAAAAAAATTGCTTACTTTGGATTGTTCATGAGTGAGCGGGGGAGACTGTACAAGCCGGGATATTTTCTTATTCCCGCAGATGCATATCTGCTAGACGTCCCGCCGTTCTATAAATTGTGGATCCTAGTTCAATAGCTACGGAACAGGTTGTTTGAGGCAGTGGCTCGGCAAAGGCACTTCGGAAATGCCTTTCAAAAGCCCACGGCGCCACAGTGCATGACAAATAGCATCTGGCAGAGTTATCATTTACAAAAGGCCTTTGGTTCCAGATAAAGAAAAACTGTTTATTGTGATTGCGAAGTGCTTAACTATTATAATCAATTTACTGATTTGGGATCATCGCAAGACTTTTTACAATACAGTGGCCGACAGAATACCGAGACAAAACATGTTAATGTTTTTGGACGGAGCAAGTTCTTAAGAAACCCGTTCACCGGACACCGGAATTTAGTACAAAGTAATGTAAGAATTACTTTAGATTCAAAGTAAACGCGTTTTTTATGTCATTTATTACATATTTGAACAATTCATTATATCGCGACTGATCTACAAAAGTAACCATCAAAGGAACGGGACCAGTAAAGGAACCATCACCGTATGTACCTACCTACCTAATTTGTGACTATACATATAAGGAAGTATTTTTAGAGCAACTATGAATTCAGGTAAGATGTATCGTTATTTTAGGGAGGTAAGTACGTCTAGTAGAGAACTGATCCTGAAACTCTATTACTTTTATAAATTATAATACTATACTATCATTTACATTTTGTAAATTTTTTATCGTTTTCAAGACAGTATAAAAGAAAACAAAGTTCTAAAAAACGATGCAAAGTTGACAAAACCGCTGAATAAGAAGAAGTAATCTTGGTTAATTCCTTAAGAGGGGTTGCGCCGCAAAAAGGGCGATTGGCCCACCGTTTTTTCACCAGCAAACGATGTTTTGTCTCAGTTTGTTTTCTTTCACCTAACAAAGACACATGGGTTCACTTACGTAACAACCACTTATGAGCCCCTTTTAGTGGCGGAAACGTGGACACGCTGGTTGCGTGCTTAGGTACGTACTTATACAGGGTGTCCAGAAAAAAACACTTTCTAGCCAGAAAAAAGCCCCTGAAAAGAAAATCTTTAGCTTTTGTCGAAGCTGCCTAATAACCTGATAAACCCAAGTAGGTACTTACTTGTTTTGGAAAACTCCTGGTTACTACGAAATTCTTACAGAAATTTGTGCTTTTTGTCAACCTACTTAACGAAAAAAAACCAGTATGAATACAAAATTACCTTTTGAAGACTTTAAAATTACCAAACTGAAAGTAAGTAGGGACTTAACTTTTTTGACCTACACGCGAAAAACATGTCATGGCAACATTTTGTTTTGCCCGTTCCTTAAAACTTCTTTACTAAAAGATTGCACCGATCTACATTTTTGTCTTTCAAATCATTATGATCTTCAGAAATCGTAAAAAGACCTTACCTACCTAACCATAGGTACTGTGCTTGCTAGGTTCTATATTTTTAATCAAAATCTCCCAAATCCACTTAATTAAACGTACTAATTGAATTTCCAGGTCCTATTATCAAGAGGAAACGAGTTAAGTAATGGCGATTCGATCAGGAGATTAGATCATTAAATATAATGAGATTTTAGGGTCTTGATCAAAAACCTGAATTAGTTTATTTTATTTTCCGGTTCCGGTTTTGACAACCGGTAGGATAAATTGATGATAGATTTTATAGATAAATTCAAGTAAGAACAGTTCCGCCCGATACCACACAAGAATTTAAAGAAGGACAGCTCGTCCCTTCTTCCGATTATTATGCCTACTAGGGTTGCCACCATTACACAATAGGTATTTATTCTTTAGTTGTACAGCGTGCGGTATGATCCTCTTCGACCATTTCTTTTTCAAGCAAGATGTACTATTATGTATTCTGTGGCAAGACACATATTACACAGTGTCTAAGCAACGGATTCCATTAAACTACTTATCAACATCGATACTATCGATACAATACAACTTATAAGATCTTCTCCTTAATTTTGAGTGGAACTCAGTGTTTGTAAGAGTTTTCAACCGTCTACTACAAGTAGCAGACTTTTGACATGGTTGAGTAACGACCACCGGCTTAGTAATCATAGACAGCAACCGGGGCCGACAGCTTAACGTGCCCTCCAAAAGCACCATAATGCTTCCAGACAATTAGGTGTTTCAGCCTGCAATGTCCAACCAGATTGGGACCACATTCACAAAGTGATAAATATCAACTTTGTGTAATGATGACCCACCGGGAATTAAACCCGGAACTTTCTGCGTCGCAAGCAGTCGCACTACCTATGCGCCACATCGGCCGTCACGCCTTATCCGATAACCAACATGCAAACGGTAGCAGGTAACACAACTCACAACCGCCAAGTTTGTTTACAAATACCCACAACTATATTTTACACCAATTTTGATTCGAGTACTTCAAACAAGACATGTTTTTAGTAAATGCATTGTACAATTTACATACAATTTATAAATCTGTAAATCAAATAACTAACAGTATAAAGCACTACTCTCCGACTGATGCGATGGCTTAAAATTCTTAAGCACTTTAACTAAATTAAATTTATCGGAGAGAGTTAAATGGCTTGTGGGCTCGGGGTGAATTTGATTAACATCAGTTCGAGATAATTAAGTTAAGGCTAAACATTCAAATTAATTGCTTCAGTCGTATCGATTAGATTCATGTATTTATGTTGTTTAACATTTACAACGAAAAGGAAGGCATAGCGCATCACACTTCTTGTTAAATAGAGCTCAGTAGTCCATTCTGCTAACATGACAATAAAGCATTTTCCCCATAATTTTCCTGTAGTAATTGAAAAAGCAAAGACCGTGTTTTACACTGTCAAGTTTAGAATTTTTCAGTCAAAAAATATGAATAAAACTATATTTTAATTTCGTTTGCGGAGGTTTGAATTATTTTTCATAGTTTTTCTTGTAGAGTGTAGATAAAATAGTGTTTGCAACTGCATATAATTAGGCTTTAGAATCACACTATTACATCAAACAGGCACTCACATCCTAAAGCCTCTCATTATAAGGCAATTGCATAAACTACTATTTCACATTTATATTAAACTACCGACCCGCTCAGCGGTGGCACTCATTGCTAATCGTTTTCCAAAAGTAAAAATATTTTCTCGGTATGTTTTATGTATACCTTTTGAACCGCTCAACCGATTATTAAAAGCAATGATCATATGTTCTTTTCTTCTGCGCTCTGCCGTCTGCCGAAGCATATATTGGACTGCATGCCGTGTCATGTAAAGGCATTTGTGGAAAAAACCTATTTCCAATCACTGTTGTTTGACAGAGCGAGCGTAAAGAGTTGGCAATGAGTCCTGTCCTCATAAGCGCTTCTAGTTAGAAAATTCTGAACAACCAATTTTACGACGGAACTTTAATTAATATACTTACGTTGCTGGCCTCACTATCTTATATATTTGTCGTGACGCTATAGGTAATACAGAATGGGCTAGCCATAAGGAACAACTTTCCCCAAGGAAAAGGTCCAAATATAAAAATAAATTGGACCTGTCATACAAATTGCCTTGGTCGGCTGGGTCCTTGGAGAAAACCTCTTCCTTCCTTATGACCAGCCGGTCCAGAGGTTCCGGTATAGGTCACTAGCAAAATTTCACCCTGTATGTAATTTGCATCTGAAACTCGCAGTTTTAATGCGTTACGTTAAAATGATTCCAGCTTGTGATTCCAGTAAAAATGTCCATCACTGGGTAACTACTAACTATTATCTATAGTCACTATAGTGGTGGGCATAGTCGCGTCGGTTTATTATAGTACTGTGTACCTAAACTTGTTCTCTACTACGCGAATAGGAATAAATAGCTATAAATAGGCAGGTGTGTAGTATATACGAGTAGAGTATGTACCGGTAAAATGACAAACATCGCTAGATTATAATTCATCTCGCTTAATACAATACCACGAAATATTGTAAAATGTTATGTTAAATTGTAATTTGTGTGTACGACACAAGTCACAATTTATCGTAACATTTTTTTAGCAAAATACAAACTAAAAAGTAAAATTATATTATGACACAGAACTGTGTTCTATTTTTTAATATTTTTTGTCTCTTTTGTTGTTTAGAGAGCGTAATTCGTCGAATCAACTTTGATTTTGAATGCATTTTGGCTGAGATATAGGCATTTGAAGCACATTTCTTCCAAAAACCAAACGTACCCTGAACCTATGGCACGCATTTAAATTAACACCCTGTATAATAAAACAAGCCTCAAAAGGAGTTGCAAAATTATCGTGTACCTATAGCACAGAATATATAATAGTACTTACCTAAACAACCAGCCAATTTCCAGCTTTGCCAGCCACTGGCTGCTATTTCATAAAGCCACGGCCTTTCATCAAAGGAAGACCGACAAATATTGTTCTTGAACTTTCCAACCCCTGGGAGCTTGCTAGTTGCTATGTGCAACTGGTGTGCTCTTTCAATGAGGAAGTTTGTATGCTTGTTTGTCTTTATTATTTGAAGCGGTATTGGTAGTTTTGTAACTCAATTTGGATTTTGATTTTCACGCATTTGTTTGCCAATTGTGTTTCATTTAGCAATAGTGAATCTCGAGAAAACGGTTTTGTAAGTTCCGTTCTAAGGTTTGTAAGTTGAAAAACCTATATTTTATATTATGGTACCCGACTTGGACAACTAGCCAAATTTTTAAAATGTTGTCTTTCGGTCCCTATAAAAACCACAAATTTTTGAATATTATAATTTATTTTTTAAATTCATAAGTGTATTTCAAAACGAAGCTACTTGCCAAATTTCATTGTTCTAGGTCTACAGGAAGTGGGTGAATCTTTGAGAGGTCAAAATTTTCGGTCACACGTTAAGAGCGCATTCAATTTTTTCTAGCAAATTTGCAAATATTGGCTTTATAAACATGCGAGTTTCTCGAAAACCGTTATGTAAAAATAATATGTTACTTGAACATTTAATCAAGCATATCTTCATCTAAAAAATGTACAATGTAAATATTAACATTTTAGTTTTAAACCTGTTACAAACAGCGATATCTAAAGCGACAAAACCAAAATTCAGGAAAAGACCTCAAATCAAGCGTGAGTTTTAGAGTTTTGGTTCACTGTAAAAAAATATCAATTATACAAAAAAATTGAGTATATATTTGAGAACAAAGTCTACAGTGAACATTTTACAATTTTATTCAGAAATATAGAATAATACCACGTTTTTATATACGATTTTTTGCAAAATAATGCGCCATTATAACGGCTTCTGTATGAAAAAATAACAGTAGTAAAGATTTAAAAAATATATTTTATTTAAGAAGATGTACTTAATCTAATTGCAGAAAAATATATTTATTTTTATTCATAATATCACTGTAAAAAATATTCAAACATCCCCATGTTTTTCGCAAAATGACGCTCCGAGAGGTCTGGCAGGGAAAATTGTATGGGCTTCGTGAAAAGCTCTATAGCGGCCTTAATTGTTTCAAAGTTATAAGACTTACAGAGTTTAACTAATTTTCATATGAAAGAATGTTTAATTGGCTATCTGGAAACTTAAATTCCATCCACAATTTATAAAATATATTTAACTAAAACTTGATTTGAAACCTGAAATCGGGGGTAAAATACGCGTTCTTCGCGTGTCACACTTAGCTGTTCCAAAATTCAAACACGTGTAGAATTTTATATAGCTGGACATGATGGAATATTTTACCTATTAAAATAATCCTTATATAATGTAGATTTGTAATAAATTATAAATAGTACAATATTTAACTGTGTTCACCGATAAAACTGTCGTTTTATGTTGGTCACACGTTTTTGTGTTTTCTGAACGCGTGGTCTTAAACGACTCGTATGTTACAACTAAGAGAACTATTAGCTAGGTCTTGTTTCCTCCTTCTGCCAGGAACTCTTCGTCATCTCAGGAGAGGAAACAGGTGGCTCCTTGGCACTCCCAAAATAAAATAGGAGGTTTTAAGTTTTCGGGTCATATTTTTATACTTGCGTCAGGTCCTTTTCCTGGGCATGTTTTCTAAGTGAAAGAGTTATTACAAAGAAATTGTTCTTTGAACATAATGTCATATATTTCATTGAGATTTAAGATTTGTTTACAAATTTTGATCATATTTAATGGTTTACGAATAAGTCACAAAAAACATAAAATTCGGTCCTTTGACTGGCGCCATTTGACTGGCATTTTCTCCAGTCAATGGACATTTCTTACCAGTCAAAGGACACATGTTATTTAATTGATTGGTTTTATACTCTTTGTGCATACTTTCGTGTTTTGTGGCGTGTCTACAGAGATGAATAGCACCACCCCATGTCAGCCCAGTTTCTGTGGATATTGCTGGTGCCCAATGGTCGTGGATATTAAGGGTTTCTAGGAGGTGAGCAGCACCGTTTGTCGTGTCGATAGTCTGAGTCACTCATCAATTCTCATGTGTTTGGCTAGTTGCGTCGTGTCTTAGGCTGGCTGCGTTATGTCTCAGGCTGATTGAATTGTCTCTCAGGGTGAATGTGTCATCTTTCAAGCTGACTTCGTCGTGTCTCAGGCTGGCCGCGTCGTGTCTTAGGCTGATTGCATCGTCTCTCAGACTGACTACGTCGTGTCTCAGACAGCCTAGTAGTCACTCGGGCTGGCTTCATTTTGGTGCTCGTTGTACCTACTAATGTATGGTTTTTACCTATGTAGAGCTGCACAACTTTAGTCAAATCACCATAGTTACAGAATTACACGTGTGCTTGCTAGCAAGACGTTTCTTCATCTTTTTTTTTTTTTTTTTTTTTTTTTATAAATAATGGGTAAGCATTTGTCCGCAATCTCACCTGATGCTAAGTGACGATGCAGACGATGATGGAACATGCTCGCCCAGATAATGCCTATTCACTCTCGCCTTGAAAAGGCCCAGGTTATAACGTTCCGGAAACAGATCCGCAGGCAGGGAGTTCCACTCCTTAGCAGTTCGCATTAAAAATGTAGAAGCGATCTATAGCTCAGTGTTAATAGTGTATAACTGACTGACTATACACTGCATTATTACGATGAAATTTCTGCATTTGATTGCCCTAGTTTTGCACAAAACCTACAGCCATTATACGCTTCATTGTGTTTCAGCTGTCTCCTTCATGTGTCAGGCTGGCTAATTCTTGTCTCAGGCTAGCCTCGTTATGTCTCACTGACTGAGCTGTGTAACAGGATGCCTAGTAGTCACTCAAAATGGCTGCTTCTTATCACAAGCGCACTTTATTGTGTTTCAGGCTGGCTGCATCGTTTCTCAAGCTGTTCGCATCTTACCTCAGGCTGGCCGCGTCGTGTCTCAGACTGACTGCGTCGTATCTCAGGCTGACCGGGTCATGACTCATTCAGACTGACTGCGTTGCATTACAGGTACAGGCCACTCAGGCTGGCGTCTTGTCTCAGATTGATGGCTTCGTGGCTGTGGCTGTCTGCGTGATTTCTCAGGCTGTCCACATCGTATCTCGGGCTGGCCGTGTCATGTATCAGGCTAGCCGTGTCATATCTCAGGATGATTACATCGTCTCTCTGGCTCACTGCTTTGCCTCTCAGGCTGCCTATTGGTCTCTTAGGCTGGCTGCGCCATGTCTCAAGCTGGCTCGTCATGTTTCAGGTAGCCTCGTGGTGCCTCTGTTGTGTGCCTGATTGGCAGCGGCGTCTTTTATTTCAATTCCAGTTAGTTAAAAGCAAATTTTAAGAGTTTCAGCTCATTTTGTCCCTTGACTGGCGCAAAATGTCCTGTTGACTGGCACATCAAATTTCAAAATTGAATTTTGACGAAACGTGTGGTTCGATTTAAGTGATTTTTTACTAATAACTTCGAATTAAGGTCTTAATAATTATGAAATATTAAAATAACCATAAAACGAAAATAAAAAATTCGCCAGTCAAGGGACTCGAAGAACGGTTTTCAAATATTGACCCAAGTACTTTAGCAGAGTGCAAACTCTGCATTGACATCCTCCCTTAGCCACCCTCACATCTCCTTACCGGCGACAATACCCTGTGAATTTTGATTTCTTTGGAATATATATCTTTTTTTAACTTGATGTTCTTTAGGAGCTTGATTTTTTACAACTACTAGCGACCATAGACTTGAGTATATATGGTTTTAATTTCAACGCGATATCTTTACGAGTTCCTGAGATAAAGGGTCTTGACAGACCGGCAGACAGACATACGGACAGACAGACGGACAACAAATTTAACCTTTGGAGGTACGGAACCCTAAAAACAAATGAATCAAGTTCGACAACAGGTATCAAAATTAAGATTTTTACTATTCTTTACTGATTTCTATACTGATATGATATTTTTAACCATGAATAAGCATTTATCAGACATGCGTTTGTAAATGTTTACCCCAGAAGCGAATCACCCTGGATCGTAAATAAGATAGTATAGGTACTTAATCAGACTTTGTATTGTTTCAGGGCTTTTCTCCGAATCTTGTGCTCCTGCTGCCCAAGGAAGCTGCGTCGCAAGTACCAGCCACAGCTCCGCTTCAAGCAGTCGCAGGTACTAACAATAAAAGCATAATTCACACTTCTACCTTATAGCATGCGCGTCATGTGAGTAAAAAGATCAGATAGTCAGCTTGTTGTGCTGCTAACTGAACCTTCAGACTTTCTAGGGGCTCTACATTCGCCTTCAGATGGACAAACTCACCGTTAGATATTCGATCTTGGTTGCTAAGTATGATTTTACCTCGGACATTCATTTACAAATAGGTACAATGCTCTCACCTCGCGAATTATTTTATTTTATTTTTATTTTATTTAATATAATAGATACGATGTTACAACTTTAGTGTCGATCGAGACAGGTCAAATCATCTGGGTATGATTTAGAAAGCAAATTATTTGTGAATACAAATAAGAATACTCGTACCTAGAGATGGGCACGTACCCGGGTATTTACCCAACTACCCGGTAAATACCCGTACGCACCCGGTAAATACCCGTATGTACCCAAATAGGTGGGTAGATAAAAATGTATGGGAAGTCGAAAAAAATTTCTCGTTTGCCATCATGGCCTCCATAGAAAAAGTTGTTCAGTTTCATGGTCCGAGCATGCTCGCAAAGTTTTAGGCAAACCGTCAAGTTCACGCGTAAAAGTTGTAAAAAAAAATAACTGCAAATATTTGAAAGCATAAACCAGCCCATGAAATTGAACAACTTTTCCTAAGGAACATAGGTCAAAATATGAAAAAATATAAATTTACTCTTTTCTTCCTATAACTTAACTCCGTCTGCTCGTACAAGGCCCTCTATATATTATCAATCATAGCATTCATATTATCTAACGAACCGTCATGGTTAAAATCAAAAATAATGAGAATTACGAAAAAAATATTACTTTTCAATCTACCCACCTATTTGGGTACAATTACAATTACCCAGGTATATACCCAAATGGGTAGATTGGGTATATACCCACCGCCCATCTCTACTCGTACCATACTCGTACATAACTAAATTGTAAAGAAAGAATTTACTACTATTCTTGTTAGGTTTTTAGACAGACACCTATAAGATTTCTGTTTGTACGTAGGTACGCCTTATAATTTATTATCATGTCATTTACTATTAGTGTGCGTAAACGTGCTGCTCACGTATAATTGTGACGATTATGTTGATAATTTTAATTTCAGCAATTCCGTACGACTCGGCGGTATTACTCGTCCAGCGAACTGACGGGCATTCAACAAATCAGACAAAACTCCTGCGAACAGACATACATATAAACATTAGGATAATATTATTAGTACCTAACATTTTATTTCAAGTTCCTACTTTCAAAAAAGTATTATTTCATTTAAAATTATTCTTCAAAAGATACTAAAAGTTTAGATAGAAGTTTAGAACATGGAAACACTTGAGCCGAGGATTGTTCCCGGAACTACGGGTACGTGCGACCAATCTTTTCCTCACGTTGCACCTTTTGGCAAAGACTTCGCCACGACCTTCACCCTGATGTTTTGTATCATATGCACTTGATAAATTGTCAGTAATGGATGCGCTCCCCTTAAATGTGTTTTCTGCTGTTCAGTTCCTCACTCGATACCTACTGGCCTCGATTGTCACGAACGGTTTTTCTAGCTTATTCTGCCTCATTTTTAAAGAAGTAAACTCGATGGAATAGGGTGTTTTTTACCTGCTGCAGATAAACGTTCAATCAAAGTAAAAAGTTCTACCTCAGCTTGCAAGTTCAGCTGCAAATTTCAAACCCATCTCTTCTCTTCTAATGAGTGATTTAAGAATGAGACAGAAATAGCTTGCCACGAACTAAGTATTCAGAATCAATTCCATTGTATTATTGCAGGAATGCATGTCAGTTGTACCTACCATTACACTAGGTGTTTTCAATGTGTTCTCCGTCTTGCATGACTGTCTGGACTACCTTAAATAATGAATGTTTACGACGACTTCAGATCTAGATTTGTCAGCATCAAAATGTTTCATTCTGAGATGTTCACTTTCGTAAACAACCCTTTCTCATAATACCTTATTATCTCTGGGTACCAGTACCTCGTTGGTTTCCCTCACGTTTGAATAGGGCTTTATGTCACAAAACAGGCCCACTAAGCGATTTAATACTAATTCTGACGCCAAGCTTTTCTACACGACTGGGGGTAGAGAGAAAGAAGACCTTTCCTATGGGAAAAGTTACCTAAAATCGAAAACCAAGTTCATTTTTGTTCAATAAACAAAATTTTGAGAATCGGATATTGTAGGCACGAAATGAGAATAAATATTTTTGAAGGGGAAAATTTTATAAAAGACAAGCTGACAATGCACAGTATTTTGTAAAAAAAACTGTCTATTTTGTAAAATTCGAAAAACCTTTGATCATCACCACCCCACGCATTGTTCCACAGGCTAAACTGGCCTATTCAAATCTTGATGGTTTGCGCTGGGTAAGTAATAACAATAATGTATCCCAAGCAGTTTTTGTATGGTATTCCCCTCAATCGTAACATTGCCATAGAATACCGCGGCATCCTTCCAGATTTGAATAGGCCTTTAATATTTCACTGAGCTGACACCACCGCGCGAAATCAATAAGGACATTTGTTGGAATTTCTAAATAAGTTGCTCCTGTAGGAATAACCGGCCTATTTCACAAAGTTTTACGTTTAACGTCTCGTTCGTTTAGTGTAAAAGATTGATTTTTAACTTTTGTAAATGTTCGGTTATAGGGTGGCCACTTAACATGCCTGATTTGACACTTATCAGACTTGCAGGTCAAAGTAAAAGGGACGCTATGCCAAACATTTTGCGTCAAAAAACCTCCCTAGGCTAGGTGCCCACAATGAAATGCTAACGTGTGAAATATCCGCTCCTTAAGATTGAAGTGTAAATATTACATTTACTGAAGCTTATTTACAGAAGCTTTTAGAAAAAGTCAATAAAATCTTGACCCGTTTATTATTTAAACGATATTCTGTATGTCAACTTGACTTTCCTATCTATACTTCAATCTCGACCAGCGGATTTTCAATAAATTACATTTTCATCGAGTTATGAATTAACAAGTGATGGGGGCGCAATTTAACAAGGATTTGACTGCTATTATTCAGGCTTGTTAAACAAGATCTCACCCTTAGTTAAATGAGGAAAAATTACGACTTTCGTTGAAGCAAAGTTATACAGGGTGTAAGGGTATGCCAAAACTTTGTAGGCATGATGAGACCATGAAACTGAATGACTTATCCTAGGGAGGCTACATGAGCTCCAAAGTAAAAGTTGTCCAGTTTCATGGTCTGATATCTAATGCCTGCAGAGTTTTCGAAAGACCGTCCCTTTCAAACGGGTGTTTAAGGATTTGTTTTCTGCTGCACTTTAGTGATCTGGGCTTCATATAAACTGATGATGCTGGTCGGTTAATACGAACCAAAGGTTAAGCGACTTTGACGTTTCTTCTAGTTCTACACCTGGTATCTAAAATAAAATAACTCTTCAGTTTACGAAGAACAATTATTCAAACCAGCCCGCCAACATTTTTGCGTGCTCCTACCCAAAGGAAGTGCACAACAGATCAGCCACATCCATCAGTACCTACAGTTTAGAACTTAGGTACAGTAAGTATGAAGCCTAGGATCACTGCTATGAGAATTTACACGGCAGTTCTCACAATGCAAACGAGGATATGTTTGTTATAAACTGCTGCACTAAGTGTCTGTTTTGCCTTGATTGTTTACTATTTATGTGTGACCTGTTACCCAACATTCCTTGTCTTTATCCTTTGAATGAGTACTTTACCATACCTTCCTGTGGCTGTTCTTGTTAACTTTACTCGTATCTACCAACTTTCAATTGGTAATTTTAGTCGACCTTCGATGTCATAGCTTGCATTAAGTACCCTACCCAGGCAACACAAATTGTGATAAATGTTTTAATTCAGCTTGCGCGGTAATTTAGTGTCTTCGAAGAGTATAATGTGCCATTTGTGTTGCAGTACCCGGTGTCGACGATGATGTACTCGTCGGTGTCCCAGCAGGAGATGTGTCGGTTGTGACACAACGCTCGCGGCGGCAGCGGCCGGCCGCCGCGGGGCCGCTGCTCCTGATGCCGCGGCCGGCCGCAGCGCTCGCTGCGACTGCGGGCCGACGATCAGCTTTCTTCGGACAACTTCCGAATGCGAGCTCTGGACCACCACCGGGCCATCGACGAGCCGCTTGCGAGCGTGGACCGGCGTGTATGTGCTGAACCCGCCGTCTACCGGGAAGACGACGAGTCTGTTAGCGAGGTGAGCCTGGACAGTGACAGCCGCCATCCATCGCTGCGCCGCCATCCCGCCAATAAGCAGAAACGAGTGACGTATCAAGTGCAAGCCGAAGTGAACTCTGGTTAAAACTACAATAATACCGGCGGTTCTTTAGCTCTACGAAGAGAACAAAATCAAGTGATATAATTTATTTTCCATGTGATGTGACGTACTTAGACGTATTGATTTGAGTAGAATTTGATTGGGTACAGATATCGTGCCTCACATCTTTTCTATTCACACCTACTCGACTGATTGCATGTTTAATTTATAAAATTAGGCGAATGGGGGAGGCAAAACTAAACGTTATTATTTAAATACCTACTCACATGAATAATTTGATCTCATTGTACATATTTCAGCATATAGGTACCTAGGTTAATAAACATTACCATTCCATTAAAAAATGTGAAATAATTTAAAGTTTTCGAATATATAGTGACTTTGATAAAAAAAAGAAATTAAACGTTTTATACGATGGGGCTTTCTTAAATCGTAAAAGATTAGGGCTAAGCTATATTTATATAAAGAAGATAAAAAATGGGTAGGAGCCCCTTGTTGTTTTGATCTTTGGTTCGGGAAATCGGGAAAAAATAAGTTCAAGAAGACGTCTTTTTTTACAATGGTAACAAAAATTGTGTACTCAAGGCCCCGATATTTAAAATTGAAGCTTCTAGTCCCAATATGGTATTCCATTCGGAGGGCGAGTGTGACTCGCAATTGTCCGTTTATTTTTTCAATGATTCCGCGATGGCAACATGGCAAGCTTATAAAAAAAGATTAGAATTTGTACCTGCTGAACGCTATTGTCAATGTAACTACTGTAACTAATTTAAGTAGTGTTTAGTATTACAGTAAGTATACTTATCTCCTAGTCAAGTGTAAGTATTATTGATGTAAAGGATTTTCATTGAGGAGCTGTGATTTACCGAGTAGCAATGTATAGGTATTTTACAGGAGGCTTGTAATGTAAAAGGTGTGGACCCGCATCTGAAGCTTATAGTCGTAGGTAATAACACGGATTAAAGAGTCTGACGCGCTTCGTTACCTTTTGTAAATACTACGTTACCTAAATCAATACAGTAGATAGACGTGAAGGATAATTTCTTGTTTTAATTCAATTTTCGTGTATCTCGAAGTACATAGTCTACCCACCGAAATCTCTAAAATTTAACGGATTTTTTTATATAGTACGTATTTTATTGATGCTGGACAAGATTTTTTTACACAATTCCCTAGGCATTATCTAAAACGTTCCTATAACGTAACAAGAAGGCCATATTGTACAGTTTCTGAATTCCATCGATTACTCATAACCATTTCAGCAGTCCACTGCTGTTCATGTCCAGCTTTTAAGAATATTTTCAAAATGTCTCACGCTTGACAGGCGTGTTTTATTCCCTGGATTTATCTCTCAGTCACTTTTTAAAGCACGTATACCTGCCAACGGGTAAAAATTGGTAGTTACACAGTAGTGTAAATCTATTTTTGTATATAAATAAATACCTGCCTATCTACGACATAAAATTCTGTACAAAATTATTATTAAATACCTACTTATTATATCACACTACTTGATTACCATATCAGTACCACTGTAAAGTGCAAGCTGCTTATTACAACAAAAATATAAGTTATTCGATATCTAGTCATGTTCTGTAGTCGATTTAATCGAAAAAATATATAATGTGCAATTAGCTACCTACCTAACTATGGATATTTGTAAATACAGACAGTATTAGACATAATTTTCTACGTGTATAATACTATAGTATGTAAGTATGAGAAGCAAAACTTTACAATCAAGCGGGTCAATTCAATAGCAAGGGTGCAAAAACATGCAATAGTGATTCGGACGCTGGAAATGTTCTAGCCAGGAGTCGGCGCTAGTCAATGATGTGTTTGGTTTGTTGGTACGAGAAAGTTCGCAGTGGTTTACAAACAAACATTGATTGCCAATCTAGTCAGTTAGCAATGCTAAAACGTGTTTATGAAACATTGTCACGATACAGGTTATATTTAACATTTTGTCGTTGTTCATTGTAAGAATTTTAAAACAGAAAAATCTAAATGTTATTAAACTTGTTTGTAAAAGTTTCTAAATGGATGTTAAGTATCTGTCATTTCAATATGCATCGATGTTATAGCTTAGGTAACTCCGTTACGTAACTTATTTCAATATTTTAATTAAAGTTACAAGTTAGACTTAATTGCAGTTACTTAAGTAATGTGATGGTAGGTATGTTTGCAGAGAGTACCTACTTGATAATAGTTGATACTTGTTTTTCAAACATAGATCTCATGAGCTTGTATGAATTGTATTTGTTTATACGTACCTACCTATAATATAATATAAACAGAAGTTTTTAATTAACAGCAATGTCACAGAACTTTAAATCACTATATCATTGAGAATCCAACTATCAAGTTATATTTAAATAATATAACTTGGTTCACAGAAAAATGCATGTGTGATCCCTGTTTCTGTGAACCAGGTAGTATTAAATTTAAAACTAACTTTGATTGGCATGGTCCTTAAGACATCCCGTGTTGATGGGATTGGCTAGGTAGTTTGTATTATCTTTAGATTGCGACATTATTTTACTCGCGAGGCCTAAAAATGTACTTACAAATTCGAATGTTTATTGCTTTTATTCCACAAAACTCAGTCATCTGATAAAGTCAACATCAGCCCTTTCAGTCACTATTTTTATATAGCATTGTGAGTACGCAGATATTGTGAAAATATGTGACAAGTTCTACTAAAACTGTTAGAAGGCTCAAAAGCACAGTTATAGTCAAACAATCAGTTCTTTATAGTTGTTATGATTTGCTCAATACCATTCGTATTAGGTAGGTACTTAAGTATTCAGTATTTATAATAATTAAGCGTTAATGTTACATTAATTTTTATAAAAATCTACCATAGATGTTGTAAATCTACCTTTTTAATACATGTACACCACAATTGTATCAGTTCTCTGTAATCATACATGACAATATTATGCCACCAGTATTATGCACTCATGTAGTAACATAAAATGTTTAAATTGATGTCGTTCAGAAAACTTCGTTCAACGTAGATTATCAATCGATGTATCGGTGTGTATCACATAATTATATATCCGACTTATGTTGCTCGGTTCGATAAATATCTAAATAGTCTTTTCTGTTATACCATAAGGCATCTGTCAAACAAGTGATCATCGGAGATGTGAGACATACGACATCGCGACGTTTGAAACCATTTCCATATAAAGTATGAAACAAAATAGACAAAACTACACACATGAGACGCGCGTCGCAACGATAACGGCTGACGAGTACTTGTCTTACAGATGACATGTTGCCTGTGGAGCTTGCCTGTTATAACATTACACTACACATTCACTGTTTTAGTTATCTGCCAACAGTGCACAGTGCTAACTTTAGGGACAAGAGGTAAATGCGCACTTTGAGAAAGTACGTACATAAACATTTAAATTAATAAATAAGATAGTTGTAGATAGGTTGTAATCTGGAAGTGTAGCAAGCTGCGGTGGCAGTGGGCTGGTCGCATTTGTCGTAGAACCGATCGACGGTGGAGTAAGCGGGTTCTCGAGTGGAAACCACAGCTCGGCAAGCGTAGCGTTGGATGCCCTCCGGCCAGATTGACCGATGACTAAAGAGAGCGGATAATTTAATTATGAAAAAATATTATAAGAAACATTGCCCATATCTTTTATTCCAGCGCAATTTTACAAGTCAGTACACCAAGATTAAATAATAATATAACACGACACGCCAATTTCCGGCTCATCGATTTTATGATTATTTATTATTATAACGAGAATATCATCGTATATTTTAGTTAGTACTCGGGCCCATGGGGACCAGACATGCGTGTGGCTGACCAACCATACAGAAACCTTTCAAATAACATTAATCTATAATGAACTGATGTTATTACCTTCACCATATTATAATATAACTGCTTGGAAGGTGTGCCTAAATGTCCACACTGTTTGCTAATTCTACCTAACATAGAAAACTTAACTACTTACTTATTTATTGAACCGAGCTTACATAAATTAAACTAATCAATCATAAATGTGTTAGATGTTACTAGAAATAGATATTGTACGGAACAACCCTAAGTACTTTATTCATAATAAGTAAAACGTATAGGTTTTACCCGCTTGTAATTTTGAAAACAATCTACCAAGAGCTAAACAACTTATGCAAACTTTCCACGCCAATAAAGTTTTTCAAAATAGCGGCATTTGATCAGTTAGTCCCCTTGATAGTAGAGGAGCCCATCGTATAAATGGGAATTAGTCGAGGACCATGGATATCTACCATATTGGGTTGCAAAACTTGATGATGATATCGATGGGGTAGCGGCTATAGGTATTTGATATTAGAGTACCATAGTGTAAAAAAACAGTTACGTGGGTCATGGACATAGTTGAACGCTTTAGGTTTTCTAAGATCATGTTAAAGTAACCTAAAAAGTTGCTATGATCCGATAATCTGTCGATTTCGATTTTACGCAAACATCTGACTTTTAAGTAGCAGGTAAGGTTCTTAATGCCATATGAAAGAAGTAGGCACAGAAAAAGAATACAGGAAAGGAAAATTCCCAAAAATAAAACAAAAATGAAATTCATGAAGTCCGATCCAATTTAATGTTCATATGCGGAATTCGAATAAAGGAACAATTTGAAATTTTTAATCCCTCATCCTTCACAGGCGGGCACATGTAAAGGACTCTAATTTCGCGGGGGTATTGATATATTAATTTTATTTTGACATGCTTGGGGAAATCTTAATATCTATGCTTGGGCTCCTCTACTATGAACAAATTAAACATACAACCTATTCTTGGAAAAAAATATCAGTATTAAATATCGACATCCCAACATCCAAACGTTATCGTTCTACAGCAGAGCGAGCGTGTTATTTGTAACTCCGTAATTATTTCTTTTTCTATAGACCCATTTTTAACATACTGCCTACATAATACCTATAAGAACCAAAAAAAATATTTGAAACTTATTTCTCACTTCATTATGGAAAAAACTAACTTTACTTCATGTGGTTCGTATATGAGGTTAAATTTAATTCAGTACAAATAAATACCTATCTTATATGTTTTACTCACAAAACTGAACAACTTTTATTAGAAATTTTTCATCGAATTATGACAAAAAAGCCGTGTCCAACCTTTTCAACATATTTGTATGGGACGCCCAAAGAAGATTGCCCACGGGGCAAAGGATTCCCGTCTAAAATGCCTCAAAGCTGAAGTAGTTCTAAATGGATAATAAATAACCACTTTTTTGCCTTCAGTTTTTCTTTTCTATAAAAACCCGGTATTCAAAGTTATTTATAAAAATAATACATAACCTAAAAACAGATTGATCTCATTACTTAACAATTTGACATTTAACATGTGCATTTTAGGTTCCCTTAAATAGCAGGGAATCCTACTGGATACTGTAAACATAATATGTTTATCGGGTAAAATATATTATGAGATAATTCCAAAACACGGCACAGAATTTCCTCCTGATCCAGTGACGAACACTACGAGCCATTTCACACAGGCGATTTTTTTCCGGCTATTACTCGACGGAACGTGATCGCAACGAGCAGGCGACAGCTCGCATCGCAGCATGCACGCAGCGTTATCATCGCGATTTCTCGATCGCCACGTTATCACCGCGTGCTTCTCATAAGAGTCTATTTTATGAATTAAATACCAACCATCTCACTTTGTATTTACAGCTAGTCGCCGCGAACCATCGCGTCCTGGTTGCAATTTTTTGCTCTCCACCGAAAAATCGCCGGAGCAAATCTCTAGCGTGAAAGGGCTCTTTATTTTATTACCCACTATTTACCTCCTAACTGCTGAGTAGATAGCATAGCTGCATAGCAAGTAAAATACAATAAATAATGCAAAAAATAGTTTTATTTTATTGCCACTTGTTGGTTGATTGATGTGATGCAGTGGTAGTGCAACTGTCTGCGGCGTAAAGGTTCTGGTCTCAGACGGCGTTCGTCACACAACCATGCCATAGCCTCATAGCAGTATAAGGGTTGTCGTATCGTTTTCCTTATTGCAGCACTATTAGTATACGTTCCATCCTTGAGACCTAAAATGCATAAACAAAATAAAAATTATCTCTCTTTAAAATTATAAAACATGCCTTGAATTTGGGGCACGCGTGGCAGCACATGATTGTTAGTAATATTTAGATCAATACGTTTAATATTAGGTAGGTATAAATATCCAGAATCAATTGTGCCTCCGTAGATTTCCATCAGCAAACACAGCAATTTGGGGGAGATTACTTTCCATACTCACCACACCACGCTTGGCAGGCGGATTGGCGAGCTCAGCGTATTTACGGGGAATATTACCGCCTATTCTCTGATTTCATCCCTTTCATAGCCATCGCTGATCTAACATAGGTAATTACCTGATTTGGAAGTAGGTATCCATGACGCCATTAGGTTGACCATTGGAAGAGTGTTTGTATGCAAAACATGAACATAACTAAATAAACTCTTAACAAATATGTTTTGCAAGGCCATAATCGCCATAATGGCCACATTTATAGTATTTTTGACAAAAATTGGTCAATTGAAATAATACAGATTGAAATATTATTTTACAGATTGAAATATTGAAATATTATTTTATGACAAGGAATTAGATTCAAAAAACAAACCGTCAAAGACAACTAGAAACCAAAAAGAATCTGGTCAAATAGGTACAATACATTACTTGGCTGATTATATGAGTTGCTTAGATAATAAACTTTTTGTGCTTTCTAGCGCGTGTTTGGTTGATTTCCTAGTTTCATGACCAATCAATACAAGATTTAGTAATAAATAAAATTAAATTCCCCGTGCTATAAATACTTTCATATAGCAAAACAGCAAAGATTAAATGTAAAAATAATTTTAATATTCGTTTCACCATGAGGCAATGAAAAAACATAGCCCACAAATGGGCATTCGTCTTTTTTATTCAAATTTCGAAATAAAGTTTCTAACAAAAATTGTTCAGTTTTGTGAGGATAACACACCCTTAAAATATTGTTACTTAATTAAATGTAACCTTATATTCTTTTTATTATTTTAACATGTATTATTTGTATTTGAAGGTGCTTCTTGTTTATATTTGTGTAATAATCTAAACGTATATAGGTACTAGCTATCTGTTGTTGATTTATGAAGCGAACAAAGTCTTTTAAAAAATTCGTCATTAAACTCATTCATTAAATTAAAAGTATGCGATTAAACTCTTACATTGAAACCTTCCTTTTCAAAAATCCTGTCGCACTAGCGGTTACTGAAGGTTCACTCGCCCCTATTTAAGATTTTCGTCATTGTCACTTGTTTGTTACATAGCCCAGGTTGCTAATAATCTCAAAGTATAAGAATATATTTTGGTGCTCTGTGAAGAATATCAAAACAGTACAATCTGATAGATCTGTAAACGTCATATGACACTGAGCCAATTTTAATCCAAGAACTTGATTGACATGGTAAGCGTCAAAATCTTCGCTAGTACTAAGTGAGCCATCTGTAAAGGCGTCCCGCGCGCCGTTACCCTAATTTATGATGGTAGGGTGTCGTATGGTTCTGTAAGCGCTGGTGCGACTGCACTTTAAGATGACGACAAAATTTATTATTCAAAATCATTTTTGAACTTCATTATCAACACCAGTGTGCCTATCTGTAGGTATACGTACTATACTACTTTATAAATCTGTATATAAAGTAAATTATGTATGAATATTTAATTTTTACAAGCTAACTATGCAAAGCAAATTATATTATACCTACCTTTTATCTATGTACCTATGTTAGACGAATATATAATTATGTACTGTACTTAAACTTCTATTAGTATGCATAGTTAGTTAGAAATTTCAAGATTGTGAATAAAACTGTGTATTTATTGATTATTAAAATGGGTTGTCGTAAATAAATTTATATCAAAAATACTATCAATTTAGTGTTTGATTTAAATAAAGGAAGGATTACACATGTTGGACAATTAAATAAATACCAAAGAGTACGCACTACACGCAACGCAAGCACATTAGATCGACGAAAATATTTGAGCGTATTCCAAACAAATAGTTCAGGACTTTAGATTTTATAATAAAGTTATTTCTATTGTAACTAAATGTCTACTTACCTAATAAAATCTTTTATCTACACTCAGTTCGTAATATTCGTTTTACAGAATCGAAAGTTCGAACGTAATGAACTGCATTACGAATATACAGCCTTTAAAAAAAAAACTTTCATACTACTGGCAGCTACATAAAGTAACTCGATGTCTAGTATTTGAAAAAAAATTAAACGAATTGACCCGCGTAACAAATTGTAATCTGTTCCAATTTGACACTGGCCATCAGTAAGTCGAATGAAAAAAAAAACAAGTGTCACCCGCGGCGAGACGACACTTGAAATTATGAGGACTTATTTATTATTAAATCTTTGCTTCAAATCATTTTTCGAATTAAAATTCACCGATAAATGCTATTTAATTTTAAAAGTTGTTCAGTTTTTATGAGCCTCCATTTTAACGTTTAGTTAAAAAGTTACTTATGTATAAAAGTCGTTCAGTTGGTGGTTCAGTAGATAGGCTTGCAATCGCCATAGTGCAGTGCGGAGGTTTGAATTATTTTTCATAGTTTTTCTTGTAGAGTGTAGATAAAATAGTGTATGCAACTGCAAATAATTAGGCTTTAGAATGCTCGTGTCAAACTATTATCACACTCGGCTGCGCCTCGTGTGATAAACAGACACTCTCATCCTAAAGCCTCTCATTATTAGGCAGTTGCATAAACTACTATTAAGGATTTATAGTGTAAAACTTGGCCTTCGATACCTAACTCGTCTAGTGGATTTAGTTCAGACTCTACGTTGTGCAATTATGAGTACGCGCGTTTCTACATAAGGAAAGAACATAAAATAGGGAAGCTGGAACGGAATACACAACATTATTATAAATTAAAACAAGCGTCCACTTAGCTGTAATAACTCCAGACGTCCTAGACCGCACATATTGATCTGAAGCCATCGCGGGTCTCGTTCTGAGCTGGCAGCGTTGACTCGATTAGCTCGTAGTCTTAAACGGCCGAGCGGTCCTTTCTTTGTGAACGGCTGCTTTACCTGTTTTATTAAGGGTAAAAGAAAACAATAATATCACGGTTGTGCGATGATCGACTCGAACGGCGGCAAGTTACGCGTGCTGTAAGAAAAGAGTAGGTATGACACGACTTCCCAGGGAAGGTTAGGTTTTGATAGAGACCTCTAGGTCTAGAAAGGGATAACAATTAGGAATACCCGGGTCTCCCAGCACGCCTTAAATAACCCGGCCATCACGCAAAACCTTAAGAGGTTTATGCCTAGCCAATCCATACCTATTCTTTCTATAACATTCAAACCTTCGTCAAACATTCTGATCACCTCAAAACACATCAATCTTTCCGCTAATCTTTCATTCATCCTTCCAGAGTACTCTTTCATAACAATTACCTACGGACTGCAGTCCATTGAACGATTTTAGACTTTGCAACAATGCATAACCATTCTCATATGTATCTGATCGATACTACGCTCTCACTCAGGGCCCAAATTAATGAGCAAGGACATTCGGATTATCCAAAACATATCGGGTCGCGAATGCCCATACCTGGATGAACGCAGCTCGCCGGATGTCTGTACGCATATGTCAAAATGGTGATACATCGATTGGTCAGTCTCTAACTCCTATCCGAGAAATCGTTGTCGAAAATAATTCAGAAAGAAAACCGTCAACTTTAATATTCAGTGCCCCTTTTAACGTGTCAGCACCAAATGTTAAAGTGTACAAAAGAATTACGTTTAATATTGAACGGAAGATATAAAATAAATAAATAACAGAAGGTCAAATGATTCACCCGTCACATTCAAACACATACATTAACTCTGTTCACTTCCTAAAGCCCTAAGCTGCGATAATCTGGGGCCCTAATCTTTCTACCCAACCAAACACCTCCGGCGGCTTCCTCGCGTTCTGTTGAAACAATAGAAAAATGTTAACCACACGACAGGAATTTTCTAAGGAGCCTAACACAAATCTATCGTTGAAACTCCGTCCGTCGCCTCGCTGGACAGCTGTTAAAAATGCAACAAAACCCGTTCGACGACGCCCAGGTCCGATGCACGACGACGAAGATGACCCTGAAAAATAATAATCTTATTAGTTCACTAAAGACAACATTTGGCGCGCGCGAGTTGTCCTTTATTAAAAATTTCCGCCATGTCCTCAGACGATTCCGCGCGTTATCGTCACCGAGGCCGGGGATTGACTCTCCTCGCTTCCCTTAGCGACATCAAACCCAAAACAAAAATTATTATTGCAATCATGCAGGTAGGCTGTTTTAGTCTTTATTCCCTAGCAAAAAGGTCCAGCCAGATGCGATTGCATTCCTTTGTCCCGGGTGGGTGCGTCTACGCACGTGTTATTTACTGGTAAATGGTGCCGATTCTTGAAGCGGGTACGTATTCTTAAGACGATGACTTCTATCAGTCCCGCGTAGAAAATATAATAATCCACTTTATAAAACTGTGCGAATTAATATTCGTTACAGTGCGCCCTACGAGTCAGAGCCATTTTAAACATTTGTAGAATGTGGAAAATGCGAAGAATCGAATACTAGGAACTCTTAGTGCAACTTTGTTAATATTGCGTAGCCCAATCTATCACGTAAACTTGTCTAGTCTTCACGCCCCTAATATATCCATTTCGTTAGAATTCCTCAATCATAATACAACCTCGTCTCCTATTCATATTTCTAGATAACCTACTTACTTACTCACTTGAAGTTATTCAGAATAAAGACTCTGACTAAAGGTTTCACTTTCATTCTTCGAAAGTCCCCTTTTTTTTCGGTTTGCTCAATAAACAAAAGCATTGCTACTATGACGCACTCGTTCCTTTGTCCTTTTTTTCTCGCTTGCAACTATCCGCTTTAATTTTCGACCAGTCAAAGGTATGCATGCTCCTCCAAGTTCACAGAAAATATTTTTTCTAGGTAGGTAACTCAAATGTCTATGTTGATGGAAACATGTGCTGGAAACTTAACGTTTAACGTCGAGACATTGCATGCCATATGTCAAGCAAAAAATTTGGCATCTCAGAAATTTAGATTGTGTACAAAAAATAACTTATTCATTTGCAGGATGCAACTTAACACCATGACATAAATAACTTTCATTATATGTTCAAGTGTGTTAGGTCGACCGCTCTTACAAGTTTTAAGTAAGCATATGTGGACCCAAATTCCATGGTCCCTCAAGAGCATAATTAATTTTAAATATGTCAAGTGAAAAAAATAAACGCCTCTCAACCAAGAGCTGTGAGAAACGAAATGGTCGCCTTAGCAATAACTGATAATAAATGATGCCCACTTGTTTAACTAAAAGCAAAGTTTTGGACGTTTTCTGAATTTATTGCCGGTTTATAAAAACAAAATGGGATCCTGGATGATTCTTTTCTACTGGAATAGGTTACTTGAAAACACGTGTTAGCGTTTCACCACAAGCAGTCGCCGGTCATAAACAAAATACCCAGAACGAGCGACTAAGGGATGAATGCAAAAAAAAACGGTCGCCAATGTTCTACAAGTAAGAACAAGTTTAACATGTTTGATTTTATTGTGAACGGCGTATCGGCTCTCTAATTTTTATGACGATACCGTAACTTAGGGTAAAACAACAGTGATACTTATTTGAGGTTTAAAAACTCCAATCAAGAATCATCTCACTTCATACTAAATTCGCCCCTGTTATTCTCATAAGCATTACATGTATATCATAAAACGCCCCTAATTATCAAAGTCATTATGTCCACTGCTGAACCATAATCCTTAACTCAAAACATACATACATATTTTGCTAATTTAGCATAATATTTAAACTACGAACATTATATACTGCAACAAGATCTCTTATTCTTAAAGAATTACGCGCCCCTAACTTTCAAAACCATGAATTATCCACTGCCGGACAATCAAACATTCATACATACCTACTGTCATGTAGGTATGGCAACAGTTCTGAAAAATTATTATTATCTCACCTCACAATTAATTCTGTCACTTTGACAATAATTTACACGCCCCTTGTCAAAAGCCATGAGGTATCCACTGCCAGACAACCAAAACATTCCTACCTATATACTGTCATGTAGGTATGGTAACAGTTCTGAAAACCCACACCCATTATTTCAACTCACAAGTAATTCTGTCGCTTTTAAAATAATAACACCCTCCTAACTATAAAAATTTTAAAGATGTCCACTGCTGGACAGCTATACATACATACATACACACATCACGCCTTCATCCCCTGCGGGGTAGGCAGAGCATCAACGGCCATAAAATACGGTCATTATCGCCACGTCTAACAAATATTTGAAGGCCGCTTCAGCCATTGTCGTATATCGCTAAAGTGACAGGTTGTCAGCATGACAGGACAGCTATATAAGTATAGAGATACCTTCACGGTAAATGTTGATCAGGCGCGACTTCACGCGAGTTATTTGTTGATCCGAAAACACATGTTGATCCGACGTCTTAAGTTGATCCAATGTGCATGTCTGGTAACTTATGTGGCTCCGATCGGATCAACATCTGCACTCAGGGGACTAAAAAGGGACTAAAATAAAGTCTATGGAAATGTTGATCCGATATACGAATCCACCCTGCAGTAGTTTTGGCAAATGTTGATCCGATTTGAATGAGCCAATCAGAGCACAGTAATGATTGGATTGGCTGAAATCAGCCGCGACGTTGCCATTTCGTACATTTGGCCGCACAAACTTAGAATTTATCTTCCGGCACTTGACTAACATGTTCGCCGGTGCTGACGCATCAGATTTTCCGCATCTTTGGGATCTGGTGCCTTACCACGCGCGACCACTGGTTTTGAGGAGCTTGACGAGGGTACCACCTGGTTTGACTCTTACTGGACTTTAATTTCGCCGGCTTTGTACGCACATTTTGTACTTATGGCCACTACCGGATTTGTACTACCTGATATGATAATCGGCGGTCGATCGGGCCCGAATTCTTTTGGGTCAAGCTCATCGGTTTTCCCCAGCCAACATCATCACCGCATGGCTGGAAGTCGCTCACTGGGCCTCCCTGAACAGGGTCCCACCTGGTGGCCTGACTTGCCGGCGGTCCTCGAAGAAGACAAGAGCGAAAAGGAGTAACTTCCAACTAATTCGGGTGAAAGCGCTCGTATTAGTTGGGAATCTGTATACAGGATGTAAAAAAAAATGTCGCGAGGCACCCGCGAGGTGCGAAGGGCGACAGCAAAAGATAATTGCGAAGGGCGACGGCGAACAGCAACAGCGAAAGGCGAACAGTGACGACGAAGAGCCAGGGTAAAGGACGACGTCAAAAGCCCACGGTAAAGAGCGACGGCGAAGGGCGACGTTGAAGGGTGATGGCAAAAGGCGAAGGGCAACGGCGAAGGGTGACGTCCAAGAGCGACGAAAAAGGGCGATGGTCAAAGACAGCCTCCAAATCCTTGGGGTAGAATTAGATAAGATACGCTCGCATTTTCCGGGGTTGTCAGAAGTCCGAAGAGAGGGAGAGGACACGATAACCCTAGAATCAGGTCACCTTTTTTACTTCAGGGAAAGGAGCACACAGTCCCAGGGTGGCGTAGGTTTCCTCGTCAATAAAGCTCTCTGTGACAACGTGAAGGAGATCTGCAGCGTCTCGAACAGGGTAGGGTATCTCGTACTGAAGTTGACCGAGAGGTACTCTCTCAACAGACATTATGCGCCGACTTCGAGCAGCTCAAACGAAGAGGTGGAGGCCCTATACGACGACGTGTCGAAAGCCATACACCAAACCACTAAGACCCACTTCACTGTTGTCATGGGGGACTTCAACGCTAAAGTGGGACAGGAGCACGGCGAATCAAGCTTGGGACCACATGGCTACGGGAGCAGAAACCAGAAGGGCAAAATGCTATTCAACTTCCTTAGCAGACACAGGCCTGGTGCACTCCGCGGCGTAGGTATAGAGTTGCAAGTACATGCGGCGGCCCCCGACGCCCTCTCCCAACTCCGAAGGATCGCTCTCCAAGCAGTCCAAGGCGTTGCGTATCATTGCCGACGCGCCGATGTTCGTCCGCAATGAAGTCATACGGACGAACCTAAAAGTCAAGACCTTGGATGAGTTCGTCTCCAAGCTTTTGACCAGGATGTTCGCGCGCGCAGACAGGTCAGACTTCGGACACATCCGAGGCCTGGCCCCGTACCACATGCGCCCTCCTGATTGGAAACCGTATCCCCGCAAGCTCGCTGTGGTGCAGGAGCTCGCGGAGGGTACTGACACACCGGACTGACCTTGGCCGCCGGCTGGTAGCGCGCTGTCATGCTGATAGCGCGTACCAGTCGGCGTCCCGCGCAGTATTGTTTTCACTGACCAAGTAAGTGACTTTACCTGACCATGACCAGCCGGCTGACGCGGGCCCGATTCTCCTTCGGGTCAGGCTCGCCGGCTCCCCGGATATTTCTCTTTTACCGCCAGCTAGAAGGCGCTCACTGGGCCTCCCCGGGCATTGGGGTCCCACCCGGTAGGCGACTCGCTGGCGGTACTGCTGGTCCGTCTGCGGCCGGTTCTGTCCGGCTGCACACGGGCCTTAATTTTTGACCCTTCGGGCCGTGGTGAAGTGTTCCTACACTTACCACGGCCCCCTACCCCATGACCTGCCCGTCTTCGCGGGCAGCGGAAGAAACAACCTCACGGCCTTCGAGAAGACAACAACGACGACGGCGAGGGGAGAAATCAGTTGGTTGCCGCGCGCCGCACGTTACGCGCGCGCTCCGATGCCGTTCGCATTTCTTTACGAGATTTATTTTATTTTATCAGTTGTGTATTAAATAACTCACCTTCCTGCCTCATTCGTAAATTTTGTATAATAATGTAATTTTAATAATTTTGTCTAATATTTGTGCTTTGATTTTCTTTCATTATCCTACGTTTAACGAAACATTTTATTTATGTTTTATTTGGGTGTAGAAATGTACTCCAGTAAACTTTTCGTATAAATCTCGAAATTCGCATTCCTACAAATCGCACCAGCTGTGACCTTCAGAGGTGTTCTGCGGCAGCGATCAGTAGGCTAATATAAAAGTAGGTATTCAAAGCCGGTGCGAAGGAAATTGTACTTTATTATAGCGCATAAAGATTTATATTTGTTGAATTGCTATGGCGGAGTGCGTCTTCTGTACTATTATGTATTCTGTGGCAGGCAGGAACTGTTCTGTATGCACACCTTTTATCAGAAAAAGCCCCAGAGGTGGACCAACAAGTGGACCCCTACAGCAGGACGAAGAACGAGATCGACTTCATCATGACGTATAAATGCCAAATACTTAAAGATGTCTCAGTGATCAGTAGGTTTAATACTGAAAGCGATCACCGTAAGAGGCACCCTAAATATCAACTTCAAGCTAGAAAGAAACTGAATGGTGAAGCCAGTTTTCCATCCCAATCTGCCCCAAGACGGACATGAGGAGTTTCAACATAAACTGAAAAATCAATTCACTGCCTTGGAAACCCCGACAAACATTGACGAGGACCTAGAAAGCAGAGGTTGTTTGTGAAGTAGGGACGAAGTACTGTCGTAAAATGCGAACAGCAAACTTACATGCGAGATCCTGGAACTGATGCAAATTAGACGGGAAAGACCAGAGCCCAGAGGCATTGCATTGCATTGCCAGATCCCCAGTTACTTAACAAAAAGATCCGAAGTATGGTAAGACGCGACCTCCGATGCTATACTCAACTCGTAAAGGAGGCGATTGAGAAAACCCGAGGGTCGAAAGTTTTTACCAAGACAATGGGAAGGAGTCATCTGACAAAGCTAACTACCTCGAATGGTATACTGTAACATCGGTTCCAGAGATTCTCGCTGAAATTGGGACTTCTATGGAAATCTGTATGCCTCGCATGTGAAAATACCTCCATCTGATGCGATCCCAGACCCTTGAGCTCTCTCCCGCCACTTTACAGATGATCTCCCGGACGTAGATATAGATGAAATCGGGGCGTCTCTCATAAGAATGAGGAGGCTCTCGGGGAAGACGGAGTGGCCTCTGTTCTACATAAGGCCGAAAGAATACCTGTCCTCGAGGAGCTGAAAAGGCTTCTCAGCTCTGTAATAAATAACCAATGAGACAACCCTGAAAGGCGCGGAGCAGAGGTGTAGGGACATTGTTTTTTAAAAAAGAATACAAAACGCTTTTCAAAAACTATAGGACGATCGCACTTGTTGATCGATCGTGAGCCTCGAAGTACCATATGGTGGAGTTTAAGAACAAGAAATGTTCCCGAGGCCTACGTCTCGATTATAGTCGACATGTACAATGAAGCACGTTCCTTCATCAGAACAACAGCAGGAGTGACAAAATCCATACCTGTCACAGAGGGAGTTCATCAAGGATCAGTTTTGAGTCCAAACTTGTTCAGTTTAGTGCTGGATACACTCACTGAAGCCGCTCAAAAGACTGCATTATGGACATTTATATACGCTGATGATGTGGCGATCTGCACTTCAAACCGTCAGGACTTGGTGAAGGCTCTTGCTGCCTGGAAACAGCAACTAGAAGCAGGCGGGCTCGTGTTGAGTGTTGCAAAAACCCAGTACATGGAATGTAACGTTTCGACACCCAGCAGTCAACCCATAGTGGTGGACGGACAGGCTGTCCAACAGTGCGATGAGTACAAGTACCTGGGCACCATGATACACAGATCCGGTCAGCTGGAAAACAACCTACAACACGGTATTTCAGCAGCCTGGCTTAAGTGGCGAGAACTTACTGGTGTCACTTGTGACAGCAAGATGCCTATAAAACTCAAAGGCCTTATCTACAAGTCCATTATAAGACCAGTCCTTGCCTATGGAAGTGAGACATGGACTGTAACAAAAAGACATGTCAACTCCATCCATGTCGCAGAGATGAAGATGTTGAGGTGGATGTGCGGAGTAACGAGGCTCGACAAGATCCGCAACGAGTACGTGCGCGGCAGCCTCGGCGTACGCGACATCGCCGATAAACTACAGGAGAACCGACTGAGATGGTTTGGGCATGTCAGGAGGAGACCACCTGAGTACATTGGCAATAAGACACTCAGTCTCAGTATGCCAGGGAGAAGAAAAAGAGGAAAACCTAAGCTCCGATGGTTGAGTGTTGTCAAGAACGATATGGCGAGCTGCGAATTAATAGGACGTCCAGGACAGAGCGAAGTGGAAACGGAAAAGCATGAAAGCGGACCCCGTCGCAAGGCGGGACCAACGCTAGGAAGAAGAAGATAGGACGATCGCACTTCTGAGCCCCGTCTATAAGCTGTTCTCGAGAGTCATCAAGAATCACCTGGCATCATAGCCTTTCAGCCACCTGAACAGTACGGATTTCGTAAGGGCTTTAGCATCCAAACTATAAGGCAGATTATACAGAAGACAAAGGAGTACAAGCAGCCACTAAAAACACAGTGACGTTATATCCCCGAAACTCTTCACCAAAGCGCGGGAGGATGTCTTCAAGACTCTACAGGGGGAAGGACTGGGCATCAATGTTGACTAAAAAATTCTCACGCATCTCCGCTTTGCCGACGACATAGTCATAATACTATCTAGTCTTAACTCTGCCCCAAGATGTGTTGGACTTGTGATCAACATGGATAAGACGAAGGTCATGTTCAATCAACACAGAATCTCCAAACCGATCTCCGTCGAAAGTGTAGCCCTTTAAGTTGTCCAGAAATATGTGTACTTTGGGCAAACTTTGCAGATGATTAGAGACAACTATGAGACTGAAATCACGATGACTTTTAAGTCGGCTAGTAGCGACTGGATGGCAAAAACGGGAAATCGTGCCTTATGGCGTTCCCTGGGGGTGGCCTACGGCCAGCAGTGGACTGCAATAGGCGGATATAGATAGATATGGTACGGTGATGGCAATGGGTGACGGCAAGCGCCGATGACGAAGGGTGACGGCGAACGGTGAAGACGAGGGTGACAGCGAAGGGCGACGGTGAACGGCGACGGCAAAAGGCGATGGCGATGGGTGATGGCGAACGACAATGACGAAAGGCGACGAAGAACGGCGACAGCTCTCTGAGTTTATGGAAAGTACTAGTTCTCTTTTGACGATTATGAGTGAGTGAATGTCTGTCATAAATGGCCATCGGAACTAAATGACCTACAAACTTGAAATTTTGGGTTTTAGGCATGTGATTATAGCTTACTAGATGACAAAAATTTCTGTGTTCCGGTCTTATCAAGGGTTTTCAGATAGGGGCTTTAAAATGAGGCGAAATGTTTCCAGTAAAGTATGGTATGGCATTGTTGGCTTTAGGTTGACTTGCATAGATTTAAAAAGCAGAGGAACTACTCCATATACCTGAGCCAAAACTGCTAAGAAAATGCGTTAGAGTAATTTGGAAGAAACGTAAAACAGTTATGTTGGAGACCGTTTGGCTGCTTGAAAATTCTGACAGCTGGGTTGGCCATTAGCCTAGCAAAAGTTTAATCTAGGATTGGGTCCGATTTTCTTTAGGTTGCGGTCACATAATAGTTGCTTTGCGTAAAAACCAGTATCATCATTCAATCCCCTAGATTAGGGTGCAGAACCCGTGAGATATGGGAAAAAGTCTGAATATCCATCACACAAATTAGTTACCACATTTCTCAAACCATGTCGTGTGGTGCCGGCAGAGTAGAATAGCACCACCCCCTCTCTTCCCGTGGGGGTCGTAAGAGGCGACCTAAGGATAAACCCTACCCAAACAGCCAGGACAAAACGTATGGTGGCGGTTAATCCACCACAAAAGCATTCCCAAGGAGGGTTCACGTCTGGTAGGCGGCCGGTCGTAAAATTCAGCCTAATCCTTTTGCAAAACGGTTTTGTGTTCAGCGAAACGTGTTGCGCCGACCCCAAGTAATTAGGATAAGGGCAGGAAGATGATGATTTCTCAAACCATAGTTGCATTTGAAAGAAATTTTGCTTTGGAGCCATTTTAACATCTCCTATAGTTTAGCTGAGCTTCTGGCGGTGCAACTTGTAGTCAGGTACTTCAAGCATTTGATGTCTATAAGCCAGCAGAAGCGTCACATCAAGCTAAACAACTATTGTTTTGATTATCTGTATATCCTATACTATAGTATAGCAGGGCTCCTGTTAGAGCACCTGATGGTCTACATCAGGTACTCCAACCTTCGTAGTCTATTGGCCAGCAGAAGCGTCACATCAAGCTGAAAATTTTTTGCTCTGAAATGTTATCTGTATTTCCTTAAGTTTAGCTGGGTTCCTGTCATTACACCTGGTGGTCTTCACCAGATTTCTCAAACCCTCGATATCTATGGGCCAGCAAAAGTATCCCATCAAACTGAACAAGTTTTGCTTTAAAGTCATATCTGTATCTCCTTTAGTTGCAGGGCTAGTCCTGGTGGTCTTCATCAGATACCCAAAACCTAGGATGTCTTATTGCCAGCAGAAGCGTTTCATCATGCTGAAATTGCTTTGAAATGTTATCTGCATACGTTAAAGTTTAGCTGGAGTCCTATTATTGCACCTGGTGGTCTACCTACATCAGGTGCTTCAAAACTTTGATGTCTATTGGCCAGCAGAAGTGTCCCATCAAGCTAAACAACTTTTGCTTTGGTGTCATATCTGTATCTCCTATAGTTAAGCAGGGTTCCTGTTGGTACACCTGGTGGCCTAAATCAAGCAAGTTACTTCAAACCTTCGAAGTTTATTGGTCAGCAGAAGCGTCTCATTAAGTTGAACAACTTTCGCTTTGGAGTCATATTTTTATCTTCTATAGTTTAGTAGGGCTCCTGTTGGCGCACCTGGTGGTCTACATCAGGCACTCTAAACCTTTGATGTCTTTAAGCCAGCAGCAGCATCTCATCAAGCTGAGCAACTTTTACATCGGAGTCATAACTGTATCTCCTATAGTTCAGCAGTGCTCCTGGTTGCCTACTTCAGGTACTTCAAACCTTCGATGTCTATTCGCTAGCAGAAGCGTCCTATCAAACTAAACAACTTTTACCTTGGAGTCATATCGGTGTCTCCTAAAGTTTAGCAGGGCTCCAGTTGGTGCACCTGGTGGTCTACATCAGGTACTTCCAACCTTCGATGTCTATTGGACAGCAAATGCGTCTCATCAAGCTGAACAAGTTTTGCTTTAAAGTCATATCTCCTATAGTTTAGCAGGGCTCCTGTTGGTGTACCTGATGATCTACATCAGAGAAGAATCCATCTTTGATAACTAGGAGCCAGCAGAAGCGTCCCAAAAAGCTTAACATGTTATGCTTTGTAGTCGTATCTGTATCTCCTATTGTTAAGCAGGGCTCCTATTGATACATCTGGTGGCCTATATCAAGTATGTACCTACTTCAAACCTTTGATGTTTATTGGCCAGCAGTAGCGTCCTATAAAGCTGAACAGGTTTTGCTTTGGTTCCATGTCTGTGTCTCCTACAGTTAAGCAGGGTTCCTGTTGCTGTACCTGGTGGTCTACATCAGGTACTGCTAACCTTCAATGTATATTCGCCAGCAGAAGCATCTCATCAAGATAAACAACTTTTTCCTTGGATTCATACCGGTATCTCCTATAGTTTAGCAGGGCTATAAGTTGGTGCGCCTGATGGTCTACATCAGGTACTCTAAACTTTCGATGTCTATTGGCTAGCAGAAGCGTCCCATCAAAATGAACAACTTTTGCTTTGGAGTCATATCTGTATCTCCTTTAGTTTAGTAGGGCTTCTGTTGGTGCACCTGGTGGTCTACATCAAATACTTTAAACCTTCGATGCCTATTAGACAGCAGAAGCGTCCCATAAAGCTGAACAGCTTTCGCTTTTGAGTCATAATATCTGTATCTCCTAAAGTTTAGCAGAGCTCCTGTTGGTGCAACTGGTGGTCTACTTCAGGTACTTCAAACCTTCAATATTTATTCACCAGCATAAGCGTCTCATTACGCTGAAAAACTTTTATCTTGGAGTCATATCGGTATCTCCTATAGTTTAGGAAGGCTCGTGTGGGTACACCTGGTCTACATCAGATACTTCAAACCTTCGATGTCTATTCGCCAATTCATAATATTAAGTTTGGAAGAATGGATATTTGGTCCGCGAAAGCTATCTTTCTTATCTTGTTACTCAAACGAAAAAGCATACTGTGTTCTTTGTCACACGAAAAACGCGACGTTGCCGCTTTGTGATCAAGTACCTATTCGTGAAGTTTGGCTCCGGATCTACTTAGTCTAAGTAAATGTGGCATATAAATCAAATATACTCTGGATCTAAAAAATCCTTTTCAGTGTGATTTTTTTGACCGTTAATGGATCAACGAATGTCGGTCAAATCGCTGACGAGTATGTTGAAATCGTGTCAGTGCAGATCCACTGACGTCACACGCGCAGGAAGGCCGGATCAAAGTATATCAGATCGCGCCGTGCGGAGCTGAGTATACACGCCAAAAAGGTGGATCAACATTTGTTCTAACTTCACACTGGAGCTACATTTACCGTGAACGGTTCATTATATATATAACACAATATAGATATATATCTAGTTAGGTATTCCATTCGCAATCTGAACAGGTCGATAATGAGATCCACAAGTTTAGTACATCGAAATGAATACTAAGGTCTACTTAGCATCCAGGTTTATTTAAACCCCGCTCTTAAGTATCCGCGAAAATTCATCTAGCTTCCTTTGCAACCTAAGTTTATCAACTAACCAAGCGGCACTGCTAATGAACTACCTACTGGCCTAAATCAGAGATAAAAGAATACCGTCGTACAATTATTAAAGAATTTTAGGGTTCCCTAGCTTTGAAACAAACCCATTTGTTGGATATAATAAAGTGAAACATCAAAGAAGGGACTACGATGGCCTCTTAGCACATTACGGAACCCCTTGAATGCAAAATCGAATTACATTTGTTTGGCTATTTTACTGTAGTTCCTTTGTTTAATAGATCCTTTGTATCTCATAACAATACTCCGTCCGTAAACTAAGAATTCGACTGCAGGATAATGGATGATCATACAATGCCGCCACAAACATAATTTGTGCTAATAATCCCTAATCGCTTTAACGATAAGCAGGTTTATTTTTTTATTACCCAGGAACCTATGAAATCTCTTTTGAATAAAAACAATTAAGTCTTCTGTCGCGTCTACAATAAACCGCGATAGCTCGTGACTGAAATCCAGCGTCCTATTACTAGGTATTTATGAAATTACAATCGATAAAATATCAGTAAGTTTTTTTTCCAAAGTACTGATACATTACAAGCAATGTGGTAGATAACACACATACTATTTCTCTAAAAGGCAACCTACATAAGAATATATACCTATTTTAATTTTGTTTTACGTTATGGTTCAAACTCTTTAATCATTTCAAATGCTTTAAAACATTAGATTTTGTATACGTGTTGTTCGGTTATAAAGTCGGCTTTACTGACTTTACTAGACCTACCTACTTTTTACAGAAAACAATAGCCTGACCCTTTTTTCTTCCTAGCGTCGGACTAATAGCAGCCGTAATTTTTATCTGTGATTGAACAATACTTATTTGAACAATACAACAAAATTGAGCATCTAAATTACAAAATTTCTTGTACACATTTCTACTTTAAATACTACCTTTAGTAAGTAACCAACAATATGTATTGTGCCAACCAAAAGGCTATTGACGTAGCCACTTTCTGGGCACAGCGACTGTAATGCGGTCAATGCGGGGATCATTGCCATTGACCCGAAAAGAAGAAGAAGTAAGTAACCCAGTTTCTTTGATACGTGTTCGAATCAAAATGATTCGCCCTTTTAAAAACGCTTAATCCTCTTGTCACGCGCACCAATGTAACTAAATGTCTACTTACCTAATAAAATCTTTTAAGGATTTATAGTGTAAAACTTGGCCTTCGATACCTAACTCGTCTAGTGGATTTAGTTCAGACTCTACGTTGTGCAATTATGAGTACGCGCGTTTCTACATAAGGAAAGAACATAAAATAGGGAAGCTGGAACGGAATACACAACATTATTATAAATTAAAACAAGCGTCCACTTAGCTGTAATAACTCCAGACGTCCTAGACCGCACATATTGATCTGAAGCCATCGCGGGTCTCGTTCTGAGCTGGCAGCGTTGACTCGATTAGCTCGTAGTCTTAAACGGCCGAGCGGTCCTTTCTTCGTGAACGGCTGCTTTACCTGTTTTATTAAGGGTAAAAGAAAACAATAATATCACGGTTGTGCGATGATCGACTCGAACGGCGGCAAGTTACGCGTGCTGTAAGAAAAGAGTAGGTATGACACGACTTCCCAGGGAAGGTTAGGTTTTGATAGAGACCTCTAGGTCTAGAAAGGGATAACAATTAGGAATACCCGGGTCTCCCAGCACGCCTTAAATAACCCGGCCATCACGCAAAACCTTAAGAGGTTTATGCCTAGCCAATCCATACCTATTCTTTCTATAACATTCAAACCTTCGTCAAACATTCTGATCACCTCAAAACACATCAATCTTTCCGCTAATCTTTCATTCATCCTTCCAGAGTACTCTTTCATAACAATTACCTACGGACTGCAGTCCATTGAACGATTTTAGACTTTGCAACAATGCATAACCATTCTCATATGTATCTGATCGATACTACGCTCTCACTCAGGGCCCAAATTAATGAGCAAGGACATTCGGATTATCCAAAACATATCGGGTCGCGAATGCCCATACCTGGATGAACGCAGCTCACCGGATGTCTGTACGCATATGTCAAAATGGTGATACATCGATTGGTCAGTCTCTAACTCCTATCCGAGAAATCGTTGTCGAAAATAATTCAGAAAGAAAACCGTCAACTTTAATATTCAGTGCCCCTTTTAACGTGTCAGCACCAAATGTTAAAGTGTACAAAAGAATTACGTTTAATATTGAACGGAAGATATAAAATAAATAAATAACAGAAGGTCAAATGATTCACCCGTCACATTCAAACACATACATTAACTCTGTTCACTTCCCTAAAGCCCTAAGCTGCGATAATCTGGGGCCCTAATCTTTCTACCCAACCAAACACCTCCGGCGGCTTCCTCGCGTTCTGTTGAAACAATAGAAAAATGTTAACCACACGACAGGAATTTTCTAAGGAGCCTAACACAAATCTATCGTTGAAACTCCGTCCGTCGCCTCGCTGGACAGCTGTTAAAAATGCAACAAAACCCGTTCGACGACGCCCAGGTCCGATGCACGACGACGAAGATGACCCTGAAAAATAATAATCTTATTAGTTCACTAAAGACAACATTTGGCGCGCGCGAGAGTTGTCCTTTATTAAAAATTTCCGCCATGTCCTCAGACGATTCCGCGCGTTATCGTCACCGAGGCCGGGGATTGACTCTCCTCGCTTCCCTTAGCGACATCAAACCCAAAACAAAAATTATTATTGCAATCATGCAGGTAGGCTGTTTTAGTCTTTATTCCCTAGCAAAAAGGTCCAGCCAGATGCGATTGCATTCCTTTGTCCCGGGTGGGTGCGTCTACGCACGTGTTATTTACTGGTAAATGGTGCCGATTCTTGAAGCGGGTACGTATTCTTAAGACGATGACTTCTATCAGTCCCGCGTAGAAAATATAATAATCCACTTTATAAAACTGTGCGAATTAATATTCGTTACACTATCTTTACCAGAATCTCATGATAAACTACATAAAAAAAAATATCCTTCCAAAACACAAAAAGAAAAACGCTTAATACCTACGAGCCCTACGAGTATATCCTAATAGTTCGTAGCACAGTTCGTAGCGGGTCGCTACGACATGCTACGTACGAGTATCCTTTATTACTTTCGTAGTTTCTTACCAGGTCCAGGCCCGTAGCAAACAAAATTAATGTTTATCTGCGGTTTTATTTACATACTGTGAAGTGACTTGTGCTTTCGTGTATTCGTTTCTTTTTTCGTGAAATCCCAAGGATATTGATCCCATCGTTGTTACAGCGCTCTGTTTGGTGTTAAAGAACGACTTTACCAGTAACTGGACCCTGAAATTTCCTCTTTAATTCAATCACTAGACTGCGCTGCGCAGTCTATTAATATTGACGTGAAAACCGTTAGTTTATTTTTATTGCAAGCTGAACAATTTTATCCCCGAACCACGTTTCAGGCTAGCTTTACAAAATCGACTTTTTTATTAGATTAGTAGAGTAGAGTAACTGAAGTTTTTTCAATGAATATTTTTAATGTCCAACAACATGGAACGGGGAATCAAATAGCCCGCGACGATAGCACTCTGCATTCCGATATCAAATATGCAACGTCGTAGGTTTGGGTAAGTAATCTTGTCAACTATTAAGGTATACGGTTTACAGAGCACTTTTATTTCTGTAACAATTACAATTTTAATACGTAGCACTGTCACTATGTTAGATACTGAACGTGTAGTTATTTATAACAAATGCTACGCGCACACGAAAGTTTTTGCGTCGTTTGACTGCAGCCTTGGCGTAGATAAATCGAAGTCGCGGTGCATGTATGTGCCCACAGAAGTCCAAAATCAAAACTTACTCCAATGGGAGGCTAGTCACAAGCCAAGTGAGTCAAAAGAACCGAATCGTAAAGGATTGTGCACGTTTGTTATTATTGAGACGTAAAATCGAACGACTCACCGTGATCGAAGTCCCGCGCTATAAATTCCCGTTTACGAACAGTGAATGGTTATAAATAATATAACATTGTTTACCTTTACTGAATGACAAATGATGGGACACCTCTCCTGTATATACTCTAAGGTGCTACCACATAAAGGAAGAGAAGAACGTATTTTTGAAAGAATGGTACCTATTCCATACATTATGTCAGCTAAAGTTGGTGCCTTGCACATTAGTTTAGCAGAAATTGTCTGCACCACGCACAATGACAATGCACAATTCTTTCCCCCGAGATCAACGCACGCATACCCTATAAAATACAGCCACCATACAAAGCGACGGGTGCCACAATATCCGATTGATTTTATTTGGGAACATTTACTTGTTTATCATAAAATTGGATCTGGGTAAACGGCTAAACACCGTAAATTCACGGAGCGTGTGTGAGAATCGGCCAACTGACATATAATCAGAAGTTTTTTACAGCAAGTGAAACATCCCTGAACTCCGCCAAATAAAGTTATCTGAAAAAGTTACTTAATAGGTAATACCTCAGAGTATTTCTCCGGACCATGCAAATTCACGTGATTTCTCTGGCGAATTTGAATTTTGAGTTAATTGAAATAATACTTATGGATATTGAAAATATATCACAAAAGATAAAAAATGATACCTTTGGCCCTCGTTTCTCACTTATAGTTCCAGAGAAAAACAAGTTTAAAAAAATCTCGCCAGAGAAATCAATCAAATAGGACAGAGAAATCAAACTCGTAACTTTAATTTCGTTATTTGTATCATTTACTAATGTCAGTCATTATTTATCGTGGCTGTTGTCACAGACCTAGCCACCGGGCAGGCTAGCGTGGCTGTTGTCCGCTCGCAGGCTCGCCACAGACCTAGCCACCGGGCAGGCTAGCGAGGCTGTTGCCTGCTTGAAGCGCTGTGAGCAGAAGCGGCCACAGACCTAGCCGCCGGGCAGGCTAGGGTGGATGTTGTCGGCTCACAGCGCTGTGAGCAGAAGCGGCAACAGACCTAGCTACCGGGCAGGCTAGCATTGGCTGTTGTCTGCTCGCAGCGCTGCGAGTAGAAGCGACCACAGACCTAGCCACCTAGCAGGATATTCGCAGCGCTATGAACAGAAGCGGCCACAGACCTAGCCAACGGGCAAGCTAGCGTGGCTGTTGTCTGTTTGCAGGCTCGCCACAGACCTAGCCATCGGGCAGGCTAGCGTGGCTGTTGTCTGCTCGCAGCGCTGCGAGCAAAAGTGGCCACAGACCTAACCACTGGGCAGGCTAGCGTGGCTGTTATCTGCTCGCAGCGCTGCGAGCAAAAGCGGCCACAGACCTAGCCACCGGGCAAGCTAGCGTGGCTGTTTTCTGCTCACAGGCTCGCCACAGACCTAGCCACCGGGCAGGCTAGCGTGGCTGTTGTCTGTTTGCAGCGCTGCGATTAGAAGCGGCTACAGACCTAGCCACCTAGCAGGCTATCGTGGCTGTTGTCTGCTCGCAGCGCTGTGAGCAGAAGCGGCAACAGACCTAGCCACCGGGCAGGCTAGCGTGGCTGTTATCTGCTCGCAGCACTGTGAGCAAAAGCGGCAACAGACCTAGCCACCGGGCAGGCTAGCGTGGCTGTTGTCTGCTCGCAGGCTCGCCACAGACCTAGCCACCGGGCAGGCTAGCATGGTTGTTGTCTGCTCGCAGCGCTGCGAGTAGAAGCGGCCACAGACCTAGCCACCGGGCAAGCTAGCGTGGCTGTTGTCTGTTCGCAGACTCGCCACAGACCTAGCCACCGGGCAGGCTAGCGTTGCTGTTGTCTGATAGCAGCGCTGTGAGCAGAAGCAGCCACAGACCTAGCCACCGGGCAAGCTAGCGTGGCTGTTGTCTGTTCGCAGGCTCGCCACAGACCTAGCCACCGGGCAGGCTAGCGTTGCTGTTGTCTGCTAGCAGCGCTGTGAGCAGAAGCAGCCACAGACCTAGCCACCGGGAAAGCTAGCTTGGCTGTTGTCTGTTCGCAGGCTCGCCACAGACCTAGCCACCGGGCAGGCTAGCGTTGCTGTTGTCTTCTAGCAGCGCTGTGAGCAGAAGCAGCCACAGACCTAGCCACCGGGCAAGCTAGCGTGGCTGTTGTCTGTTCGCAGACTCGCCACAGACCTAGCAACCTAGCAGACTAACGTGGCTGTTGTCTGCTCGCAGCGCTGTGAGCAGAAGCGGCCACAGACCTAGCCACCGGGCAGGCTAGCGTGGCATATCACAATTGTACAAGTACACCACATGTGGTAATTTTGTTGAATAAATTGAATTGAATTGAATTGACCTAGCCACTGGGCAGGATAGCGTGGTTGTTGTCTGCTCGCAGGCTCGACACAGACCTGATTGATTTTTCGGGCAATTTTTTTGATTTCTCTGGCGAAAATGCCAGAGAAATCAATGCCAGAGAAAGCAAAAAGTAGTGATTAAACCGTAAAAGCGAATATAATCGTAATTACACAACCAGCTCACCACCCAAAAAGCTACGTTTCTTTAACAAAATCACTACATTATGACTGATCAATCAATTATTAACTTTACCAGAGAAGTCAAATGTATAGGTGTACCAAAGCCAGAAAAACACTTGATTACCTCGATGAATCCAAAATGTAACAGCGAATCACGAGTGCACACACCTCCACTGCTGCGGCGTTACTGACTCTTTTGAGCGGCCGGGATGCCGACAGCGTACCTACAAAGACTAGTGATGTGTACTATGTTTTTTACGCGCCAGAGAATCCAAGGATTTTACGCGGACAGAGACATTTTATTCTGTAACTCGCTAAACTGTTATAAGTATGATTAAATATTAATTGTAGTTGAATTTGAATTGAATTTATTTATTATCAAAATTACAATAATTCTTAAATCTAGTACATAGCCCCACAAAACCACTTTAGGGTTAGTTAAACTAGAACATATAAAAGGTCTGTGAACATCGTCACAAATTCGTATCATAAATAGTTATCGAAATATAAACCCATGAATGTAGCAAGTCAGCTTTCGGACACGCCAGAGAGCGTCAATTTGGGGGGCATATATTTTTTTATAAAAAAAGCGTAATATCCCTATAATTTTTTATTGCTTCTCCAATCGCAGTAATAGCCGTACTAACCATATAAAAAATACTGTTCCTCTATAATAGCAAGATGTGCAAATTTTAGGCCAAGACAGTGATTTCTCTGGTGCTGAAGAAAGACCCCTCAATGAACTTAGTTTCCCATCGTCTGTGGGCAGTAGAGCGGCCGGAAGTTCGGTTAACAATGCCCAACAAAGTTGTTATCTCGTAAGCTTTTATAAACGCCAACAAAGCCGCTTTTAGTAATAAATGTGTTGGTTTCCCGCACCGCACCGCGCCACCGCCGCCGCCGCAGCCGCCCGCCGCCGCCGCCACCGCCTTTCCTAAAGTAGTCAGTCCACTGCTCGACTCGCGCTCAAAACAAACAGTTTACCTACTTCTGTCTTCTATTATTCACACATTTCGCCATTTTTCGTTGGTTTAGGTTGTAGGCTAGTGGGTTGTTTTCTGTTTGATAGTTCTGACTCGGTGTTCCAGACAAAGAAGAGGAAGAATGGTTCTGAGTCCTCAGCTTAATTTTTGATTTTTGCATTGTATTGCACTATAAAGTTTTTGAAAAAGTAAAAACCTCTGATGGATAATTGATTGGTAGTCAGTCTTTTTTGAGTGGGACAACACATCGTCCAACGACCCGATGGACGCTGGTATCTACCGCCTACTACCTCTTCAAGTAGCAAGCTTCTGACATGGACATAACGAACGACCGCCGTCTAAGTACCTAGACATCATAGACAGCAACCGGGACCCAACGGCTTAACGTGCTCTCCGTAGTACGGAACCACCTTTATTTTTCGGACATTCAGGTTAAACCTACAATCAATGTCCTGAACAGACTAGGAACAAATACACAATGTTCTGAGTGACCCCACAGGGAATTGAACCCGGAGCCTTCTGCTTCACAGGCAGTCGTACTAACCGCTGCCCCAAATCGCCTGATAGTCTGTAAATAAGTAAGAATGTTTTATTTTGTAAAAAAAAATGTATTAAATAATGTAGGTAGTAAGTATTAGCAAAGCTATATTTAGGTAGGTACGTGCATAAATTATAAGTCCATTGCTAGTTGGAACATTGCCAAACGATAAATCCGGAGTCGTGAAAGAGGTAATATTAGATTTATCGCGCCGAGCGAATTGTAATAATTTTGTAATCCAAACTACTGCTAAACCAAAAATAAAGACTAAGAGATGAATAGGAATTTTAAAATAAATCAGTTAAAATATTTCCCGATAGAACCAAACCGTACTTAGGTCACCAAAATTAATCAATATTCCCTGACACAGTAAATCTTAGACTTAGTTAGTCTATTTGGATTTTGGACCGTTCTTATGCCACGCGATTACATCTCATATTACACTTATACCTTATTAGGAGCAAGCTTCACAGAATAGACGCGCGACGGACAACATGGCATCTGTCAGACAAGCGATCGTCAGCCATTATTGATGCGACGTGCGTCTTAAATGGGTAGCTTTTAAGCAAGAGCCGGCTGCAGAAATGTGGTACCACAATAGGCTAACTTTAGAACTTTAAGTGACATGTAAACAAGTTGAAAGACCTAGATCGGCCAGAGCCGATCCTGCTGAAGGATAAAAATAATCGATATTATTATTTTATTAATTTTCATCTGTTAAAATTGTGTGTAAAGGCACCCAAATAAATTGCTGGCATCAGTTTACTATAGATAAATAATGTTAAAAAAGCTTGAACTGCCACTTCGATGATGAGATTTGTGAAGGGTGTCAGAAGGGCATATTTGGAGCGGTCTGCCACGCACTTCCCGCACGATGCGCAGTTGCGGACCAAGTTTTTTGTACATAATTTATCAATGGTATACTGATGCCAGCACTTGTTTTCACTAGACACATTTATACATAATTTTAACAGATGAAAAATTATCAAATAATATGGATTATTTTCATCTTTCAGCTGGATAAGTTCTAGCAGATCTGGGACTTTCGATTTATTTGCGGGTCGGTTTACATTCTAAAGTTAGCCTGTTGTGGTACTTGATGAGATAGGTATTTCTGCAGGCGGCTCTCCAAATATTTGTCTCTTCTGTTTCATACATTTTACATGAAAACGGTTTCAATCTCCGCGATGTCGCACGTCTCTCGTCTCCGACGATTACTTGCTGGACAAATGCCACCTAACGTCTTATTTCTCATGTCTCTTCTATGGAGCTTGTACTTATTTTTTATCTTTGGACCATAAATAAGTTGACATGTCATTTGACGAGTTGAACTTTAACGAAATAGAGTTATCGATGTTTACTTACACTACCTACTCAAATATTACTAATAACTCGCCCAAAAATATCTAGTAGGCAATAACTTAGCAATTAACAGGTAGATAGTATAGGTGAGGTGGTAACTGAAGCACATAAAACATATCCCTAATTGGCAACATTATTGTTGACATTCTGCTTATATGTCACATAATAATGATAGTGAGGCAAACAATAATGTTGCCAATTCAGTATATATTCTTTATCTGCGCCAGTTATAGCTAATTAAAAACAATCTTTATACTGTACGAATCTATAATAAATAAGTAATAATAATAATAACTGAGTACAAAACGTCAAAATAATGTTGTTATCTAAATAAATCCGAGAAATAATTGCAAGTCTTAAGTTTTTTATATAGGTACGTATAATAACTTAAAGGAGCTTACAAGCTACAACAGCAGTGATGGGAATCACAAACAAGCTAGAAAGAACACTCAGGTTTTAATCCCTCTTCTTACTGCATTCTCCTGGACAGACACGTTCGATTTCTTTTCCTTCCCTTTGAACAAAATAAAACAAATGAAATTCGATTATTCCAAGCATAAAATAAGTAGGTAATATTTTCTTCAAAATATTCTTAAAAATATAACCCAATACATCTTCAGCAATCGTCTTAATTTTAATGAGAAAAGTCTTTGTTAAATTATTTCACGTCATTTATTTGATGCTGGTTTTCAATTTGCAATAATAATAAAACATAAACTGAACCTAAAACAAAAGATCGAGAACGAATCACAAAATTCTGTTGCGCAGAATTTGAGCCTCCATTAGAGGACATAATTATGTCATATTCACCACGCTTGCTAAACAAATTATCGATGAGCTCACTATGCAAACGTGCACAGAACAAGTTGCGCCCATACTCAAACCGTACATTTAATTTTACTTTAAATTAGAATAAAAAACTACCTTTCAAATGCGTATTAACAACTATATTTTGGTAGTGTAACGGATGGTTCGCTATTACGACCACCGTACGTCACAAATATAATTCTTATTTATTTATTTATAACTTTACTAACAACACTTTTGTTTGGTTCAATATTTTTAATGAGAATAAAGCCATCATTTCCAAAACAGTTCAAAATGCATACCGATCTTTATAATAGTTAACAGCGCCTGATTTGCGCCACTACATAGCAATCAAATACGTAACAATTGCTCCAACTAAATTACAGGCGTTCAATCTGCGAAAACTTTGAGATAATTATTTGAGCTGAATTAAGACTTAGCATTTGCTTTCATTGTTTAAAAAACAAGTATTGTTCATTGTGAGTTGGATTGGGTTGATTGTTTGATGTTTAGAGTCAGTTTAGCCTCAAACCCTGGCTGAACCCTTTTCATATTGGAAGACGAATAATTCCGGGACAACGTAATATTTCATGCTTTGAATGAATTCTATTCTCAAATAATATACTCTCGATCCCTTTTAGATACAAAGAAATTCATTAGGCCTTCGTTTAGAGATTTTAGATTTGCTTAGGTATAACATGGTCAGATAGTCCATGGAATTTGAGCCGAAGATTGTATGGACGGTAGCGTCATCTACCAGAATGGTGTAGTACTCGCACGGGTGGGTGACAGCAATACAGACGTTCGTATTTGATCATATTGGTAGTATGAAGCGGTGTAATCCGGCCAAATTGGTAAGCCTACCTTTCTTTGGATGCAGCTATTATCTAGTATCGCGATGAAGTTTGCAGGATTTTATTTCACGACCGTAAGCGTCTTTCCTGTCGCCTGTGTTATGTTGGTACTTCTGTAAGATTTTGAATGAAATCTAAACGGAAACGGAAGTAATTTTAAACTACGCAATTTTTATCACACTTTTTCTCCGAATTATGCATTTTGAATTTCAGATAATGAGGGTCGTAAATATTTAAGTTGCAATGTATTTTGCATTATATTTGTGGGAGTAAACATCTGTTTTTAGGGAAATAGGTAGTTTTACTATGGTACTTGGGAAAACAATAGATAGTAATGTCGTGAGTAGTTCATGGGTGACTAATTCACTCATCATTCGTTCTTGGGTAGGATTGAGTTGAGTCTTCAAGTAGATTTCCATAGTACGCCATCAGTGTAGTTAAGGAGTGAGTCAGTTCGAATGGATCAATCACTGATCAGTTCGTCATTTACTACCGAACTAGCTGCAGGACAAAGGAATTCGACCCTACTTAAACGCTGGTCGGCTAGAATCGTCCTCTTAGTTTGAACGGGACACCTGAGGAGAAGACATGAAGACACCGGAGCTGCCCGGCAGACCAGAAGCGGATGGCTGCAAGCAGGAAGGCGAGGCCTGAAGATCAGAAGCGGTTGGCTGCGATGAGGGAGGCGAGCGGCTGCAGGTGCCATGCTGTTCCAGGACCCCGAAGCTGCGTGGCTGTCCGGAGGAGGAAGCTGAGGCGGAGCGTTCAGGGAGCTGCAGGACGGATGCTGAGCAGGCGATCGGCGGGCAGGTGCCGCGTGAGTTTTTGAACATGGTCGCTCTAATGTTTGACGGTGCTTATCTTCCTGTGTTTCATTTATCAAGTGTTAAAAGGGGTCGCATTCTTTTATTGTATGGGGCGTGGTCAATTCATACAGTTACTTCTGTGCGGGTAGATTCCATGTGGTAGTTTTACTGAATCTCGGGTTTTAAAAGAAAAGGGGTTGTGTTCTTTTGATTTGCTTTATCAGGCGTGGTCGATTTGTAGTTTTATTTCATGCGGGTATTCCACGAGGTAGTTTTTTTTAACCGATACGAGTGGTTTTAGGAAAGAGGGGTTGTGTTCTTTGGATTTGCCTTATCGGGCGTGGTCAGGTTATAGATTACTTTTGTGCGGGTACATGCCACTTGGTAGCTTTTAACCGATTCACGTGGTTTTGTAAAAGAGGGGTTGTGTTCTCTTTTATTATTTTTATTGGGCGTGGTCAAATTATAGGTCGCTTTCTAGTAAATGCTTTGATTTAAGTGGAAATTCATAGTGATTAATGATTTCACGTTATATTTTGTAGTTCAGTGTTTAATAAGATCACGTGTGGGTTTAGTGTGACCGCGTAGTAATTTCTTGGGTTCCGCTCGTAGGTTTTTATTGAAAAGTGTAGTCGGGTTTTAATTTTTTTATGCAATAATTTCGCAGCGTTTTAATAGACCACGTGCTATTCAAATTTACGTATTAGGTTGGCTGATTGAATATTAGGTTTATGGGGTGGTTTTCCAATTAGGTTTTATTATTTTACAGGATTGTTTTTACAGTTTCGCCATTTATATTTTGTGGTTTTATTTGTTGTGTACCTACCCTTCTTTTATTTGAAATTTCCCCTGTTTTTTTTTATCATGACTTGTTCCAGCATTTATTTTATTTGGCGGTGTTTTCAATTTTCGTGATTTACTTATTACGTTGTGCAGCATATTCTTTCTTTTGCGTCCATTTGAATATTCTTTTGTTGCATTATTTTATTTCTGTGTGACTGCCCTCGTTTCTCATATTTGATTTTTCCCCCATGCTTTTTTATTTTGTGCTATCTTTTGACTTGCTTTTTGAATTTTATTTGCGGCATTAATTTATTTTTGACTGATTATTTACTAATGCTTTTGTGTTGCGTTATTTTCTTTCTACATTTATTTGCGTACGCTTTCATTTTACATTTTATTTGCATTATTTGATTGCGGCATTTTATTTTGTGTTTTATCCATTCTTTTGATTTGTTGCGGTTTTATTCGGGATATTTTTCCTTGAATTACATTTATTTTATTTTTATTTACGGCCCTGCCCTTTTTGGCGGATTATTATATTTGTTTTTTATATTCCATCTACATTTGTGGACGTTTTGTCTTTTAATCTGCGTTTCTGATTTTGACTATTTTCATTTGTGATTTTATTTTGCATTTTTCCATTTGGGTTCGCTTTTGAAACTATTTCTTTTACTCGTCGACTTTCATTCGCTTTTCTTGAACTTACATGTTTCTATATTACAAATTTACATCATTATTTTACAGGGATCTATTTATAGAACGCTTCTTCTTTTCGCCTAATAACATTGCTAATTAGGTTATGCTCGTTTACCGCAATGGTGTATTAGTTAAAACCTCATACGCGCTTTCAATGATTCGAGCAGAGTACCTACCTACAGATATGGGTTCGATTCCGCACGCGTACTAATTACATTGGAGGGTATTTTTGTTAGAAGCGCGTCGCCAGTCGGTTGTAAGTAGATAGTGCGGCCTGCGGTGTGCGGGGGAGGAGTAGTTCTATGCTGGTTTTGTCATGTAGTTGATAGGTATAGCCAGTTTAGTTAGGTTCCTTGTACTTGGTAGGTATACATATATTGGTTTCTCATACAGGTGTTAGGTATAATCAGATTAGTTAGATCCATTGTATTTGAGAGGTCTTTAAACGTTGGTTTTCCATACTGTTACTAGGTCCGACCGTTGTAGATTGATCCGTCGTATTTGGGAGGTCATTAGATGTTGGTTTTCCATATTGTCACTAGGTCCGACCGTTGTAGATTGATCCGTTGTATTTGGGAGGTCTTTAAATATTGGTTTTTCATACAGTTGCTAGGTTCGTCCGTAGTAGTTTGATCCTTTGTGTTTGGGAGGTCTATGTAAACTGGGTTTCCATACAGTTACTAAGAACGACCAGTATAGGTAGATCCTTTGTATTTGGGAGGTCTGTCTAAAATGGTTTTCTATACATTTTCTACGTCCGACCAGTGTAGGTTGAACTTTTGTATTTGGAAGGTCTTTCTAAAACGTTTTCCTATACAGATACTAGGTATGACGGATTTAGTTTGGCACTTTGAGTAGGTTTATGGAGCTGCTGGCGATAGGTAATAGGATCCGATGTGTCGGGAACTTGTCGGGAACTATCTGCAGTAGGTACTTGAATAAATTATGCTTTACGTAACGTAGGGTATGCAATGGTTTGACTTATTTCTTATTGTGAGAATGGTTTAGGTTATAAGCAGATCGGTGTGTCGGAGGGCACGTTTTGTCTGTCGCTGTTAGGTAATCTTGTACGGTTGGTTGGACGTTTCGGGATAGTCGTAGGTAGATTTTATGCTCCCGGGTTTAGTGGGTATTGGTAGGTTATAAGTACATAATGTACCTAAGGATGTTGGGGTCAGTAGGGGCATTCGTCGACTCTGTGTCCCACACATTATGGTATTGATAGAAAGACAGCGTTTCGCAAGTTTTATAATGTTCTAATTTATTTTAAAGATTGTGGTGCATTTTTATAAGGTATATTCTAGGTACTTTCGCATTTTTGATTTTATTTCTGAACTCAATTTTGGGTACCCGATATTTATATTTTGTTTCATTCTTTCATACATTTAGACATTTATATTTAGGTTCATTTATTTACTCTCTTACTTTCAAGGATTTCGAATTTTTAGAAGTTTCGGTTGTGCACAGATGATTAACCCTTTGGCCGTAGTGGTGCCATAGTGGTGTACGGCTATTCTTACGGCAATTTACCTGAACCAGTTCATAGTTGCGGGTGACCATGTATTTTTAGTTTGGGATTTAACTGAAATAGGCTTAATTAAATTACATTCCTCTTTAAAAATTCAGTTAATTAATTACTTAATGAGAATAGGTAAATATAATAACTTAGTCATTTGAGATACTTGTACATTTGTGATCAATATTAAATATTTTGGGGTCTTAAATATTTTATACCTTTCTAATCTGGAATTATTATTGAATTTTGAAATAATTTTAGAAACTTTAACATTTTGGGACTTATCTGCTTTCGGAAAATGAAGTTAGTTGTTGAGTACCTTCGTTCCCGGTTATATTATACAGGTGCGCACTTTTACCCGTCATGAAACTGAAGTTAACTTTAATTTCATTAAACTGAAGTTAACTTTCATATATTAATAGGTAATTAAATTAACTTAGTACTTGCGGTTCTTGTACACTTGCGGTCAGTCATAAATATTTTAGGATTTTAAACATTTTATAATTTTATTTGGAATTATTAATATTTTATTAAGATGTCTTTTGGATTGGATCGTTTAGGGTTGCTTCTTAATTAAAATAATTTAGAAACTTTAGAATATTTTAAATATTTATTTATTTTATTTTTTTTTTTTTTTTTGGAATTAATAATATTTCACTTAGGTTTCGTTTAGGTTGGGGTGATTTATGCTGCTTCCAAATTAAAATAATTTTAGAATTTTATTTTATTTTATTAGAAAATAAATAATTTTAGAATCTTTTAAATGTTTTGGGACTTCAAATATTTTTTTATATTTTTTTATTTTTGTGGATTAAAAATATTTTACTTAGGTGTTGTTTAGTATGGGTTGATTTATGCTGCTTCCAAGTTAAAATAATTTTGGAATTTTAATTTATTTTATTTTATTAGAAAATAAATAATTTTAGAAGGTTTAAATATTTTGGGACTTTAAATAAATAAATAAATAAACAAATGCTGCTTCTAAATTAAAATAATTTTAGAATTTTAATTTATTTTATCTTATTTAAATATAAATATTTTTAGAAACTTTGCGATATTTTGCAAAGTTTTAGGCATCATTTAGTTTGGGGCATTTAATGCTGGTTCCAAATTAAATTATTTTTTGCGTATTTTTACCAAACTTTGGAGTAAACTTTTATTGCGTATTCTTACACATAGTTTATATTAAAACATTTATTTGGATATCGTTTATTTTGGGACGTTTAATTCTGCTTTCAAATTAAAATACTTTTGGAATTTTAAAGTATTTTAATTTATCTACTTCTGAAAATAGTTAATGCGGAGCGCTTTCATTGTCATATACAGTTGCGTATTCTTACACAACTTTAATAGAAGTTAACTTTTATTAACTCAATATCACATAAAGCAATACTTTATATTAGACATTTAGTTAAATGAAATTGAACGGGATTTGTTTCATGGTTGAGTTTATAATTTTAAAATAAAATATTAAAATTTCGGTTTGCATAAATATTGATGGTTTTTAAATAAGTTTATCTTAAATGGAAACGGTTGTTATTATCAGCCTTCTAGTAATACGACAAACATGATATAAAATTAAATTCAAATAATACTAAAGACGTATTATCTATTCTGATTCTTGTAAGTTGATTCAAAGACAATTACTTACTTGAATGTAATGTTGAAGTTAATCATACTTAGGCCAAGCAGGTCAGTGCCTCGATAGCTATACCCTATACTAAGATGGAATGGGATACTACCACCAAGTTGGTTAAAGACACCATTACCTTATTAAATTAATATGGTTAAAGAGTTACCAAGTTATTATACAGTTGTATTGAAACTGGAAGGTTGTAAATAAATACCTATTTTACTTAATTAATATTGATAAACTGCTGTTGTGAGAAATGATGACTCAGTAGTTAATAATAAATCTTTTTCCAAATTCAAAATTCCTATTGTGTATAAATTATGCACTTTTGGCTTCTCATTAGTAAATTCCTGGTGAGGAATGGTGATTCAGGAGCGGAGGAGATGGCTGAATCCCGCATCCCTTTAGGGATGCGGTAATAGGTAGTCACTTCTCTCACATAGGCAGTATACTTCCAATAACTTTATATCTTCAAAGCTAAACCATGAAACATTCTATTTTCTCACTTATTTAATTAACAATCATTTATCATTATGAATCAGTTACTTCTAGTCAAGTTGTCTTCCCTTTTGCTCTTGAATACATACTGCGCAATCTTACCTTCATTCAATTATTATGGTTTGGAATTAGTTGCGCACTCTTACCCATATTAATAGCCGTAGCATATTTGACTTTGTACGTTCGATATTTACTATTTGGTGGAATTATATTTTCTTTCTTTATCATAATTGAGTTTTCAAACAGTACTTGAATTTTATATGCGGTTCTTTAGGATCATTTCTTTTGATTGTTTTATTTTAACGTTAACTTTTGTTCTGACAGTATATTACTTCTTTACTCATACTTCACTTAGCTGTTAGGGAATTTATTATTTTGGGATAGTAAGTTATTGTATAGGGGTTAAGTTAGTTAGATACCATTCCTTATCATAAAAGACCCTTTGGGATACCACAAACGGTTTACAACGTAGGACACACTATGACGATCACACATGGCCTTGTTTTATGAACCTTCATGAACCCAACTCCGGTAACCAAGTTTTAGATTTAGCTTAGGATTTTACTTACACGGTTTCAGTTTACAGTTAGGTCGCTTTATCATTTACAGTAAGGTCGCTTTATCATTTACAGTTAGGTCGCTTTAGCATTCTCAGTTAGGTTGCTTTATCATTTAGTTAGTACGCGTTCACTAGTTAGGTTAGCTAGGATAAAAAAAAAAAAAAATTTTCGTAGGCAGGGGTTGTTACAGTAGAAGGACGTTTTTTACGTGAAGATTTTCAAAAGACATACCTATTTACGAAAATCTATCGTAATGTAAATAAAGTTGAAAATTAAAAACGTCCGTCTGACGAACGGTGCGTACAGTCTCTCCCGCTCACTCAAGAAAATTCCAAACGTTTAGTTCTTTTTCTGATCATAAAATTTTACAGCAATAATTGTTATTTTCTAGATGCAGCAACATTTATTAATCGTAGGTACAACATAGATTTTGTCCGGCTTGTCCGTATCGGTCACAAGAGAATCGAAACCTTAAAATCAGAATTGTTTATAACTTAACGTGAGAGGTTCAGTCGCATAATGTACGATTCGCAAAATGTATACTCACTATAAAATGTCGCTTTCGCACAATGACGCTTTCGCATAATGTCGCTTTCGCATAATGTCGCTTTCGTAAAATGTCGCTTTCGTAAAATGTCGCTTTCGCATAATGTCGCCTTTTGATATGATAGGGCAATATCGTTCAGTTGATCATCCACTATATTATTACTAGGTTTCCGTCCCGCGGTTTCACTCGCGCATTAATATTTTTGTGTGCTGTTTAGATTTCTGAAGTTTTATTTCTTATCGTCCAGAGTCCTAGCGCCTGATTGCTAATTTCATGTACATGCGCTCCATATACATCCATACAGTGTCCTGAAACGCGGTAGCCGTTCACTATACAGGGTGTTAATTTAAATGCGTGCCATAGCTTCAGAGTAGGTTAAGTATCGATTAAGGATGCCGTAAAAACTATTGAAAAAAAAAACAGCAAAAATTTTTTTTTTCTGATTTAGTCAAATCTTTATTTTTATAATCTATTTTTGTCATTTTTGTAGTTTAGAGAGTGCCCATACAAGTGCTTATGTCTAAACAACTTTTAAATTGAACGAATTTCGACTGAGATATAGGCATTTGAATCAAATGTCAGCCAAGTAAAAAAAAAATTGTGACTAGGTTTTTTTTCAATATTTTTTACGGCCTCCTTTAACGATACTAAACCTACCCTGAAGCTATGGCACGCATTTAAATTAACACCCTGTATACAGGATGTAAGAAACGGTATAATGAAAACAAATGCAGGCATGCTTAGACCATGAAACTGAACAACTTTCCCCATGAAACATTATGGTCGTAAACAAAAATATTTTTTACTCCCTTCCCTTAGAAAGTCAGTCAGCTTATCGTGAAATTTGTATGGGAGGTCGGATTATTTTTTCGTTTATGACCATATGTTCCATTGGAAAAGTTGTTCAGTTTCATGGTCTGAGCACCCCTGCAAATTTTTCATTACACCCTGTATAGCGAACGGCTACCGCGTTTCAGGAGACTGTATGGATGTATGTGGAGCGCGTGCACATGAAAATAGCAAGTAGGCGGTAGACTCTTAGAATAAAATTTAAAACATTTACAGACAGTTTCTACATAGCACACAAAAATAATAAAACGCGAGTGAAACCGCGGGGCGGAAAGCTAGTAATAATAAAGTGATGATCAACCGCACGATATTGCCCTATCATATCAAAAGGCGACATTATGCGAAAGCGACATTTTGCGAAAGCAACATTATGCGAAAACGACATTATGCGAAAGCGGCATTGTGCGAAAGCGACATTCTGCGATGAGGATACGTTTTGCGAATCGTACATTATGCGTCTAAAGGACGTGAGAAACTGTACCTACACTAAAACAATAAGAATGAAAAACTTTTATTTGTAAATGCAATTCAAAATTTCAATTCCGAAACCAGACATAGAAAGTGTTTACACCGCAACTTTTTTTTAAATACGTCATTATCATACGTTATTATCAAAAGTTGGAAAATTCACCGAGGTATTTTTACTACATTAATAACGGTGAACTTTCAGGCTACAAATAGGAACAGCTAATAATGAACACTTGATTTTACCCGCTAATAGTTTACCCGCGATCATGGCGATTGTAACATCGCCGAAATATGGGCCAAAATAACCCTACCGTGAGTAAAAACTCGTTAAAATGTCTTATAGTTTTAGCAAATAATTAGCAGAGACAGAAAAATAATTTGCTTTCAATGACAAGGCGTAAAACAAATCATTTAATATAAATAAATAGATAGACAGGTGTGGGTAATCTAATGATGTATAAGATACATACGAGTATTACGAAAATAATTCTATTAATACCAGTTTAAGCTTCTATCTAGTTGCTATTTGTAATTTGCATATTAGTACTTACGTACATATAAAGCTATAAAAATATATTTAGGCAAATACTTACTCGTATTCCAAGTAGAATGTTCTCTAACGATTAACTCGATATTTAGTATCAAGGGGCTTTCGGGGTTAATAAATTAAAATAGATAGCTATAATATTTCAAAAAACGTTCCGTCGCTCTCCGTTTGTAAGTTATTTTAAAAGTAACAACGCCATCTATTGACGATTAACTAAAACCGAGCGAGCTCGGTACAATGACTAATTATTTTTAATAATAATAAATAAATTGGGATAAGGGCAGGCAAATGATGGTATGATATGAACAAAATCAACTAATGACAATTTATTCTAAAATTACTATCAAACACCGTTCAAATCAGGCAGTGATTTTCTTACTGTCTGTAGCGAGCGAAAGCGCTGAGGCTTCGCTTAGCGTCGTAATACTTTTCGTTGCTCCGTGTCTCCTCCATTTGTTTTGGTTGGCCTTCCAGAACGATCTCGCAGCAGTCTGCACATGGCCTGCCCATCGGCTTGAATCCTGCGTCCAGGTACTTCTGCGCCCAGTAGTTCTTAGGCGTGTACGGACTGGGCTTGAAGATCTGGCTGTCAATGAGTGCCCAGGACCAGAGGTAGGAGCGTGCGCGTTGCATCAGGCTGGTCGCCTCCAGCACGGCCGCCACCGCGCGCTGAGCCACAGGATCCCGAGCCTCAGCCATGTTGTAATTCAAGCTTTTAATATTGCACCGAAATACCTACCAAAGTTAGAGATACAATAATAAGTTTTTCATTTTGTTGGCATCTAGTGAGTTATGCTGTGAAAACTTTTCTAATAAGAATAATTTATTCTGATAGATGTGTGATGGTCTATCAAATGATATGACTCTATACCTACCCACTTTTGATAGCAATTCTGCGGCAGCTAGTTACTGTTTATGGTTAAATTAGATGAGGCGTGATTTTTAGACACGGTTCCTTATCAGAGGTTCACTGAGTTGTCCGCCGGCCTTGCCTACAGTATTTAGTATAAATAAGATCTGTTATGTATACCTAGATATAGTACCTGTTAGTACCTATGTACTAATTACTCACCTCATACCCGCACATCTCAATCGCGCAGAGGTCTATGTGTTCGCAGGGCACTAGATCGACGCGGAACCCCAACTTCTGCAGAGCAACTGGAAAAAATACACTTCCTACTTATCTACTCCATTATTTTTTGCGAGTAGAATACGGCCTTAAAATACTTGTACAATTTTTTTTTTACATTATTTTTCAATGGTAAACTGATGCCAGCACTTTGATTCGGGTACTTTTAGACATAAATTTTACGGATGAAAAATTATCAAAAAAATATCAAATATTTTCATTTTTTGGCAGGATTGGCATTGGCAGACCTACTTCTTTCGACTTGTTTACGTGTCAGTTAACGTTCTAAAGTTAGCCTATTGTGGTAACTGATGAGATTGGCGTTCTGCAGTCGGCTCTCCCACTACATGTCCAGCAGTGAACTGTTTTGGCTGTTATTTACCGTGATAAATTATAATCTACCGTTGTTAATAATTTTACAGTTACATAAATATAATATTGCCTGTACAAGGCTTAAATAAATGTAATAGTCTAAGCGGGTACGGTCAAATATCACCCGAAAGCTGTTTTGCCGGCACAGTTGATGCCACTTTGCTCAGTGATACTAGGGACCATTGTGAATGATTCCATCCGAGGAAATGAAAAATCTGTCCTCTCGATTTCAAGATGGCGGACCTTCGTTTTTTTGTATGGCACTAAAAAAATAATTCTTCTGGAGCCCATCGTGTGGGGTATCAAATGAAAGGGCTTGACGAGACGATTTCAAAAATATATCGTTATGATACATTTCAATTTCCCTCTTAGAAAAAAATCAAATTACATTTTTAAAAGTAGTCAAAACATGCCAAGTTTAAGGTCCAGTAGGTACAAAATTACTGACATATAGTTTCTTAAAAGTATGCCAAATGATCCACCATATCCTGAACTCTAACGTGACGAAAGGAATTTCGAAAATAATAAGATTTAATGTAAATTTTGCAATGGAAAGTAGATCATTGGGAACTGCAATAGGTCAGTAAGAACTGCTTGTGCGGCTGTGCGCCTTCATAAATGTTTAAGATGCAATTCTTCTCATGATTTCTTTTACACTTAAAGCATGTGCCGGATCATTTTGAATTTGCAGGCACGGTTGTGCCCCCGCCAAGTTGAGTAAAAAGGGGATTTGCCTTAGGTACCATATACTCTTCTCATGAATGCTTTAGTAGGCCTGCTGTAAGAAAAAATCTTGTTAGAAATAAGTATTGCCTGCTGTGTCGTTTTTATTTTTGTATTTGTCCTGTATTTGTTTTTGTGTACAATAAATGATTAAACTAAATATAAATGTTTCTCTCGAAACAGTTCAGGCCAATTTCGAACACCCGAGCAACGATATTTTGGATAACATTTCAAACCTGTGTTTTAAGGACCCAAACAGTCATAAAATAAACATTGTATATTTTAAAAAAAACATTCAATTCACTTATATCTGTTACTAATTCGACCGACCATAAAACTTCTAAAGCACTTTTAGATGAAATGTACCTATAGGTATGAATGAAGAGAGATCAAAATAGCCTTATGTAAAGATATGAGATACCATTACAACATAACTGAAAAAAAAGCAAGTCTCACCACTACTCATCTCAACACTACATCTACATCTACTGCAAAAAAATGAGAGTTTTCGTACATATAATATTGTCTTAGAATATGGTCGTTCCAATAGGCCATATTTAACAGCCCATACACAGCATCAAAGAAAAATAACCTTATATCTCAAAATTTAGGTACAAATATGTCGTATTTGAGCGACCGTATTTAAAGAATTGCAAAAACAAATAAGATAAGATAAGATAATTCTTTATTCAATAAACTTAATTACTAATAGGTACACTGGTATGAAATAGTTATGAGACTTGACTATTTCCTAAACTAAGAATTAGAATTCCTGTATCTTAGAAATAATTATATCCTTACTACTTGCAAGATATATTTTGTTAAAGACAGCCAAGTTCGCCACTCCACCAGAAAACCTGTGCAATACACGAACGACGTCGTCGGTACGAAATAACTGTAGCATCATTGTATTTCATACTTATACACTAAACACTAACAAGATTCTACAACTAAAACTGCAACGAATGCTGTTTCGTTGTAAATTTAAAATGGCAATCGTGTGTATTTACCTACATAGAATCACATAGTTAATTGTTTTTTTATTCTTAAACTTAACACTTAAGTATTTTACTCCATTTAGAGCTTCTATATCTGCTAAATGAAATATTTCAATTTTTATCCGACATAATCGTTTATAGGCTTATTAAGATAAGATAAGGAGATATCGTTAAAGGGGTCTCATCTTTGGCCGAAACTGCTTTAAGAGAAATATGGTACGGCAAAGCTGCTTTTTACTGGACTTGGCGGAGGCACAACCGTGCTCGCACATTCAAAATGATCCGGCACATCATAATCTAGCTTAAAGTGTAAAAGCAATCATGAGAAGAATTGCATTTTAAACATTTATGGAGGCGCACAAGCAGTTCTTACTAAGTTACTAACCTACTGCAGTTCCCAATGATCTACTTTCCATTGCTAAATATACATTAAATCTTATTATTTTTAAAATTCCTTTCGTCACGTTAGAGTTCAGGATATGGTGGATCATTTTGCATACTTTTAAGAAACTATATGTTAGCCGTTTTGTACATACTGGACCTCAAACTTGGCATGTTTTGACTACTTTTAAAAATTTAACTTGATTTTTTTCTAAGAGGGCAACTGAAATGTAATAAAACGATATATTTTTGAAATCGTCTCGTCAAGCCCTTTCATTTAATACCCCACACGATGGGCTCCAGAAGAATTATTTTTTTAGTGCCATACAAAAAAACGAAGGTCCGCCATCTTGAAATCCAGTGGACGGATTTTTCATTTCCTCGGATGGAATCATTCACAATGGTCCCTAGTATCACTGCGCCAAGTGGCATCAACTGTGCCGGCAAAACAGTATTTTTTTGCTAAGGACCATGACTATAATGGATGGAATCTTTTGAGAAAGTACTTCATCTGTTTCATATCCGGTCCAGCTTGGATAAGGAAACCACGTGTTCGCTTTTGCTGATCTAAAAATCGGAACCCTACTTCTTTAAGCGGTGTTCTTTGTAACCAATGCATGATGCAACACATCGGAGCTTTCTATGTCCTCTGATCGTCTGAAGAATGTCTGACGAATGAAGTCCTCTTTTGGGTTTCAGGGATGAGTTTCCTTTGATGAGCATTTTTTATTATCTTACCATATCTATTCCAGACACGAGTAAATTGTAAAGCCGAGGTAAAAAAGAAACTTACATCGAAGACCTCTCAACCGCTGCGGTCTATGAGCGAACGTGTGAAAAGATTCGCTGGGCCCGTAGTGGATTCGCACATACTGAAATGACATCTTAACACAATTCTTAACACGGTAAAGTTATAATTTGTCAAAGCATTACATTAACTCAATCCTAAATCTGGGAAAGTGATGTAGTTAAAAACTAAAATTTTATAAATGCTGTCACAAGACCAGAAATGTAATGGAGTGATGGAAAGGAAAGAAACCGAAAGAAAACTAAATTATAGTTGTATCAATTAAGTTCATTAAATATTTTGAGATTAATGAGAAAATAAATAGGGCCATATGATGTGGCTGGCAAGTGACATTTCGATGACAAGCCCACCCATGACAAGTAGGGACAAGTTGGGGACAAGTGACAGGGACATGATCACATCACATGTTGATCACATGATCATGACCATAAATATTTTTCATCAAAAATTTCCATGGCGTTTTCATTAGGTATGTTTTCGCCAGTGTCCAGTTTTTTACAGGGTTTGAAGTTTGAACCAAAGAAGGTATGAACTTAGAAAAAAGCGGCCAAGAGCGTGTCAGACACGCCCACAAATAGGGTTTCGTAGTCACCGTTTAAATATCAGGTTTTTCAGCATTACAAAGTTAATTTTGTTGCTGGTTTGTTAGCAGCAGTATGATGACCAACCGCAAATAGAAAAACTATTTTTTTCTGAAACCTTTAAGGGCACAATACCCGTTATAGTTTTCATTGTAACTTCAGATTGTAAGCTATATTCCATATTTATTTCAAATTTTTAGCGTTTATGTTTTAGAAGTTACAGCTGGAACAAATTATGGGTCAAAAACGCCCCTTTTAAAAGCAAATATCTCGTGACAGAAACATTTAAGTGACTTTGTTTCAAAGAAACCTCACCTTAGTTTTAAAATACCTATTCAACGATACCCTACTCAATATTACAGAAGAAAAAAAAAATTTGCCTCCCTTTCACTTGTATGGGAGGGAGGGGGTCCAAAAAACATTTAAAATAATTTTTTCTTAACATTTCTATATTTGGGTCAACACGATCTATCTTCTCACCAAATTTCATGTCGATAGCTCTAAAACTGACGAAGATATGAGGGCGCGGCATACAGACAGAGAGACAGACAGACATGACGAAACTATAAGGGTTTCTAGTATAGACTACGAAAACTAAAAAGGCTATAAACCTAAACCAAACCAAAATAACGTAGTCCTGACAGTTCCTCATTACACAGTATACAAATAAAACATGAACACTTTTTATCAAATATCATTTTCAACTCTTATCTCTCTTCGAGGAATATCACTACAAAAGTCTAATATCTAACTCTATATCTCCTATTTTATTACTTTGCCCATTATTTTAGAGATTTTGCTTCAGTGAAAATTGGAAAAATCATGTAAAGGTAGGTTGGTGGATATATGGATGGATTGACAGTTTATAAGATGGCGTGGCGCATCAGTATGTCTGCTAAGTAGAGGTGTTTAGTTAGCCAAACTAAATGTTGTAGACTTGGTTATCAGCATCGCCATACCACTGGGTTTATTTCTAAAGACAAATGTTGAACTCAACTTTCGCCGACGTGATGTTGTTTTAAAGCTCGCTAAGGCCGCAATATACATACTTGCATAAGTACTTAGATTACACTTGGATTGGACAGGGTGTAAGGAAGGAGGTGATAGAGATAACGAACTTTGCCGGGAAACTACTTACAAGGTGTTAACGCGCGAAATTACTGGAGAATTTATTTATCGCATGAAACTGAACTTAAAATGTATTTTAAGCTTTTCTTAAACGAGTGACTTATTTTACTCTACCTATTTGGAAATTCGGAACGCCATTTCGAGTTACACTTTATTTGAAATGAATATATAAGTAATAAGTTGCATTTCTATGTTGGCAGCAGATCAACAGAAAATTAATTACAAAATCGACCAAATAAATAGTTAGGTAGATATACTAGGTATTAATAGAACAGTTAAGATGGGATATGATCGGTCAACAAAGCTGTACCTCCAGTAATCATTTGTAATGGAACACCTAGCAGAGCAGGCTCTAATCTCAGGGTTATCGAGTACCTAGCATACAATATAGACTCAGATTACAGATCAGTACTAGACAGATGCTACTACTCCATTGTCTTGCCTCGTATTTGAATGATAATCTATCTAGTACTTTTAAGTAACATCAAGGAATCTTAGACTTGGCATGACTTTGTCTAGATTTAATTACTTTTTAGAGGTATACAGGAGCGTCTCCATCGAGACTTGGCTAGTTTTTTACAGAATGATTTTGGTGGGATGTTTTTATTTTGTTCTACTTTATTTTATTTTGTGTAGCTTGTACTTGCAATAAAGCATAGGTATTCGTATAGTGTTGCATTATAGTTGTAGTGTAGGTGTATATTCAATCAAATTATATCGCGGGTTTGATTTAAAAATAATAATATATTAATATTTTTCAATCAAACCCGCGAACCCCGGTGTCATACTTACTATTACTATGCTATTACATCACTTTTTAACTACATCTTTGAGAGGCAATCTCATCATGGATGAAGTAATTTAAAATAATTAAGCTTCATCGCAAAGTCGCTTCGAAAATTAAACTAACTCATATGAAACGAAGTTTGTTTCTAAGTTTTAAATACTTATTAATTTTACTTTAGGTGTATACCTATACTTATAATAGATAAGTATTTGCAACGAATAATAAATAAATGATTCCAACATAATCCGTTTATAGAACGACAGAACTCGGTTAGGAAATTATGAGATAAATCAGGATAAATCATCGGAGCTTTGAATTCATCCTTCTTTGTTCTCCTTTCCTAACCCAAGAGGAAACATAAAACTAGCATTTTATTAAAAAAAATGTAAGTACTCTGTGGAAAAAAATATCCTATTGTCTCTGCCTGTGATTGACATTTTCCGTCATAGAGTACTTGTTTTCCGTCAAAGAGTGAATGATGGAACCGCAGCGGGAAGGACTTTGAAGAAAATGCAGGATGAAGTTAAACTATAATAATTTATTAAACGTAACATAGTTTCGATGTGTGAAAGCTATGTTACAATTTAAACTTAGTCTAACATTAAAACTAAGTATAATCTAAACTAGGCTAGGCGACTTTGCCTTCGATGTTTGAAGACAGAAGTGCTGGTTTGATGCTGAAGCCCGGCTTTATACTGGTCTTCAGCTGTAGTCTTGGAGGGGTCGAATTGTAGATTCAGCACTTCGTGTGATGGCCATCCGTGGTCAGCTTGAATCTGCACGTGGATGGAATCGGCAGATTCATCTCTTCTTGGCACGTTCTTCCGCCTGCATTCCAGTGTCTCGAGCCGTAATCTACCATACATGAACACGTTTGCACGTAGGTAGAATGATCACGTCCAAAAAGGTTCAATTCGACAGCGTCTGCGAGATTAGGGACTTTCGCATAGCTCGTACATAACATCTCCACCCGCAGATCAGCAACTATTTTCCAACGTTTAGTGAAAATGTTGCTGGAGGTTTCCCTGGGGTAAGTTGTTCTTCTGCTCTCCTGAAATCTGTTCTGATTCTCTCGTCTCTTTGTCGATCCATGATGGGTGTGGGTTGATACAGCAGCGATTGCGCCTCGATGACTTCGTTTCATACTGGATATTGCTGTCTTCCAACGGCCGACCTTGATCTTCATTATATTCCAGGATCATAATGGGGGTGGGCAGCGATGTCGTCACAGTTGTAGGCTAGTTAGTCATCTTGAACTTATATTGGTCGGTGTTAGCTAGGTACATTCCTTTTCGAGATGGTGTCAGCTTCTCAATTTCAGGCATTCTGCCTTATTCTGTACACGAACAAATTCTCGATAGTTGCTATCAAGGGATAGGAAGGAATGAGGATTTGCTGGTTATAAAGGAATATTGGAAAGTCTTAATAAATTTAAATACTCTCTACGGGAATACTAAATTACTTGATTTCCAGATGACATATTACCTACTTATCCAAATCATAAAGTTTATAAAATTTCCTAACTACCTTTTTACCTATACACCTAGACCTAGTATATTAAATTATTCAAAGTAGGCCACATAGACTATACTTTTATAGTATCGTCTATGCCCTTTAAAGTTGAACAATTTCTATTACAATTTAAAACTAATACCTACTTGATAAATTATATCATAGAATGCTCGATGCATCTATAATAGAATATCTAAGCGAAGCTATTTCATCTATCTATCTAGTCTATCTATAGGTGCCCGATGCACGCATGAAATTTCTAAATACCTATCTAATACAAAAGAACATATTCTGCAATTTTCATTCAGTGCTCGATGCACGTAGAAAATTGCGCAGAATATTAATTATTTCATTAAATAACACTACCTAGCAGTCAATGTCATTCATTCATTACGTTACCTACTTACCTATTGTAACGTTTTTAGCTAACATTGCACGATGCAATACCTAACCTAGTGCAATAATTTACTGCTGATTCGCGATTGAACAGCTAAGTTATAAAATATTGCTTTTATAAAATTTATCCTAATATACCTATTACGAGGAGGGTGATAGGGTCTCCTTCAACCCTCAAACGAAAGCCTGCGTATTATTTTATTGCAGGGTACGTTTGACCTCAATACCTACTTTGTAACTTGTAAAGCTACGCAAATTAAAACCATAATCCCTACCTAATAGCTAATTCACGCTGAGTCAGCTCGATGCAGTCTCGCGATATGTAGGCAATTAACTACATAGAAACAGGGACAGTAAAAAAAAAGGAATGACTTAGATAAAAGGAAGCAACACGAGAACGGTTCAAGTGTACTTACATGATTATCCTTCATCTCTGGTTTCCTCGTGAATCAATGTCTGGATTCCTCCTTCCCACAGAGCCCCGTAGATTCTTGCACTCCAAGGCGGCGACGTACTCGTAGTCCGCCCAGGCGGCTTCCCGAGCACGAACATGGTTGTCCTCAAAGCTCGCAGAAGTCCTGTGAGTGCTTACCGACTGCGCCAATGATGGAACCGCAGCGGGAAGGACTTTGAAGAAAATGCAGGATGAAGTTAAACTATAATAATTTATTAAACGTAACATAGTTTCGATGTGTGAAAGCTATGTTACAATTTAAACTTAGTCTAACATTAAAACTAAGTATAATCTAAACTAGGCTAGGCGACTTTGCCTTCGATGTTTGAAGACAGAAGTGCTGGTTTGATGCTGAAGCCCGGCTTTATACTGGTCTTCAGCTGTAGTCTTGGAGGGGTCGAATTGTAGATTCAGCACTTCGTGTGATGGCCATCCGTGGTCAGCTTGAATCTGCACGTGGATGGAATCGGCAGATTCATCTCTTCTTGGCACGTTCTTCCGCCTGCATTCCAGTGTCTCGAGCCGTAATCTACCATACATGAACACGTTTGCACGTAGGTAGAATGATCACGTCCAAAAAGGTTCAATTCGACAGCGTCTGCGAGATTAGGGACTTTCGCATAGCTCGTACATAACAAGTGTAATAACAAACAAAGCGTTTGTAAATAAAACGTACCTAAATAAAACTTTAAAGTAATGTGAAAATAATTTATTATATTACAGTAACCTTGTGAAAAGAGCAAGAAATAAAACAGTTTTCTATTTCCACTTTTCCACCACTTTTCTGCTTAGCTTTTCTGTGGTTACCGTTACTTTGACTGTTTTCCACTAATCCACTAACATAATTACAGTGGTAATGTTTTTACTTCAGTTGCGATATAGTAACAAAAAGAAGTAAGCTCATATAACTTTAGGAAAGCATTGGCAAACACTGATGCCTTTTAACCTATTGCTATTTCTTTGCATAAAGAACTTCATGATCATGACAAAATGTCGGGTAGAAAATACCTGAACTAAAAATTTATCATGGTCCAAATGAAGCTTTCCACACATTTATTCACAGGCCCCAGCACCTGCATGCTCTTCCAGGTAAGAGTACCTATTCGTTTGTAATTTTCCAACTTTCTCGGTTAAAATCTAGCCTATACAGGCTGTTATGAAAAGTAGTACGTTCCTTTAAACCACGTGTTCTGTAGATATAACAGTGTCTTGACCATGTTTAAAAAAATAATAAAATACATTTTAAATAAAACATAATTTACAAAAACTGAACTTAACATGTTCAACCCCACCCACATAGCACGTCGCCACAGTCACATACCTACAGCTGCGGTTGCACCGTTGTTTCCTTATTGCGCGCGGTGAAGGAACGGTCCAAAGTTATCCGAGCGGGAATTGACTGTACAAACACTGTACAGAGCGTGTTGTGTTGTAGGTTTAACTATTTAATTAAGTTTCTGTAAAATATTTTAATCTTTTGAACACCCTTAACATACTTTATTATACCTATGGGTAGAACGTGTTTTGAATAAAAGTACTACTTTTCCTAACACGCCCTGTATAGTCATAGAGCCTAGTATGCTTTATTTTACACACATTGGGCTTTACCATATCCCAAAAAATTAAATCATGTTTAAATTGTGATCTCCCCGAATCCTAACAAACACTTAGATTAAGTACCTACTAGACAGACACGGTGACGCGGCGGCGACGTGCCGTGGCGAGACAGGGCATAGCTTAATTAAATCTCCTATCTAACAAAGTACGTACCTAATAAAACAGAATAGCGCAACCCACTAAATAAATTAACGTAAAATGAGAGCCAAGTTATAATTCCTAAGAAAGAGTTGCAATCTAAATTAAACCCAAGTTGTATCATAATTACAATCATAATATTATTATTCACTCGGTTGACACGAGGTACAGCCAATCGGCTTCTTCTGTTAAGTTAAAACTTTTGAAATCCACCAGCTTACTAGTCCTCACATTCGTTGCTTTATCTGCCGAAGCCATAATGTACTTCTCTCATGCATCTACCAACAGATTTTCAAGTGTTACAAAAACCGCTTGGCGTTCAACCAGTCAAATAAACCAGACCCAAAATGCATCGGGTGTTGCTGCCTTTAGTATGCTGGAAAGAGCTGACAACTACCGGTTGTTGCGGGCTAGGATAGAAAACCAGGTATGATCCAAATTTCTACCAATATATGCCATTTTACAAACAACATTGTCGAGAATAAATACACTTACTGCGTAATTAGGCAATTAGGCACCAACCTACAACGTCTAGCTATGTATTTTATCATCACATCATATCAGCATACAGCAGACTACTGCTGAACGTAGACCCCACAGGATGCGCCATAAAGCACGAACTCCCGTTTTCGCGATCCAGTCGCTACTAGCCACCCTCTTTAATAAGTCATCGGTCCACCTGGCCAGAGATCGCCAACGTTACGCTTGCTAAGTCGTGGTCTTCTCTCGAGAACCAGCTTACTATATACTGACCATTGGTTCTATGATAGATACGACCAGGTCCCTTCTATACTTTCAAACTAGGTAACTAAACTTTCGATTGTGACGCTTATGACGCAGGTGTACAAAACCAAAAGTTTTGTGTCCCAAAAAGGGTGTTACCCGTCCAAATTAAACCCAGTTCAAAAAAACGTCTTTCGCCGATTGTGTCGAATGTTGCCGAGATATGGACTACTCTAGACTATGTTCAGTTGCCCAAGAGATGAACTTTTCCATTTTAAACATTATTATAACATTATGAAAGTAAATTGTTCATGTCTTGTTATGCGCGTGTTTCACACATTGCTCGGGATTCCGTCCGGCAAGACTTGATATGATGTGGTGTGCGAAAATATAATATACTATTATAGGTAGAACTACTTTTCTGTTCGAATTTCTCTTTATTCTAAAACTATTAAAACTTTTCACATCTACTTAGTAGTCCCACTAGACCTTTCACTAGAGAGACAAATAAGGTCCTATTAAATTCACTGCAAATATTTTAAGGGCATGCGTAAATATGTAAAAGAAAAACATGTAAGGCATTTTAAAAAAAATCGACACGCTAGATTTTTTTTTTTCATTTTCAAACAAACTTTTTAATTAATTACGGGAACACCCTTTGTCAGACCCGACTGCCCTTCCGCCGCGTAGACAGGATTCACTTACACGGCACGCACACTAGCAACCAACCAATCACAGCACTTTTTTGTTGGCGCGTAATTTAAATTCGTCGAAGTGTGTGTTTGTAGGGCAAACAGGGTGCACTTTTTCGTTTTCTTTTTTTTTAGTTAAATGCAATTTTCTCGAAAACTAGCGTGTAGATTTTTTTAAAACTTTGCCTAGTACATGCTTATATTTTATTTGATCTGCCCCTAAAATATTTGCAGTGAATTTAATAGGACCTTATATATGGACAGGGAGGTGTAGGTGAGATTGACTTTCGACTAGTTATACCACTTTGTAATTACTTTGACATTCGCTTTGTCCTAATAAGATAAACAAGTCGGAACAAAGTATTTAGACGATTTTATGCAAACAAACAATGTTCTGTAATTCTGCTTCTGTTTTTTGCAAGTATCTACCTTCCTACCTATAACGTTCAAAGGTATCAAATTCCAACTTTGTTCTTACACAAAGACAATAAATACTAGGAAATTATCAGAAAGTTGCCGCAGCAATTCATCATGTCATGTCGTGCTAATGCCGACCTACGTCATGCATGCCAATCAAACTACCTCCAAGTTCCAAGTAAGATCTATTACCTGCATAATGGCATCGATTCCCGCTACCAAGTCCTATTCTAAACTTACTGTTTTGCTGCTGTAACAGCCACATAAATTAGCAATTTGAAAGTGTTTTTCAATTACGTCATAGAGCTCTATAAATCCGCTTATCTGTAAGGTTTGTTTACACTGTTACGCTAAGCGGCGGCGCTTATTCAAACTAGTCATTCATAATAGCTATTATTATTAGTTAAGTGCTATCTATAGTTCACGATTTAATTGAAACCACATGGCATATATTGTCTTTGCTACCAAATGTAATCCGATCGCGCGTGTACTAACTAAATTCACGGTCGGTCGCTGCAGCAATCATCTGATAAGATATCGTGACGATGATGATGATGATGATGATGTAGTGCCATAACATAATAGATGATTGACGTTCATTATCTAATGAATGACAATGACGAAGGACCCGTAGACTGGTTCGTTTCCAATTTTCTCTTGTACCAACAGTTTTTCTCATTTTGTTTTCTACGTCGGATGTCCAAAGTTTGTCCCACGTTTTATTCAAAGGTGGTACAAGTTATGAATAAGGTTCTTCTTGTTGTTAGACAGAAAAGTTTAGGGACCATTAGAGTAATATAATGAATCAAGTTGATAATAGAAAGAAAAACTTTCCGGGTATGGTCATTTGTATACAAGTTTGTTTGGGGTTACTGGACACCTATTATGTAGGGTCGTATTATATTCGTAGATAGCGAATTTAAAGAAAACTTCGTTTGGAAGGCGAAGACACTATCTTGGTACTAGTACGTATGAATTTCTATACAAATGAATTTTTGGAGTTCCCACGCGTGTTAAAGTTTGGCCTAGCCTTATTAAGTAATTTTTAGGCAAACTGCCATGTTGTAAAGCGTTTTAGATTATAAAAAAAAGTTATTGAGAGCAAGGTTGTGCAAAAATGTATGTGTAACGTGTGTAACATAATTATCTTCCAGATTTTTTGTAGTTTACGGCCGCCATTTTTTAAATCTAAGTGGGCCAACTAGGCCTCAAGTCAATATAGCAAAAGAAAAGCATAAAGATAAATCACCAAGGAAGGCCAAACTTTAAAACGCATGGTATCTCTCACAGAGATTCATAAGTAGAATACGTGGAATATTGAAACACAGTGAGGCTATATTTATTAATTGCGTACTTAGGTATACGTTGCTCTGAATAGAATGAAATTTTATTATTTAAGTAGGTACCGATAGCGAAAATGCAGGACGGTATAGCCAAAATGCTGGTGATAGGCAACATAGATAGAAATATAAAAAGAAATCGAATCTCCCATAGTAACTCAAATCAGTTTGATCGACAATTTTATACGGGAGATCCTATTTCTTTTAATTATGGGATAATTGTTCACTAGTAAAACTTTACCCGGTATTATCATTAATAATAACTGGGTCCGACTTTTAAGGTGCGCTCTAACCAAGGATTTTAGGACTGAGACTACCACCTATATATTTAAAATGTTTTGGATCAGTGATGGGTAGGATAGGAACATCGAATTCATTTATAAATCGGAATCCGGATGAATACGTACGTGATAACTTGACAATTATCGCGTGCCCACGTACCGCTCCGGTTCCGCTTAGGTTTGAATAGAGCCGTAACCTTTACAGGACCAAGGTACGTATCGATATGGTGTTGTTTTCAGTAGGTAGGTACCTACCTAATACAAGTAAAAACTACATTATTTCTAGATTAGATAATACGAATAACACAGAAATGCGTAGTAAAATGCAAATAACGTGAAAGATATCGTGTTTATCCTAATGGCGTCCTTACCCTTGGTCGGGCCATTCGATTCCCCACCCCCGTCGCCCCGTGTCAAATAAATCGCATCCCTTCTTAGCTCCAGTTACATTGAAAAAGATTTAACACCCAAATAGTCATAAAGTACAGCTGCCCAGTACCGAATTATAGTTTGCCCATCGATCATACGCCCATGAGTATGTTTAAGACCCACTCGTATCAAAATTTTGTCGCTACGTTTAGTCTATGCTACACTACAGAAACTACACCTGAAGATAATACCTAGACTGTATAGGTTTGTATGTTATGGTTTATCTGTTTAAATAAAATGAAAGATCGGTATCAGTGTGTTCGGTGGCGAGCGGCTGGAGGGGTGCAGGGTGCAGGGGTGCCCACAAAGTTTTTATCGCGCGGGTTCCATTAACGCCAACAAAGCTTTCTTAGAGATTGTCTCATAGCCTATTTTTTCACATCTTGGTTATATATAATATAGTTACGGCCACTTTTCTCACCCAACCAGAAATATAGTTGCTCCACTTCGGGAATTGATTTATACCGGGAGTAACAGAAAGGTATAACAAGCCGAAAGGAGGTCAAAGTACTCACGAAACTGAACAACTTTCCCCATGGAACATGGGTCGAAAAATGAAAAATAAATTGGCCCTCCCATAGTGGGTAATTCTGTCAATCAGCTGATCGGCCATTTTGTATGGTAGGCTAATTTTTTTTTCCACTTATGTTCCATGGGGAAAGTTGTTCAGTTTCATGAGTAGCTTAACCTCCTTTCTGTTACTCCCTGTAGAGTAGGTACATGATATTGATGAGATGACAGAGGAACTTACCTACTCCACAAAATACTCTTTGCACGAGATCCGTGCAAGTTAAATCTGAGATTGCTGAATTCAAATAGCACAAATTCAGAACAAGTTGCTGGACCACGTAGAAGGTAAAAGCGGATTGAACTATGTTTGAGTATTAAGAACTTTAGATGCTCGTTGGGGGGTTTGCAGGGAATAGGGGTTGAAACTACGTAGAACCTAATATTGAATTAAAACTTATATATGCATAGGAAATTGAATTCAAATGAATAAGCTGTATGCAGTTATACGTATTAAAACTGATGGATGAATAAATCAAACCTGCTATGATAATTAATTATACCTACCTTTGACCTACCTTTAACTTTTTATTTTAAGTGTAGTAAACAGTGTGTTCAAATGTTTTACTTCCTTAACTATCACCAGAAGAAACTTAAAGCTAGTTTTTTGAACTCCAGTATACGTAAGTACCTACATTATAATTAGTTATGTTGTTATGAGCCATCTCGGCATAAACTTATTACCATGCTCGCCACGAACAGCTTTAGATGGCAACAAAAACAAGAACGTAAATGTAAGAGTATCTTAATAAAATTTTAATAAAGCCCAAAAACCCTAATTCGTATGCTGATTTTACGAAATAAAGAGACTTTACGCCTTTGAAACGCCCGAAGGAGAATGTAGCGGAACAATAAATGCTACAGGGTCCTCTGGTAAAAAACACACTTACACTTTTGTTATGTAATACCTACTCAATTATAAACTTAACATAAATAGGTCCATATAGGTACCTATGTCATTCAGTTAAGTGTATCTAGGCAATGATATTATATGTAGATTATTATTATTATATTATGTCGTACGTTACTCGACGTATTATTGTTGTAAAACAATTCATCTATTAGTCCTGATTTACAACAAGCCTGTGTAGTAAATAATTTATTTGTTTACCTTTAAAACCTATTACCGCTGCCTATCACGTTTTAAGCATTTTTTATGCTAGATTTCATACTTTGGGATACAACCATGAGAAAATACTTAGGTACGACTGAAAATGTTTTGATAAAATCTTCCCTAAGTTTTGAGGCAAGAGGTAGGTTTGTACCTAACCTATAAACATAACTTTGAAACTCATTTATAGTCGTAACTGGTAACTCTGTCGAATTTGAATCTCTTACTGTTTAAAGAAAAATCCAGCGCGTATGAAAACTGAATCATACTGAACTGACCGACCCCGGTACATAACACTCGCGAAAAAAGGTGTCAGGATCCTTTTCGTCAATGATCTGCACAATGCGAGGTTATTTTTTAACAATCCGTTTTACCTTGACACCTGACTGGAATTCAATCTGAAGCTTGATTGAATAACCAGAACACAGATAGTGCATTTCAAAGAAAAGGGGTAAAAGTCCATGACGGAACGGAGACGGTATACCTATGCGTTTGGGGTGAGAGAATGTTTGTGTTTGTGCAAACCTATGTTGGCAATTATCTCCAAAACCACTAGTAGGATATTGACGCGATTTTCAGTGATAGATTAGGATTGTATTGACGCATGTTCTTAGATAGACGTGTTGTACATGAAAAATTCACCAGGCTTCTGCCCGTTGCAGTAAACTGTTTTGTGATTATTGTTTTTATGTCGATAAATAAGTACGTACCGTATCACAGACCTGCTACTTGTAGTAGGCGGTAGAAAGGTATATAAACATTTCATCCACACGATTTTATTGTACCTACTTTCACATTTATAAAAATATCATAGTGAAGAGTGTGTCTGTTTTCAATTTCTGTCCTCAAGTTGGTAAATTTCTTATTGAGGGAAATCTCCAGTAGTCGTTTCCGAATGTTTATTTATTATTAGCGGAAGAGTCCAAGGAGGGTCTCGCCTCTGAGAAAAAAATAAGGAAGAAATCACCGACCATCACCGCAACAGACCGCGACCAAACAGCGCAGAATAACTTAGCTACTCGTACAACTAGGTGACTGACTAGTAATAAGATCAGAATTAAAATTTCATCTTCTTTTCTGCCTAGACTGGCGGGTATAAAATGTAGGGAGTAACAAAAGGTGTATACCAAGCCGAAAAGAGGTCAAGGTACGCATGAAACTGCACAACTTTCCCCATGGAACATGGGTCGAATTAAACTAATTCGCTTTCGAGTTCCTTACCACGAGCCCATCCTGCATTTTCGTATTCGTCACTATAGTCCGTCAGGTTCGTGCGCGACCTTCCTGCGGGGTACAGACGGTTGGGGGGCGAGTAAGCACGTCATTTTAATATGACGTGCGGCGCGGATGCGCGCGTTTCCCTTCCCCGCTACACCTCCCGCTACCCGCTGACATCTCCCCTCCCAACGTCTGTCACCCCTAGGGAGGGTCGCGCACGAACTTGCAGGACTATAGTTAAACTTCACCCAATGTATGTAAAATACCTACTACCTATACGTGTAGGTAATTGTATAGGTTAGAGGTTACTTACATCCTGTTTTAGATTTTAAACTACCTACTTGCAACATATTTTACAAAAAAATACAAACCTTTGGTATACAAAATCTGCGATACCGAGGAAAATCTCACACTGCATATTAGGCCGGTGCTACTTTTATTTTCCTTGATTTAGGTATGCTGTATTTTCTGTGCAAGTTTCGCTCTGTTTTATCTACCTTATTCTTTGTCTAAGGTTGCCGGTCTCCTTGTAATAGAGTCGTCAACTTCCGCTGCTCCCGACATTTTGCCTCACTCGCCTCTTAGACCACTCGACTTAGGCCGTTCATACGCCATCTCATCACAATCCTGTACTTTTAGATTGATCCTACAAATTTTGGGTGGATGACACGCCGAGCACATTCCGGGTTAGCATAGCTTCACCCCGTCTCTCAACTTGATTTACGAAAGTACTTAGACAATGGGCATTGGGCAGTGGAAGTTTTCTGGTGGTAGGTCAATATCCCTGAATAGCATATAGTAGGTATGTAGAACGAACGTTTAGCTAGAACTTATCGCAGCAAAACACGTTAGTCCTAAGGGCTCATCGGGTGAATCCACTTTGACCCCTTGTGAAATCGCTTGTGTGAAAGGGCTCTAAAGGTGCAAGTTCGTCATAAAGAGGCCTTTACATGCACCTTTAGTGCGGCTGCGATCGTACGCGTCTGTCAATTACCTTGAACATACATTTTACAAACAAGGTATTTACGACTAATTAGAGCCGCAGCCGCACATATCGGCCACACATGAACTAGCACCTTAATTTAACGTCCAAATACATTACTTTCCTATGCATTCCTCATTTAGTTTGGACAGGTTACTTCAACATCACAAAAGCGTTACTAAATAAACTGACTTCTGTAAAGAATCCTAAACATACACAAGACAAGAAAGAAAATGCCTGGTCAACGCGTAACTAAATGAGTGAATAATTTTGTGCAAATACACCCTCAACACGCGTACCTATAGCCCGCGTTCGTCTGAGCCAGCCCTTAGGTGAATAATAAACTTAAAATTTTATGCAACAACTAGGTGCCAATGTGCTAAAGGAACAGTAGAAGATAATACTATTATTAATCCAATAGTGATGCGGCGGCGCCCGACGGAAATTTAAAATGCAGATGCAATCTACTGGTCGCCTTTAGTTCAATCGGCCACTAACATAAAACAGAGCCTCTTAAGGTTATTAGAACTATCAAGTAGATACTTTATAATTAAAAAAGCCAGTATTACATGCATACCTACATATTATGACGCCTATACATACCCCCTTTCGATGAAATTTCCATGTAAATAAATTCAGTATTTCCTTTGTTCTGCTTTATTTCAATTGCGTTTAAATGTTTCATTAACACGATTGATGAATACAAAAGTAAAAGCTACTTTCATATTAAAAAATATTGAATTCACTTACGCTAAAATTTCTGTAAAAATATTTGGTAATGAATTTTCTATGCGTTTGCGGATGTCCAACCCAAGATTGTTGTGCCGGAGCCAGACGCTCCTGTGGCAGATGGTGAGCTGGAAGTGTACCTAACCTGTCTTATTGTGGAACTACTAATAATATAAATGAAATACGTATGTTCCGTACAGGTTCTGTAATCCCAGATCACTTCTATCTGAACTACAGTGGGCGATGGCTCCAACTCGGTTTCGTCCAAATGCGCGCTGAATTCATTTGAACGTTGCAAAAATTCATGATTCTCGCCGCTCTCTCCGTCATAGTTAACATTGCAACTTTGAGATCTACCGAGTAAAAACCTTTCTAAACTTCTGTGACAATCTTTATTCTCTTTCAAAGATTGCCACCTATCATTTTCTGACAGACTCATGAATTTCTGACAATCAGTCAAATCATGCAATTTTTTGCAGAAAATGCTATTTTTGTTTACAGAATTATTTTCATGATTTTCAGCTGGACATTTAGCTGCGGTGTCTGCAATACTAACATTGTCTAAATCAGCTGTAGCATGGCCAACGTTGACTACCCTACAACCGTGTGCTACTGAGGCTGATGACACATCACGCGAGACTGCAGCCGCTGTGCAGACTGGTTTGTATGATCAGGCTAAATGTGGACTGGTCGATAAGATCGCCTACACCCCATGGGACATCGAGTCGACGAACGACCCAACGAGTCAACCAGCGCCACCTGCTTGGCGTGATCATCTCAAACCAGTCTGCACAGCGGCTGCAGTCTCGCGTGATGTGTCATCAGCCTCAGTAGCACACGGTTGTAGGGTAGTCAACGTTGGCCATGCTACATGTAAAGAGGATAGTACCTAGCCTCTATGGCTACTGTCTGTGGTGCACCCTAGCAACGACACATGTCAACTTGTTGTTGACTCGTGACATTACTTTTTCTGTGTCTCAATATTATAAATATCTGAATTGTATCTAAACTACAATTAAAACCAACATTGTCCAGTTTATATTTGTTTATTGTATACCCAGACACCACAATAGTTAAAATGGTAGCAGAATGTAAATAAGATCTAAAGATCGCTAGAGTTTGAACAAAATACTTACGTGGCAAAACAAAAAATCGTACCGAACCAGTACCAACGAAAATGCCCAAATACAGTATCGATCCACTCAACTCTGATAACTATGACACCTGGGTAATACAGGCAGAAGCCCTGCTGACAAAAAACAAACTGTGGCAGTATATTGAGACCCCTCTTGCAAATGAGGCGACTGCAGAGGAGAAACAAGGGGACAGAGAAGCGAGATGCGAACTCATCCTAATAATCGCCCCTTCCCAACTAAAAGAAATCAAAAAGTGCGCGACGGCAAACGCACTATGGGAGAAACTAAAAACCGTATATGCGAGCAAAGGCCCTGCTAAAAAGGCAGCACTCTTGAAAAGGCTCATACTCTCAAAACTAGACGAAGGCAGCGACATCCGCGAACATCTCCGCAATTTTATGGACATTGTCGACAAACTCAACGAAATGGACGTAGCCATAAATGAGGACCTGTTGACAATAATCATGTTGTACAGCTTGTCGTCGGAATACGAAAACTTTCGTGTGGCCATTGAAACAAGAGACACCCCGCCAAAACCGGACGAGCTCAAACAAAAAATTATCGACGAATACGAATCTCGCCACAACAACACAAACGTCGGGACCTCGAGTCAACCTTCAGAGACAGAAGATGCACTTCTCGCTATCTGCAAAATATGCAAGAAGACGGGAAACAAAATCTTTCAGAAAAGGAACCACAAAATATGCTCCAATTGCTGGAAGACTAACAACAAGAAAAAACCAAGCCCTAAAGCTTGTGACAGTGCCTTATTATGTCTTTACGCTGAAGAACCAAACACTGAACAATCCCCCTACGCCGAGGAATGTCTACTCAGTGAGGAATGCTTTCTATCTTCAGATAACAACGACGTTGATGACAGATGGGTACTCGACAGTGGATGTACGTCCCACATGACTTTCCACTCGGAATACTTTCAAAACATGAAGAAAACGTCAAGGAAACTACAGTTTGCATCGAAAAACTTTTCCTCTGATATCGAAGGCGAAGGAAGAGTCACACTTTCAAGTGAAAACAGAAAGATTCACCTCGAAAACGCGCTGTACGTTCCTGACCTATGCAAAAATCTCCTCTCCTTATCTAGAATGACTAAAAATGGAGCTAGAGCAACGTTCTATGACAACGTTGGATTGGTTTACAACAAAAATGGAATACTGCTTATGATTGCGGAAAAATCTGAGAAAAATGGACTCTACTATATCAAATCGCTAAAAGCTGAAGAATGCAATGCAGCGATAGATGATATTATAACTCCTTCAACGCAACCACAAACCATAAAGCAAAACTCCATACAAAACTGGCACAGGAAGCTTGGTCATATGAATGAAAAAGACCTACACCTTGCCCTCAACAACGAGAGAATGATTGGACTCGACTTCAACAAAAACGAGACTTTGCCAGAATGTGACGCATGCATTCAATCGAAAATCACTCGAGTTCCAAGCCCTCCAAAAAGAACAACTCCAAGGACAACTGAACGCCTGGAGATTGTACACAGCGACGTATGTGGTCCGATCACTCCATCCAATGGAAAAAACAAATACTTCGTCACTTTTATTGATGATTACACCAGATACTCTCGCGTGTACCCTATGAAAAAGAAATCGGAAGTGCTTGAACACTTCAAAACTTATAAACAAGAAATGGAAAAATTTACGGGAGACAAAATTAAACACCTGCAAACGGATAATGGCACAGAATATGTCAACGACAAATTTGATGCCTATTTAAAGAACAATGGGATCAGGCGACGCCTATCTGCACCCTATACGCCACACCAAAACGGCATTGCTGAACGCAAAAATAGGACGCTTGTTGAGAAAGCCAGAGCTATGCTTATTGACGCCAAAGCACCAATGCACCTATGGGCAGAAGCAATTAACACTGCTAACTACCTTTCAAACAGATGCATCAACAGTGCCATTGACTTTATAACGCCATTTGAAAAATGGGTTAAAAGGAAGCCCTGTGTTCATCATCTGCATCCATTCGGCTCAAAAGCCTTCGTACTGCAGAAAGGACCCAATAAAGGCCCGAAATTTGCACCAAAAGCAATTCCTGGCGTATTTGTTGGCTACTCAGACACCAGCAAAGCATACAGGGTCTACGTTCCATCCAAACGCAAGGTATATGTTTCCAAAGACGTAAGAGTAACTAAAAGCAACTTTTACTCAAGCTCTGAAAACGACATAAATTTTTCATACAATGACACTTCTAACAACAACAATGTTTCAACCGGTTCAAATGAAAAGAAAGTTCAAATAGACATTGACGATTCAGATGACGATACCCAACATGAACGAGACATCGTCAACGCCCCAGACTCTACTCAAAGGGTCGAAAATTATCCAATAGAACATGACGACACTCATGAATCTGATACTGAATCCGAACCTGAGAATGTACCTGAACCTGAACCTCAAACGGAACATGAAACCGAAAATAATGACAACATTGCAAGTGACAGTGAGTCCCGTCCGTTCTCCGCCCCTGGTACACCGAACCGGTACAACCTAAGAGAAAGGACAACAATAAAACGACCTGAAAGGTACGACGATCAGGTATTGGCTGCTGTCGCCGAAATTAACAACATACCTAAGGACCCGATGACCTACAAAGAGGCATTGGACTCGCCCTACAAAGAAAAATGGCATGAAGCCATGCTAAGCGAAATAAATTCTCTAAAACAAAACGAGACCTGGGACTTAGTGGATTTACCCAAAGGAAGAAAAGCACTGCCATGTAAATGGGTATACAAAGTCAAAACGCTTCCTGACGGCTCTATTGACAAATTTAAAGCTAGAGTAGTTGTCAAAGGGTATTCCCAACAACAAGGCGTCGACTATGACAAGACGTTCAGTCCCGTGGCCCGACTTAGCACCATACGAGCAATTATTGCTATTGCCGCCAAAGAAAACTTGAGTTTACGTCAGTTCGATGTGGCAACAGCCTTCCTCAATGGTACAGTAGAAGAAGAAATTTACGTCAAGCAGCCTGAAGGCTACCAAGACGGAACAAAGAGAGTCTGTAGACTGAAACGCAGCCTCTATGGATTGAAGCAAGCTCCACGATGCTGGAATACATGCATTGCTGAATTCCTAGTCAACGATGGCTTTGAACAGAGTGAAGCTGATCCATGCCTATACTACAGAACTAGAGGAAGATCCAAGGTCTTGATTGGCCTTTACGTTGATGACGGACTCGTCGCAGCAAACACGACTGGCGCTGCCGATGAATTCATCAAAGAACTCAAAGGAAGGTTTAAAATTACGACTAAACCTGCCAGCTACTTCCTTGGAATGGAAATTAAAACAGAAAAAGGCAAAATAACGCTGCACCAGCAGGCCTATACAAAGAAGTTACTCGAAAAGTTTGGCATGCAGAACAGCAAACCAACGCCAACGCCCATTATCAAGGAAAACACCGGCAATGATGATGAGGAACAAAACCGTGAAAATAAAACAACTTTCAATTACAGACAGGCCGTTGGAGCCCTTACTTATCTATCAGTAGGCACAAGGCCTGACATATCATATGCTGTGAACAAAGCCTCCAGAAATCTGGAATCTCCAACCAGACAAGACTTTGCTTCAGTAAAACGGATTTTCCGTTATTTAAAAGGAACGGTGGAGAAAGGCCTAGTCTATTGCCAGACCTCGCCCCAACATATGATATGCTATTCTGATTCTGAGTTCGCTGGAGACATACCGACCGGCAGATCCACATCGGGAATGGTCTGCCTGCTCTCAGGAGCTGCAATCAGCTGGAAGAGTGCACGACAAACAATCGTCTCCATATCTTCAACTGAAGCTGAGGTTATTGCGGCTAGCGAAGCCACTCAGGAGATAATGTGGCTAAATAGTCTACTGAACAGACTTATAAAATTAGAAAAACTAGTACTTCACTTGGATAACGAATCTGCGGTGAAGCTCTCACAAAATCCAAAATACGAGTACCACAAGCGTACCAAACATATTAAGATAAAGCACCTATTTGTGCGTGAACGTGTAGCCGACGGTGAACTGGAAGTTAAACAAGTGCCTTCAGAAAACCAATTAGCCGACATGTTCACGAAACCTCTCTACGGTCCAAGACTTCAAGACTTGAGTCAGAAAATTGGGCTAAGAAGAGTTTGATCAAGCTGCAAACTCTAAAAAGTTCGGAGGGTGTAAAGAGGATAGTACCTAGCCTCTATGGCTACTGTCTGTGGTGCACCCTAGCAACGACACATGTCAACTTGTTGTTGACTCGTGACATTACTTTTTCTGTGTCTCAAAATTATAAATATCTGAATTGTATCTAAACTACAATTAAAACCAACATTGTCCAGTTTATATTTGTTTATTGTATACCCAGACACCACAATAGTTAAAACTACAGCTGATTTAGGGGGTCCGTTCCAGTTATGGACAGCCTCGTGCCCTGACGAAGGACTTATAATGGAGGTCTGAGGCTCTGCGTCGGGTAACCGTGGCGGGAATGCCGCAGCTGGCTGAGGGACACGCCCCTCCCTAGAGCTGTAGGCCTCCGCGAGCATTAGCATGGCGTCTCCGTTTTTGATGTGGGCTTCCGCGTGCCTTGGCGGAGCACCCGCACCTGTATACTCAGAAATAAATGTGTTAGTTTTGAATACCGGCTGATTGGCTGAGGTTTCAGGCGGCTTCTGTGATTTAAGAGATCTAGTATGCGAACTTTTGTGGTTACGTCGCGAGGAATTACAAGATTCAATAATGGCTAGCTTAGCCTTTAATTTGGCTTCAGCTACGACTTTTGCGATGTTGGCCATGTCTTCCATGTGTTTGGCCTCAGCTGCGAGTTTGAGAGCCTTTATTGTAGCTCTCGAATATCTCGAGTGGCATGAAGAAATACCGTGGTTTAACGTGACGTGAAGTGACGATGGGGCAACCGAATTAATCACAGACTGAGTTTCCCTTGAGCTTACACGGCCAGAAGTATGGTGGGCCTCCTCCCAAGGAGACTTGACTTCCGTGGGGCCGTGGCAGCCGAAAACTTGGTGTGCCTGCATTTTGGTATTGGGCCGCCTGTCACCACAGACCGTGTCAATAAAGAACCAGAAGATCCAAGTCGTATTTTAGTGATCTCCCGAAACACCTAATCCAGCAGTCCACGGAGCCAGGAGGCTCCGGCAACGCTCCGGCACAATTGTTATACGAGTATATCAAAGAAAAAAGGTAATTTGATGCACTATATTTGAATAGTAATGATTTTTTATTGTATGCACAAATAATTAGATAAAAAAGTGGTAAACAAACTTAGATTTCAGAAAACTCTTCAAACTCCATCTTTGATTGGCCGCCATTTTTGACAGCTACTACGTACAAATGACTGCAGATGACCATTATGTTTTTTCTAACATTCTTGTTTCATTCATTGTTTGATTCCGAAGCTGATCTTAGCGCAGTGGAAGCAAATTAAAGTTATCTTAAAATCTAAAACTAAATGGTCGATCAGCCTCGGAACAACATTTGACTACGATTCGTAGTGCTCTTTACTATAGCTAAATAAAATAAATTTAATGAGAGAATTTTGTTCCGGAAAGTTTCCGGCCGAGAAATTCTTGTTTCCAAAATCTACTTAAACAGGGCCCAGCAACGAATTGCTTACCAAGCGAACGATGACGCCGTTTCTTTGTGAGTTTAAGTATGACAGGAATCAGGTATTCAGGATATTTTAGGAGCGCAGGAATAGGGAATAACCTAAACTCACAGCACTGGAACATCCGCTCTTTCTCGAACTCCTTTCCTCCAATTTGCACTATGGTTCACAGTTCGACATCACATAATGTTTTTTAACACAAAATAACTAAAAGATTTCTCTCCGAATGAGAAATCGGCCCCGTTGGCCTCCAATCATTTATAATTAAAATACGTAGCTATCGGCAGCCACGACGCGAGCCAACGAAAAGTGAGGTTATATTTTGCCGGCGGTCGCGTGACTCTCAATCAAAGCGCCGGAACCAAAATCACTTGGTTCACTTCCCCACCGAACAGGGAAAACCACACGAGAAAACCGAAAGCACTAAATTACACCATTTATAATTAAAATTCGCATCCACGATGCGGGCGACGGCAGAGGACGTGACAATGACAGAGCAGTGTTGCCAGCACCGCGCGCCCATTTTATACGAAAACTAAACATTCACCCGCCCCGGACCGACCCATCGGTCCGCTCTATGCATGGCAGGCGTGATAATGTAGCTACTGCTCGCTTAAGGACTGAATCCCCCACCTGAACTTCTGCAACTCGAGGAGTGCCATCACTACCCGGAAACAGGTTGAGAATGCGCCCCCGGCGCCAACGCAGTGGCGGTAGGTTGGCATCCTTAACCAGAACGAGATCCCCAATGCAGGGGGGTTCAGTCCTGTCCGTCCACTTAAGGCGTTGCTGCAGAATGTGCAAGTACTCAAGCGACCAACGCTTCCAAAAGTTTTGAGTCATTTGCTGCAACAACTGATAACGCGACAAACGATTGCTATTCACCTCCGTATAGGGATATTCCGGCAAGGCGTTAAGTGGGCGGCCAATTAAGAAATGCCCTGGCGTCAGGGCCTCTAAATCATTTGGGTCTGAGCTGAGCGGACACAAAGGACGCGAATTGAGTACAGCCTCAATTTTACAAAACACGGTCGCCAGCTCCTCGAAAGTCAAAATTGTTAACCCTACAACGCGCAACAAATGCGTCTTAGCGGACTTTACAACCGCTTCAAAAATACCACCCCAGTGAGGGCACGCTGGTGGATCGAACACCCAGGTAATGCCCTGACGGGAGAGGCCCGTGCTGATGGCTTCTTCGTTCTCCCTTAAGAACGTTACAATTTCCTTCATACACCGATCAGCACCCTTAAAGTTGGTACCACAATCCGACCTGATCAGCGCTGGTCGCCCTCGTCGCGACGTAAATCTCTCCAGCGCTGCCAAAAGGCCTCCGTATATAGGTCGGCCACGAGCTCCAAGTGGACGGCCTTGGTGGCTAGGCACACGAACACGCACAAGTACGCCTTGATAGACTTTGCGTTCCGTAGGCGTGATGCCTTTACCATGAAAGGGCCTGCAAAATCCGTTCCCACACCTGCAAACGTCCAGGCCTCCGTCACCCGGTCCGGTGGGAGATCTCCCATCTGTGGCTGCATTGTGGCTGCCTTCAAGCGGTAACAAGGCAAGCACCTAAACACAACGCTACGTACCGTTCGTCGTCCCGATAAGATCCAGAACTCGCGCTGTAGGATGGCCAATAGCGCATTACAGCCCGCGTGCGAGTTTTTCTCATGACGATCCCTGACTAAGAGCTCAACTAAGGGTCCCTTTTGGAAGTAACAGTGGATGCCGAGCCGAAAAGGGCAGGCTAGCGTTCCGAAGTCTGCCTCCAACCCTGAGCATACCTTGCTCATCCAGGAATGGGTTGAGGCGCACAATTCCTCCCTTCAGCTTTCCACGTCCATCCCTGAGCAGCCTGACCTCCTCTTCAAAATGTTCCGCCTGGACGACTCTAACCAATGAGCATAGAGCCGCATTCCGCTCCGCAGGCGAGAGGACAGGTGTAAAGTTCCGTTCTGCTTGAGGCTTCCTGCAGTTGTTCACGAACCGCTTGATCCAACCTGTCACCCCAAGAAGTTTGTCGAGGGAGCTATACCGTTCCAGCAAGAAAGCTGGGTTAGGCTTCGGTACGAGTTGCCCCACGTTCACTCGCAAACCTCGATCAGGTGGCCCAAGCGGCGCCCTGCACTCGTTGAATGGCCATTCCTGCGGCGACTCAGTCAGCCATTGAGGTCCCCACCACAGTGGGTGACTCACCAAATCAGGTGCCCTGCACCCGCGCGAAGCGCAGTCCGCTGGGTTCCATTCTCCCGGTACGTGCCTCCACACTAACGGAGTTTCCGACCCCGTAATCTGTGACACCCGATTTGCCACGAAAACCTCAAGTGTATGTACCGACGTCTGCAACCAGCACAGAACTATCCGACTGTCAGTCCACGCGTACACCGTTTCATCCAAGTTGATGGTACCACGCAGATTGCAGGTTACATGATTTAGCAAGCGCGCTAGAAGAGCTGCCCCTGCCAATTCCAATTTGGGGATGGTCCATCTAGTTCTGACTGGTGCCACCTTACTTTTGGCCATAACCAGACGCACGTGCACAGTTCCCGTTGAACTTGCTGTCCGAAGGTATACAGCTGCCGCGTACCCTCGCTCCGAGGCGTCACAAAACCCATGTAGGGTAGCCTTACATCCCACCGATGGGACTAACTTGCGGGGTATCGCGATGTGCACAATCCCTGGTAAGGTGGTCACAAACTTGAGCCAATCCTTCAACAACTCTCCGGAGAGTTGGTCGTCCCATCCTAAGTTGGCTAGCCACAAGCCCACAACCTTTGTAAAAAGCACTTCGCCATGAACGTAACCGGGGCGATCCATCCGCTAGGATCGAACGTTCTAGCGATTGTCGACAGTACCGACCGCTTAGTCCAAGTTTTCTCCAACAGGTCGGGCTCGATCTTGTACGTGAATACGTCATGCGTTGGCCTATATTGCACCCCGAGGATGCCCAACGTGTTTGGATTGTCCGGGTTCTCAAAGAGGTGCGGGTCCTGATGGAACTCGCCTGGCAAACCGGCCAGGAGCTCTGGGCAACTGGACAACCATTTCCGCAACTCGTAACCTCCTGAACCCATGATCGCGATCAACTCGTCTCGTAGAATTAGCGCCTGCTCCACGCTATCAGCACCCGTGCAGATATCGTCCACGTAGACGTCGCGATCCAGTACTGCTGCGGCTCGAGGATATCTTACCCTTTCCTGTGCGGCCAACTCTCGCAGCGTACGTACTGCCAAATACGGACTTGGCTTAAGTCCATACGTCACCGTGTTAAGTTCGTATGTGACCATCGGCTCATCTGGGCTCTCACGCCACAAAATCAGCTGATACCGACGGTCATCCGGATGTATCATGGTTTGGCGAAACATCATTTTGACGTCTGCGACGAACGCTACCTGGTGTAACCGAAAGTCTGTGAGAATGTCCACAATGTCCCGGTTCAATTTAGGACCCGCGTGCAAACATTGGTTCACAGACACACCATTCGAGGTAGGAGCAGAACTTCAAGACAGCCAGGTGTGGAATGTAATAATGCTCGACACACCTCCAATCCAGGCTGGACACCGACATGTGGCCCAATTGAATATATTCCCGCATGAATTCTATATACTTCTGCCGAAGTGCTGGGTCTCGCCTCATCTTCCGCTCCATTCCGAGTAGTCTCCGTTCCGCGAGCTGTCGCGAACTACCTAAAGCGGGGCGGTTTGGGAGAAAAGGTAGCCTGGTCACGAATCTGCCTGACGGGCATCTCGCAGTGTTGTATTGATAGAACAACTCGCACTCGTCATCCTCTGGCTTCCGTCTGTCCGCCGTGGGCGGCTCTTCAGACTCCCAAAACCTCTGCAGCACCTCTGACAGCACACTACCATAGAGGACCGTATCCCCTTCTGGTAGGTCCTGAGGTCTCCAAACTGGGCCGAAAACAACATACCCCTGTGGTATCTACGGCCACCAAACCAGTTTCCTGGAGTACCTTCGTCCTACCGCACCATAATCTCCCGAGGACGTCTGACCCGAGAAGTACGTCCACCGTACCAGGAGTATCAAAATCAGGATCAGCTAACTCCAACCCTGTGGTTAACCCTCGTACCGTTGGTGGTAACCTAACCTGAGGAGTTTCCCAACCACTTCATCCAGCACCACGGCTGAGACTTGATAGCTGACCCTGTACATGTGCTACCTAATGTGAACTCAAAGTTCGTCTGACCCCGAATGTCAGGCACATTTAGGCCCCGATGCCTACAGCTTCATCCTCACTTGGCCGTACATTTAGGCCTAGCCTACTCACCAGCTTACTCGATACAATACATCCCTGAGCCCCTGTATCCAGTAGGGCTCTTACTTGAATGGTCCGGCCACCGTATCCCCATACCCAAATCTTAGCCGTTGGCAAAAGTACCGTGATTGGACGGGGAGCCGAAGCTGATGAGTAGGCGGCGATTACCTAGCGGGAATCTAAACGCGGTGAGGCCGCGTCCCGCGGGGTATCCTCGCTACCCAAACCTGTGTATGGGTCCCACTCCTGCTGGTAGGGAGGTCTGCCCATAAAGGCCATGGCTGGAGTTCTATAGTACCCCGACGGCAAACGTCCGTACCGAGGTTGCGCCTGTAGCCGCGGGTACTCAGGCATAGGCGGAGGCATGCGTGGGTCTTGAGACCCAACCAGGTGGCTCAAGCCCGCAGAATACTGCATGTACCCTGGTGGCTGCCTAGTGCTCCCCTGACACCCGCCCGTTGAATCCCGTACCTGGGATGGGTGTCCTGGCCACGTTCCTGTGCCGCTCTCCCCAATCCGGCACCTGCTGCCGTGGTGGAGATCGTCCCCACGTCCTTGGGTAAGTGGGCTCCGTCTGTTGACGTTCCCCTGCCTGTCCCTGTGACCGATGCGGAGGTGGGCTCCTCCTTGGAGGGGGTGGGGAGCGTTGCTCCCTCCCTTGGTGGGCAGGCTCCCTTCGCTGATCCGATCCAGCGCTGCCCCCGGCGCCTCCGGAGCGATTCATGCAGAGCAGCGGATGGTGTGCACCCTGGCAGTACCTACAGTTGGTGCTTGAAGGGCACTCGCACCTGATGCGGCCCCAGGCACCGAAAACACCAACGCCTCTGCTGTGCCACACCCCGTCTCCTCTGAATCCGCTGCGCAGCAAACTCCTGACACGCCGTTACCCTGTGGCCTGTCTCCCTGCAGTAGGCACACCCTGATTCCAATGCGATATTGTACCGCTTGGGTTGCCCACTGTTGCCTCCTCGCGCCGGTGCACCCGGCCGTTCCGGGTGGCGAGGGGCAGAGGTCTCCTTGCGTGGGGCTTCACCAGCCTGGACGTCCACTCGCCTGCTTTCGGCCTCGAGGAACGACTTCAGATCCTCGTAGGTCGGGAGGTGGTCCGAGGACTTGCCCCATGTAGCTGCTCGAATCGAGCGACCATTTCGCTCGGCAGGCGGCGAAGCACTGTGTGGACCAAGATATAACCGTAGCCCGCCACTGGCAAACCCTGTCGCTCTAGTGCGCTGACCGCGACACTGACTGGGTGGAAGATTTTCTCGCGGAGGTCCGTACCTCGCGTTATGGTTGGTATTGACAGCCACTGGTCTAACAGCCTGTCTACAATCAGGCGCTTGTTTCGATACCGGTCGGTAAGGATCTTCCACGCCACCTCATAATTGCTATCCGAGACAGCCAAATGCGTCAGCAATTCATGAGGCTCTCCATGTAGCCTGGACATCAGCTGAGCCATCTTGTACGCCGGCGTTATGTCCGTCCGTGTGTGGACCACACTGCTATACAGGTCCTCAAACGCCGGCCAGTCGGCGTAATCGCCTGCAAAGACTGGAACCGTAACAGGCGGAAGAGGCACCTGTAATCCTTGTCCCACTTTACCACGGAATGGCTTTTCCTTTCCGTCACGTCGCCCAGATATGTCCGCAGCTGCCTGCGCAATGTCCTGTGCCAGCTCCAAGCACTGGCTTACATCGCCCTCAACCAGCTCCTTATCTTCAGGGTTAGGAGCTTCCTCAAGGAGCATGAGGCACTCTGTGAGGTGTTCCGACACAACCCGAACCCGTTCATCTGCCTGTAGTGCACTTTTCAAGAGCGCGTCCTCCCGGTCCTCGCGGCCGATCATTGCCGCTGTGGTAGTAAACCACCTTAATTCTGTCTTTATAGCAGCCTTATACCTGGCGATCGAGGAGCCATGGTACCAACTTTTACACACACCACTTAATAAAAACGAAAACCAATAAACAAATACCACAAAATAAATGTTAGTTGACTGGCCTAGACCTTACCGATAAGGTACCGTTCACTAGGCAAACAATACAGTCACAAAAAAAAACCGAAACAATATTTTCCAAAATTAATAAAATATGTGGGTAATATAAAAACACGCTTAATACTAAATTACGGCTAACTATGTTGCAATAAAGCAACCACGCTCTGCTACCAAAAATGTTTGATTCCGAAGCTGATCTTAGCGCAGTGGAAGCAAATTAAAGTTATCTTAAAATCTAAAACTAAATGGTCGATCAGCCTCGGAACAACATTTGACTACGATTCGTAGTGCTCTTTACTATAGCTAAATAAAATAAATTTAATGAGAGAATTTTGTTCCGGAAAGTTTCCGGCCGAGAAATTCTTGTTTCCAAAATCTACTTAAACAGGGCCCAGCAACGAATTGCTTACCAAGCGAACGATGACGCCGTTTCTTTGTGAGTTTAAGTATGACAGGAATCAGGTATTCAGGATATTTTAGGAGCGCAGGAATAGGGAATAACCTAAACTCACAGCACTGGAACATCCGCTCTTTCTCGAACTCCTTTCCTCCAATTTGCACTATGGTTCACAGTTCGACATCACATAATGTTTTTTAACACAAAATAACTAAAAGATTTCTCTCCGAATGAGAAATCGGCCCCGTTGGCCTCCAATCATTTATAATTAAAATACGTAGCTATCGGCAGCCACGACGCGAGCCAACGAAAAGTGAGGTTATATTTTGCCGGCGGTCGCGTGACTCTCAATCAAAGCGCCGGAACCAAAATCACTTGGTTCACTTCCCCACCGAACAGGGAAAACCACACGAGAAAACCGAAAGCACTAAATTACACCATTTATAATTAAAATTCGCATCCACGATGCGGGCGACGGCAGAGGACGTGACAATGACAGAGCAGTGTTGCCAGCACCGCGCGCCCATTTTATACGAAAACTAAACACCTATGTATATCTAACTCCCATGAAAAGGAAAATGTGTAGGTACCCTCAAGTTTTACTGTATGTTGCCATACAGCCGCGATTTTTGAATAGCCACCATTTCCTACTCTGAGATGTTCACCCGAGTTTTCTAACATTCTTATATTAAGCATGTCTATGACTAGCTACCCTGTGAATTAAAGTTGGTACTTCGACTTTTGTTTTTACCGTTATTTTACCGTCTTTGGAAATTTGGCTTGCTAGCACACGGCCACCATTGTAAGGGCCCTTTTCCTGTCATGCGTATTTTCGCACGCGCGCGGATCTGGTCCGCATGCGGATGATAGCACGCTCCTGGTCACACGCAGGACAGGGATTTTCCGCGTTCCGCGCGCGTGCTAGCCGCATGATAGGAAAAACATGTATCAAAAGATAAGATGCGTGCGGCCCACATGCGGACCAGATCCGCGCGCGTGCGAAAATACGCATGACAGGAAAAGGGCCCTTACAATGGTGGCCGTGTGCTAGCAAGCCAAATTTCCAAAGACGGTAAAATAACGGTAAAAACAAAAGTCGAAGTACCAACTTTAATTCACAGGGTAGCTAGTCATAGACATGCTTAATATAAGAATAATATCCTACACTAATATTATAAAGGTGGATTTTTGTGTGTCAGTTTGTTACCACATCACGCTGATACGGCTGATTGGAATCAAATGAAATTTTATACAAGAGTGTAAAGAATTACATATTATACATGGAGTAACGGAAAGGGTATAACAAGCCGAAAGGAGGTCAAGGTACTCATGAAACTGAACAACTTTCCCTATGGAACATGTGTCGAAATACGAAAAAAAAATTTGGACCCCCATAGTAAATGGATCAGCTGATCGGCAATTTTGTATGGGAGGACCAATTTTTTTTTCATATTTCGACCTAAGTTCCATGGGGAAAGTTGTTCAGTTTCATGAGTACCTTAACCTCCTTTCGGCTTGTTATACCCTTTCTGTTACTCCCGGTATATCTAGACTTCTTATTACCGCGGAAAAATATATTATTATTTTTGATAAACACCTATCTCCCATGTTGTAGATTAATAGATACCTAACTTGGTAGACGGGATAACTGTTTTTATCTAGGTAGGTAAGTACCTACCGTATTAACTTCGCAAAACGCAGAAGGCTATTTATAAATTAATGGCTTAAGTTTCACAATTGTGAGTCAGACAAGCCCACCATCTTACCATTGTTACCAACACCAAAATGCCGTTACAACACAATTTATTGCAAAATACTTTTGAGATAGCAGGACATTACTTATTTTCTGTCTTAAATAACGACCACTACCGGAACATTATATAGTATTGGTGTTTTTATGGCAATCGTCTGTCGGTGCTAGCAAAAATCTTTCTGAATTTTATGCTTGCAGAGTACTAAATAAATGTAACCATGTATTGAGTTATAGTGCTGCAAAATGTATTTGTTTATGGTTAAGTTTAGATTTTATCACCTTTATGCTTAAAAGTTTATTGGGGGATAAATTTCTCAAAGTGTTAATTTCTTTATTATATATTTTGCAATAATGTGTGGTGGCTAGCTATAGACAAGTTTCTGAAGTGTGTATCCGTTGGTGTATATCTCGGTGTATATCCTATCCAACGAATTATAAAAAAGTTATAGATGGACCCTATCCACAAAATAATTCCGTAATGTCCTGAAGTAACATAACTTTGCGTAGAAGACAAACATAAATGATGTACATACCTAATAAAATGAAAAAATAACTATCCATTAGAACCAAAATGAAAATAGTTTAAATGGAACGATTCAATAAATGGTGAAAACAAAGTGTGGGTGTCAACAGAACTGCTAATTTTATTTTAATGTCGGAGCATTCGGCTGCAATCGGCGCTTTAGCTGACACGGGGATGCACTTAGCTGACGAGCTATTAACACTCTCACTGAAGTCCGTGCTTAAATAATGGTTTGATTGCTTAGTCTTTTTCGCAAATCTGTTTGTTTCTGCAAAACAACGCGACATTTAGGCGGGAACTAGCTGACTTATCACGAATTGAAATTAGATTTTAAATGGTAACTACAAATGAAACTTCTAATGTCATGTTAATAATGCTTTTTTATTAAATATAGCCGTAACTAACGAAGTCGTCAACTATATCTTTTATGATGATTCTATAGCTTTCAATGGCTGCTTTTCTCTCTTCTTCGGTGTCTAAAACGCGTTTACTCCTAACATGACCTTCCTGCTGGCAACCGCTGGCCAGCCATAGCGCCGTGTTTGCCACTATCGCACAAGCCGGCGCCACTGTTTTCAAGTCATTTCGAAACGATTCCTTGCTGTATACGTTATGCGATTCCAATCCAGCCTGTGTCAAATTGTTGTCCAACTGTGTATAGTATATGTTTATGAAATTAGAAAAGTGCTCTCGCCTTGTGGCGGCGTCGGTACTGCTCGTGATGAGGTACAGCACGTCATAGGCAGGGCTGCTCACGCGGGCCGTCTGATAGTCTATCAAACAAACTGATATGGGTACGCTGCCCTGAAAACCAAACAATTTTACTATAGATAACGAACGCTCTTCGAATACATGTAACGGTTTGATCTTTTTGACATTATATTACTTATCATATAATAAAAATCCAGCAATCAAACAGCAAGCATCACAATATTTCGAATCTGAAAGTGGGTTAAAGGGGTAACATTGTTTCGCTTCTTTTTCTACACTGACCTGATATTTAAACAAGATATTTTCTTTCCAAATATCACCATGACAAATGCAGGTATCTGCCACTGAATTCCACGCAGCTTCTATTAGTCTCGCTTGATGATCTTTTAAATCCTTGAATATTGGGATATACTTAGAACCTGCAAATGTTGCTAATGCTTTTTGAAGTCGGTCTTCCAAAACATCCATATATCTTTTATTTGATTCCTGTGATAATGGTACACAAACTTTTATCGCGTCTTCGTAAAATTGATTATTCAAGTGTTTCAATATGAACGAGTGTGCGTGAAAAGTTGCCAAGGATTTCAAAGATAGAACTACATGTTCGTAGTCGAGGAAGAACGAAGCGGTGTATGGCTGATACCCTTCGGCGGTCATGTCCTGCAGGGCGATGACCTCTCGGCAGTAATCGCGGCACACGTAATAGCAGGCAGGCACCATGTACGGCTCCAGAGCAAGCTTGCGTTCCGAAGATTGAAACTCTTTGATCAGCGTCGAGTACACAAATATCTCCCGCAAAAAAAACGTTGTGAGTGCTCCACTGACGCGGTACCTCTCATCGGTGGGCGCTAGTTTCAACACAATCTGCACTTTCTTTTCCTCTCCATTTACTTTTCCAATTAACTCCACTGGTATCAGAACACCGAAATAGTTCTGGCCTATTTTCTCGAAGTTTTTCATGGAGTAATCAAATTCCTTTAGTTTGAGATCTGATGCTACATTTTGTAATATTTCGGCAATCATCTGATCTGAAACGTTGGCCATGACAGCAATAGTCAACAATAATCAGTATAACAAATTTCACTTTTAGTACCTATGTATTAACTACAGGAAAACCTACAAAAAATACACTAATTAACGACAACATTAAATAACTGTTTGTACCTAGTTTAATAACCAAGTTATGGTGCCGTCATCCGAATAGGCCATATTTGACGTCTGTCAAACCCATACTAGGAAACATGTCAACAAAGAAAAATAGACCTTATGTCATAGCATTAATATGATTTTGACAGACGTCAAATATGGCCTATTCGGATGACGGCACTTTAATAACCTAACAATACGAGCATTAAGATTTGAGGTTATGTTGTTTTGATCTGTTGTTTTTAATAAAGTTTTGCTCTTAAGGATGGGCATAGATATCACTGCTTATACAGCCTGGCCTTAAGATGATCTAAAAGGCATAAAACGTTAACTTGCAACCATGTTTTATCTCAAGAAACTTCTATACTTATTTTTATTATATTATTATTTATTATTTTCAACGGATACACCAGCTTCTGCGCCGATCTCGCTTAGTTTTTGTTACGCTTCATATCTAGATGGCGTTGTAAGTTTAGGAACAACCCCAACTTACAAAAATTTAATGAACGTTTGTTTGTAAAATTATATGTATGTATTTACCTACTAAAATCGTTGGATATATTTTCGAGGTCCCAATAAAAGTGTAAATAAATGTATATTTAAGGGGGATCGTTACGTCATACAAACTAAAATCTGAACTTCAACCGAGTTACACATGAGCTAAACAACAATTTTATCAAAAAATCTTTATGTGAGATGAGGAAGGCACACGTAAATATGTCGCAAAACTGCTTAACGTAAAAAAATATCAAGTATTTTCTCCACAAAAAAATTAAACGTGTTTATTACAGCAGTAGCTCCATCTATGTTCATTAAGTGGCAACACGGTTTTTACAGAGAAATCTGATGGTTAAAAAATTATTTGTTTTATTTTGCGAAAATGTTATAAAAGCACGGGACTTCCCATCAAGTTTTTTAATCATAATTTTGTCTCATTTAAAGACGTAACTCCATTTAAATTTTGTATGGAAAACGATCCACCTTAAATAAAATAATTAATATATATACATGGATACAAAAATTGCTCGTAGTATGGTAAAAATTAGTAGATCTACTGTTTATCTAGGTTAGTAATCCTATTATGTACCCGCTACTTCTGTGTAACGTATTAAAGTTATTAATTATGCTATGTCATACTCGGTTTAGGTACAGGATGTCCAAACCAATAGTTATTAATTATTATATCTAAATAATGTTTTCTGTGTAAAACCACGGTAAACTTCCAGCCCCTGCCGATTTCTATTTAAATAATGCTAAGCTCCGGACGATTTTAATTAAATAATTCTCCACTAAGGTTAACCCGCGCAAGCGATTTAAATAATATTTTATGTTTATTCATGCTGAACGAAAATTTTAATCATTCATCAGCTCAAGCTTAACGTAGACAGATACCTATAATATAGGATTACATTTATTTAAGTACAAATCTCTTGAGGATGTGATCTACTCACAAAACTGAACAACTTTTGTTTGAAACTTATCTACGAAACATGAAAAAAAAAAGCGGCCAAGAGCGTGTCAGACACGCCCACAAATAGGGTTTCGTAGTCAACGTTTAAATATCAGGTTTTTCAGCATTACAAACTTAATTTGTTGCTGGTTTGTTAGCAGCAGTATGATGACCAACCGCAAATAGAAAAACTCAATTTTTTCTGAAACCTTTAAGGGTACAATATTCGTTATAGTTTTCATTGTAACTTCAGATTGTAAGCTATATTCCATATTTATTTAAAATTTTTAGCGTTTATACTTTAGAATTTACAGCTGGAACAAATTATGGGTCAAAAACGCCCTATTTAAAAGCAAATATCTCGTGACAGAAACATTTTATTGACTTTGTTTCAAAGAATCCTCACCTTAGTTTTAAAAGACCTATTCAACGATACCCTACTTAATATTACAGAAGAAAAAAAATTTTTTTGCCCCCCTTTCACTTGTATGGGAGGGGGTCCAAAAAACATTTAAAATATTTTTTTCTTAACATTTCTATGTTTGGGTCAACACGATCTATCTTCTCACCAAATTTCATGTTGATAGCTCTAAAACTGACGAAGATATGAGGGCGCGGCATACAGACAGACAGACAGACAGACAGACAGACAGACAGACAGACAGACAGACAGACAGACAGACAGACATGACGAAACTATAAGGGTTTCTAGTAGACTACGAAACCCTAAAAATTGTACCTCCCATACAAAAATGCTAAAAAAGTGTGTCACTTAGTATGGGAGGTCCAAATTTTTTTCTTCATATTTCGAAGAAAAGTTTCTAACAAGAGTTGTTCAGTTTTGTGAGTAGATTACACCCTCAAGAGATTTGTACTTAATTAAATGTAACCGTATATAACGGGTGGACTGTAATTCGATACATTTCTGGAGGGGGCAGAGAGAGGTCATTTCCAACATATTCTTCCATAACTATAATTGTAAAATGTGTCGTGTAGGGTGTCGTACCATTGTGTATAAAATAGCATAAGAATCACGTTAGTTGTAGGGAGTGATAGACGCGGTGAACGCTAGCAACCCTATCTTACAAAATCATAGAATATTTTAGCTACGTACGGGTATACTTGTTATTTTTTTTATAGGTATAGCCTAATTTAATTTGTGATAGGTATAGCCTCCGAAACATCATTATAAAATCGAACAAAACACACGTTATTTGTATGAAAGCCCCCTATTTTAATTAATTTTGGTACCTATTTAGTACTTTTTACTCCTTGGGTAGCGCACCCTAAAAACTGCATTTATGTTACTTACACAATAAAAATTACTTATAGAAAAATGCGTAAGTACTAACTGAAAAAATTACTTTTCTGTTTTATCAGCTAACTGAAACGGTACAATAATACACAGGTATACCATTGAATAAGTTTTCATCAGGCGTGCGGCGCCAAAGAAACGGACTATAAGGCCCGTCGTATCTAGATTTTACAAATATAGCAGTGGACGGTGGACGTACAAAATTCAAAATGTTATCCGAACAAATACCTAGCTCTGTGAAGAGAAAGAAAAGACATGTTTGAAATTCTCTCCCTTGTACCTCTTCCAGATTTATTCCAAATTTCTTTTCACCCTGTGTACCAGCGGACTCAATTCGAGGCACCAGTAGTGCCAGCCATAACTGAAATCAAGTCTTGATTACTTTACAACACTTACATGCACTACTCATAACCATACGTAGGTACAAACTTATCTTTATGTATCACAATCACTGCGAAATTATGGTACTTACCTACCTAATCAAACGTGTAGATTTTTACCGATGGCTGGCTCCGGCCACTAATCGTCGCGTCGCGCATCCGCTGAAGATGGGGGAGTTTCATTGGAAATTTACCAACTGGAAAATGGAATCCTCAAAATGTAACGCGATGCGCGGGGAGTAGGTACACCGGCTAGATTGTAAATTGCCCGAATTATTTACTTGTCTCACGACGCTAAGCAAAGAAAATAGGTTTCGGAAATGAATTCATATTCGTCGTTTTGATCCTTGATCTAGATTTAACTGGGAAAACCAAAATAAGAAAATGATAGCAATATTCACAATTCACATCTCGGGGCAAAAAAGTAAAAAGTATGAAATGCATTATAATGTTTTTGCAGACTCTAGGCTTCTAAGGGGTCGTCCACAAATTACGTAACGCACCTAGGGGGGAGGGGGGGGTTCTGACCGGGCGTTACGGTCCCGTTACTATGGGGGAGGGGGGGGTCAGAGTCAAGCGTTACGTAACGCTTTTTTAAAGATTGTTTCAAGTATTTTTTATACCTAATTCAGATATTACCAAATTAATTGTATAACAAACATTTAAAACACTTCTAGTGTCAGTGTCAGGAATTCAAATTATTCAAAAAAATAACTGCTAAAGGCAGGATCTGAACGTACGACTATCGAAAGTAGTACTGACAATGCCTCTTCCATCTGGGCTACTGTGGCTGAATCGTGCGTGAGTAAATTTTATTTCCTATTTATAGCAGGTTTCATCGTTTTGGCTACATAACACAAACTGGAACCAAAAAATAATTGCTGGGAACTAGTTGCAAAACTCTCCTTGTAAATAGATCCATTGCCACGTGTTATTAGCCTACAAACATACATAATATAATTTCGCAGACAATGGTTGAGCCGCAGTAGCTCAGAAGGAAGAGGCGTCGCCAGTACAGCTAGTGCCGAAATTCGCAGCTTCAAATTCAGTCTAATTGTAGAAAAATTGCAAGTTTTATAAAAAATGATTTATTGCTTTATTACAAAAAATAAACTGAAAAATATTACAAAATAAGCGTTACGTAACGGAAAGGGGAGGGGGGGAGGGGTCATGACCAAGCGTTACGGTCCCGTTACGTGGGGGGAGGGGGGGGTCAAAATTTTGTGATTTTTGCGTTACGTAATTTGTGGACGACCCCTAAGCATGGTGGAATGGTGGATGGGTAGAGAATTTTACAGCAAGCTCAACTCCACAAAGTAGGAAATTGCTGAAGAAATGGGATGACGCTTAATGAGGTGTCCTGCATTCCATGTCAGCGTGGCTGTGATTTCTAGACTAGACATCCACAGCACCACCTGCCTTAGGGTATAACTTGTTACGAACAGAACACACAAATACGGTACAGTCAGTTATAACATGCCTAGTCTGCCAATATTGCCGGCCAGGGTATTTTCTCTCGGTCAGAAGGTCGAAGGTTGACAAAGGTTGATATTTTCGATTTATCATAAATCCTAATCATAAGATGAGTTTCTTTCCGGTTTGTTTACGATTGTGTCTGGCTACAGATTTTTTCATTGTATGAAATGTACGTAAAGGCTACTGAGAAACTACTTTACCTTGAAAAATCAACTGCGTGTTTTATACAGAGTGAAATTTCACTAGTGGCCCATAACGAAAACTCAAAACCGGCTGGTGATAAGGAACTAATTAGATCCCCAAGTAAACTTGAAATATGGTAAATAATTTCGGACCTCCCTTAAAAAATTGCCGAGCAGCTGATTTGCATGACTATGGTAAATCCAAATTGCTTTTCCATAATAAGTCGACCTATGGTCCATGGGGAAAGTTGTCCAACCAGCCCGTCCTGCCTTTGCGCTATCAGCCACTAGTAAAATTTCATTCTGTATCGGTACATCCTGTATTGGTTTATAGCATCGTACTCTCCGCTCTGCGAGCGAGACGAGACGCTGGAGCCCTCGCTTTGCTGAGCACACTCGTAACAAAACAACATTGCACACTATAAAATTCACAATCTACAATATTGAAGCTGCAACAAAGTTTTCACCCTTGACTGTAACCGCTTTTTGACCTTCCCTATTTTCTCAACTTCTTCTACACGTGTATCATAATAACATTACTAGCGGCCCGTAAACGGTTTCATCCGCTGCAATTTATTTTCCCGCAGGAAAAAAGCATTTTCCCGGCTTGTGTTACATCGCATCAAAATCCTTTGCGTGATTTAGGAGGAGTTAATTCTATGTTATGATATTCGAATTGCGAATTCGAAGGCAATTGCATAAGCATTTGCTTTAAAAACATTCAGCCTATAAGAAATAGTTTTTATCTCAAAATCTGTGCAGGCGGTGGCGGGCGTCGGTTTCCCTGAACCCTTTTTAAATAGATGGGCTAACTACCTAAGGTCATCTTTTCAAGCTCCATTACTTCATCATTCAATGGTGCGACGCAACTTAAAAATCTTTATCGAAATCACGTGAAAAGAAAGTGGCTTTTTTACTCACCCTGCCCTGACAACCGATTTGATATTACATTGCTGGTGATCTTATTTCAATTCCATTCCCAAGACCATACAAGATTTCTTAGCAAAATTCCGAAAATTGTCTTTGTAAATATGCAAATTTCTCGAAAACTGTTACGTGTAAAAATATACTTGTACATCTAGTCAAACATAGTATTTTTATCTGAAAAGTGAATGTTGAAAATATTCTAAAACATACTCTTTTTTTTTAGAAAATGAAGATAATATGACAACTAGCAATGTATACCTACCAAAACAGGCTCTGTAGGCAGGGTAGTGAAATAGTCGCCGAAGGAAGAATCGACGGTGTCCTGTGCCGACCCGGTTTTTGGATTAGGGGTCATTTACCAAACGAATATCGATATCGGAAACTAGTTTTCATTTCCGTGGTTTCCATTCAACAAATTTCAATGCTGGGCATTCCCAGCATTTCGCTAAGGGTCAACATGCTTTCTGTCGTTATAATATAAGTTACGCAAACTTATTGAATAAAATGTTGATGCCGTAAATTAGAAGTTGACATTCCGCTGTTATCTACTTCTTCTTCTTTTCGTGTGGGACACCGAGTCGTTCAACGACCCGATGAACTACTGATAGTAGAGTATATTGGATGGCTTCAGATTCGGAGCTAAGATGTATATTGACCAAGGACGCAAAATTGCATCATGTATAAACATACCCCTAGGTCATTATCATTACTTTACGGTCCTAAATAGATCTAGCGCACATAGTCATAAACTTTCGTACTATAGTTTGTACCTACATACGTACTTATTGCAATGGACGACGTAAGCAAGCAAGATACATACAGGTACGATGTATAAAATGGGTGCGTCATTAGCATCAATACATTTGGTATAAGAATGAAATGATCCCGACGTATACGGCCTATAGACCGCACGGACGAATTGGGATCATTTGTTCAACTCCTGAATAAGCCCTTCCTTTATTGGGGTCATTTGTATCTGGATTTATTTTACTTTACTTTCCCGCAGCGCAGTGGGGCAGTATCGACTCTGGCTTCATTCAGTGGTGGCTCATTTTGTGGAGTATTTCAATTCAGAGTTCAGATGATGACTATAATACACCCTCGCTCGGCTCTCTGTAATGAAAGAGGAGGGAACCACAGGTGCAAGTTTATCCCGCTCTCTACCCGGTTACTTACTTAGGTAAGAAGGTACTATGAATAAGAAACTTTATCTGAATCACATCGTTTCTATGCGACTCTCTATGAAAAGATATAATCCTACACATTATGTAGGGTGGGTACTGTACGTAACTACTTTTCATTGCTCGAAGAATAGCAAACTCGGTTGAAAGCATTTTGTATAGCGACGTAATTTTGTGTGGTATGAGATTTGTGTTTAACTTTTAGTTCGTTTTTCCATGTAATCCCCTAAATCTAAAAAGTTTCATGAATAAAAGACTTAGATATAATACTTCGACACAGTAGGTAATCTCCTCTCTACCCAACTAGTCGTGGTGAAGGATTATACTTTTACTATTTGGTTACGAACTCTAAAACAAATTGCATTTTTCAATAACATTCTGTTCAACTTCTCTGTTTCAATGAATATGTACTTAGAATAAAGTATTTCACAACATAAGTAGAAGCAGGTAGCGAGTGGTTAGTAAGCAATGTATTGTTTGTTGAAAAGCCGCGCAAAGTTCCTTACAAACTACTTGGAAAGGGAGTCTGTGCTGTGGCCTGCAACTACCAAGCAATCTGCTGATACAGGGTGTGATTGCGAGCGGGATTCAAATCGAACCCACAATCTACGGTCAATCGTGCCTGCCTGTCAACAGAACTATCATGCCTTTAATAAAGTCTTTGATCTCAGTTTCAGTTGATATTTTATTACACAACAACACCGTAAAAGCTACAAAACTCCGACACAGTAAAAGCTACATTATTCAGCAGCTAAAAGATAAAATAAAAACCCTTTTATACAGGAAAAATAATAGACATTTTAAGACTTTTTGTGACCACAGTTTTTATAGATCTGTAGGTAATGTTGCGTACGCATAGAGCCGAAGAGTAAATAAAATTGTTAAATAACAAGTAGATGTGTTAAAAACATAAACCCGACTGCGGTTATTTTAAAGTAGTATTTTGCTGTAAACATCTTGAATCTATATTTTTTTATTATAGCCAGTGTCATTCGCGCTGCTAAGACGAATTTAACGACACCTAATATGCGTCAAAATCTAACTATTCATTTGGGCCATAATCAGTAAATATCTAGTATAAAATGAAGCCGCTTTTTGTGTTTCTTTGTCTGTCTGTCGTGGAATTCGCTAACTCCTCCTAAACCACGCACCGGTTTTTGATGCAGTTTTTTTGAAATAGATAGAGTTATTCAAGAGAAAGTTTACAAATCTTGCCAGGAAACACATGTCAGGAAAATGAGTTGCAGCGCGTAAAACCGCTAAAAAGCTGCTAGTATCTCTTTTATGCAGTTACTACAGTAGTGACTACAACCTGTACATACATATAATGTTGTTCGATATAAGATGGCTCAACTTTGATAGTTTCTTGTCCAACAATCTTAATCGGAACTGTGTAGGTAGGTTGGAACACTGGAACTTTGTTTTAACTGAAACTCATTTTAACTATGATTGGGTGAGGGTCGTATACTATCTATCGGTCGATTTTGTTGGATATGTATGACATCATAACTAAATGACTGGTACTTTCGACATCACATCAACCTATCCCACTTAAAATGGTGGTGTTTCATACTAATACTGAGAAAAACAGTAACTATAATTTTAAATGGGAAGGTTGATATGCTGCGGCGTGGTGACTGTACGTTCGAGCTAGCCCTAGATTAACCAAATTAGTGAACCGAGACCTTGAACAACCATTAGGTATTATAGGTCCCTAAAAATACAAAGTAACCCACGAGAGTCCTATTAACCTAACTAGGCCCACAAAATATAATAGTACTATTCAGACCGAAATATACCGAACCGCGTACAGACTTTGAGACTGACTAGTAGGCAGCTAGGTACCTAGTGTTAAATGTTTCTTGTATAGAGGAATGTTTGCAAGTTGTCAGCGAACTATCTTCATGGAAGCCGGCCGTGGCCGCTTATTGGTTAGTACTGAATACCAAGGAGAGAAGTCGAAATAATTCATTTGCCTACCTACCCCTCAGCAGCACACGAGAATACGACGACGCTTTGATATGCCCGGATTTTTGGATTGGATTATCTCGACCTGATTAGATTTCTACCTACCGAGTGAGTTCAAACTTTTTATTTTATTTACGTTCTTCTTTATATATTTTTGTAAGTACTTAACTAATTTATTTTCTATCTCAGAAAAAGCTGTACGTTTTCTATTCACTACACCTAATTTAGGAGTTGGATTGAATTTTTTATTTATTGAAAGACACATAATAACATAAACTTAAGTACCAAAATTTTAGATAATAGATCTGGTACTTGTACCAATAAACCAAAAAAATATTTGTTATGGGCTATGGCACTGTACAAATTGATGGTTTAAGAAATATACCAAGTTTATTTAACTTGAATTTGACCGGTTTTTTATTTGACACGCTTAGTCAAATCTGTCCAAATTTTTCCTAAACCATAAAAGATTTAAAATTAATAATTCAAGTGGGCGTATAAGTTACTAAAAAAAATACAGAATGTAAATGTAAATAAATTAAAATAAGGGAGGGACAGCCCTCTGAATAAGTACTGGTACTGTGCATACAACTTTTCCTTGGGGAAACAATATCAAAAATGTTTCTTTGGAAATTCAACCTTCAATTAACAATCAAAATATAAATTGTTCTTTCCTAAAATATGATCCAACTGTTCAGTTTCATACATATGCCGATTGAACTGTAACATCTTGCTCTGCGCTCGTTAATCTGCCTGCTAAGCGTGGTGAGTATGGATGGCTCCCGATATGTCCAACAGTGGACTGTTGTGGCTATTACGGTTCGTACTATGTACCGTAGTTTACACAAAGAAATCGTGCAAGTATTACTTGATTTTCCAGAGCGTAACGGTCACAAAGTAAATTTACTTCATGTTGTCTATTTCCTCGGCGGTGTCCGGCTCGAGGAGTGCGATTGAGTCACGTCGCGCGACCGGGGCAGGCGGTAGATGGCGGTAGTGACGAACGCGGGCGCGCGGTCTGCATACTAACGGCGAATAGGGCTACCAGCTACCACACGATATTACCACCTCTTGTTTTACTTTTACTGTTCGATCAGATCACTATCACAATCTGCTCTAGGTCTCGAACGTGTCCCAAATATATTTTAAGTAATAATCTTACTAAAATATCTGAGTTCCTTGCCTAGGTATTGAAAAATAATGGACGCACTTTATCTACGGACAAACATATAAAATGGCTATTATTTGCATATTTCGGCAGGACCGGCTCTGGCAGATCTGGGTCTTTCAGATGGTTCACGTGTCGGTTAACGTTCTAAAGTTAGCCTATTGCGGTACCTGATGAGATAGGTATTTCTGCAGCCGCCGCCTCTCCCACTATAAGTAGTAATAAACTTTTTACTATGAGCAAATATCCGATTCCCACGGAGGAACGGAAACCTAAGTAGCAGCGAGTGAAACCGCTGGGCGGGCCGCTATAATAGTACTCGTTTAACAATTGGCTTAAACGTGAGATGGCGAGCTTTTATTTATACGACTGACAACCCTTCCTGGTATCACGCACGCTGAGAATATGGATACAATCTGATAGTTTTCTGTGGAGTAGCCTCAAAACATGCCGCACACCTATCCTTTTCCATTATTCTGTTCGTATCCTCACTCGGTGTCCAGCATCAACTCGTATTGTTAGATCTAAAAACTACCTACGTTGCAATCGAGGATAAGCTTTGATTGTACACAAATATTCGGTCTTATCGTAAGTTTGTTTTGATACTGGGATTTAGATAGGAATCATTATGTGTGGCGTTGCTAATGTGACATATTAGGTGCTTTTTGCTCGGTACCTATATCCATCCACGTTTTAACAGAAAGTAAAAAATCGCAGGTTTACTTGCTCTTGCAAAAATAAAACAATTTAGTCTGGGTTTTGAGCTTATAAACGTAATTAGCGCAGAGCGGGCTGTGCAGCACCTAACGTTGAATATTCATGCCTCGAGTCTGGCCCCAGGGAAGGAAGAGGGGGGTTTCACACCGCCACAAGACGATTTTTCACATTCACCTGTCAAACTCACGATGTTTCCATGGAAAAAACGGAGTGAGGCGAGAACGCCGGCCGCTCGGGGAGCCGAGAGATTGGCGGCGGGATTTTTTCGCCGTAATTTATTTAGTTTTTGTGTTTTAAATTCTTTAGAAAATAAGGAAAATCCGTATGTAATATCGTAAAACGGTGGTTAAATTAATGGATTTGGAAATTGGATTCCAATGAGCTGATACGACCCTCTTCTATAATAATTAAAGAACTTTTAAGAATAGCTTTTCTGTAAAGAACTTTTAATCAAGACCGCGCTCGCTTTAGAATAAAAATCGCGCTATTCACTCAGCGCTCCGCGAATTATTTTTCAGCTTTGGACTTTCATGACAGAGGAGATAGATACGTTCCCAGCATTAAAGGAATGGAGACGTTTATATACCTACTTATTTTTTGTCGATTTCAAAATAACTGGTTTTTTTCCAATTATTTATACCTACACCCTAGGATTGCTTGAACTTTTATACCAGTAATGACGAACAATAAATGATTTATGGTTTACTAATTCTTTCTGAATTTTCAAATTGAGGTACGTGGGTTAAAACTTGTTTACACTATAAGTAGCACACTAAAATATAAATGCACTTGCAAGGGGCCATTTTGCCATCTGCCCGCACCAAGAGTTCTTGATACTTGAAACTACTCATCATCATCATCATCATATCAGCCATAGGACGTCCACTGCTGAACATAGGCCTCCCGTAAATATTTCCACCTTGTCCGACTAGAAGCGGCCTGCATCCAGCATTTCCCCGCGGACTTGACCAGATCGTCTTGAAACTACTAGCCGATTTGATTGGTTTTGTTTGGTTTAGTTTTGCGCGTAAACGACGGCGTGTAGGTGTCTTTATGAGTGTGGTGACATTTTCTGGTTGCCGTAACTCTGTATGAGGCGCCTGACAATTGTTACTTTATGGATAACTAGCTGCCCGTCAGCGGTTTCATTCGCTGCAACCGTTGGCTGCAACCTATTATTCCGCGGGTAGAAAGCATTACTCGCCAAGAGATGTCGCTGTTAGTTTTCGGCGAAAACGTTTAAAACGCGAATCGGCTCAGTCACGCCACCTTTGCAAAAATATTGGAATATGCGTGATCACGTAGGAATAAGACATTTTCCCGTGGTAAAAAGTAGTCTATGTGTTACTAATCAGCCGTTTTAGCGTGATGTCGTAACAAACACACACACAAACATCCGCCTTTATAATATTAGTAGGACTAGCTGCCCGTCAGCGGTTTCATTCGCTGCAACCGTTGGCTGCAACCTATTATTCCGCGGGAAGAAAGCATTACTCGCCAAGAGATGTCGCTGTTAGTTTTCGGCGAAAACGTTTAAAACGCGAATCGGCTCAGTCACGCCACCTTTGCAAAAATATTGGAATATGCGTGATCACGTAGGAATAAGACATTTTCCCGTGGTAAAAAGTAGTCTATGTGTTATTCTAGATACTCTTCTATATTTGTGCAAAATTTCATGTCAATCTAATCAGCCGTTTTAGCGTGATGTCGTAACAAACACACACACAAACATCCGCCTTTATAATATTAGTAGGATAGTAGGATAGTTTAGTTGAACACTATTTTACTAAGATTAAAAAATGTTACGATAATAATGGAGTTATGTTAGTTTTTGTCGTGTTTGATACACACACATATGTATATGAACGCATTTTATGGAAAGATATGCTGCAAGTTCTCAACTTCAAAACCAACTGAGAAGGGAGTAACACCTACCTACCCAGAGTGCTTACAATTTTTCGTGGTGCTTATTGTAAGCTTTTAAGATTCACAACATATACATACTTAAGTAGGTACTCGTAAGCTGCAAAATTTCAGGATGAATGTCCCGTATCCATATTACTTAAGACAGTAGGTAAGGCAGTGATGTGATGACAAACTTAGCGGAAGCGGAAATAAAAAGTGGATCCGTTAGGTTTATTTATACCTAATAAGGTACCTACAGTTTATCTGATAAACTTTATCTTATCAATCTCATCAAAATAGTTGTCCAATTTCCATTATTTCATTTACCAAGCTATTTGTAAAATATGGTATTAATTCCCAAATTCTACCACAACTGGTTGGAAATAATTGGACACCCAGTCACGCCACGAGTAGGTAAATTTAACATTTTGGCTACTTTAATTGTTTCAGCAATTGTAATAAGATAAAATAACTCTCAGACGCAAAGTGCGTAGAGTGGAACGTTTCCCCGGGGAGGTCTACACAAAAAGGTGAACGTTTCCCACAACCCCCGAAAACACGACGTATTTTAGCACTTTCCCGCTGTCTATCACAAGACTAGAGTGAGCCATATGAACAATTAGCGTGAAGCCCAAAAACTAAATATAGGTACTCGTCGTTGCTTCGGGCTTGACCCACTTGAGAAAACCACAGACCAGTGATGTATCCTTTTACATACTTCTTCATAGAGGAAACAAATGTAGGTAAATTAGGTACGAACTACGTTATGTTATGCATCCAAATTGAATACCTATATGAAATTTTAAAGTAACCAGTTAACACTGGTTACACGCGCTGCTGAAACGAATGTAACAACGTCTCATTATTTAACGCCCGTGAAAAATAATTTACTTGTCAACATTATAAATGTGTATACCTACATGAAATTTTTCTTCCCGAATTCTTCTCTTACCTACAATAAGGCCTATCATAAGCATATATAAAAAATTTCGATATTGGATTATAGGGGGAGAATACTTGGCGAAAATATAAGTAAACAATTTTAAATTTTGAATGTCATAATATTTTCTTAGTAACTTTTTTTTAGTAGAGCATGCATACAGAAAGAAGAAAACAAGGGAATACGTTTGTATAAAAAGCGCTGCTCGAAAATCGTTTTAGGTTTAGGTGCACGCTAAGTTTTTGTGGCTCTACTCCGCTCTACTCCAGTTGTTCGTAGGGTTCCCTCTACCATTACTCGACAGTCGACAAGGTTCCATTCGAGTGTGTCGTCTCTCGTCACCGTGACAATCTCATCTCCGACAGATTGCAATGTAAACGGACATCCGCTGACATGTTTGTTCCGTTGGTTCCGTTCAGATGATTAACTGCGGACGAATACGGACCAACCAGCCCTTTCTACTTATGTACCTATTTGCATTTACCGAACTCCTCGATATTAAACTGTTAATCAAAACACAAGGGTGCAAATATGACAGTTTATAATCACTGATCATAAACGTGTTCATTAAAATTTGGTAAATTGGGGGGTAAAATGCGAGTCTAAAGATTTGGCTCTATTAGATGCAACGGCCACCATGAAAGTGTCTCAAATTTCTTTCGCACAAGTACTTATCCGTTATTTTAAAATTCGTTTTAAGTACAGTTTTTATTCATCCAAAGCAATTAAAATAGCAAACTTACTTATTTATATTATACTTACACCTATTTTAAAAAAGTCACTCTTAGTAAAATAGCTGAATAACTTCAACAAAGTTGCCACTGTACGTTCTATCAGTTGTAAAATCAAAGTAAGTGGTCGTAGCGGTGGAGAAGCTCTCGGATAAGGTTAATGGGAGAAGCTGAGATGGGATTACTGGATATAAGAACTTAATCAAATTGTAGGGGTACAATTTTCCGAATGAACTAACTGTTATCTGCGACGTCTCAGGGTGACTACCGAGCACCGCAGCGCTCTGCGTCGAATTTCGCACCAACAACTCTGTGGTAGTGTTTTTTTTTTAGTGATGGTCTATTCGTTAATCGGTCCCGGGACCTGCAATAACTACACCTAACTACTTGGTGCTAGCGAGGGCTATGTGGTAGTGATATGAACTTACCGTATTCGAAAATTGAAATAGCAGACCACTCTACATCATTCAAAAAAATTATAGTGACACACTGCATATAAGTACCTACCTCAGGAGAAAATTATTTACCTACCTATTTTCTTACAGATAGATTATGCTATATTAAATAACAGAACTTAAATATATTATGAAGAATATTACGTTAAAAGTTACTTTATTTATTTTGCTGTCTCACGGAAGAAAACGTACCTATATAGTATCAGGTAGTTGGCAAAGGCCATAAATGTAGATACCTATGTCTATGTTTGTACATCACCACCGTTAGTATTAAACTTCGGCAGTAAACTAGGCACCTACCTGAAGTTGTTTCAAACCTGATTAGACTCCAATTCATCCTTGTTTATACCTATGTGCAGGGCTCTAAAAAGTTTCACAATGCTGAAAGCGCTGACTTTTGTGATTAAAAAGCTTTTAACAAAGCCCCGGCGTAGCCCTTTCAGGCTTTACTCGCTTTTAAAAAGCTTGTAGAATGACCGAGGTCACATACAACACTAAACTCATAGATGATATTTAGTATAATCACATTTACCAAACCTTTACTTATATCTACTGTCTACCTAGAAAAGGATTACCTTATCTACTCGTACGTACAATTTTCTATAGAAGTAGAAGCAGTTGATTTCGTAATTTGTATGTATGCTAAGGCTAACTGCGGCTTGTCTAATTAAGTTTGCCTATGCCAATAAAGAGATATTAGACAGCGAAGTAACTCTCGTAAGGTTACTGAGTCAATAATACATGTCTAACAACATTTTGAACTACGTTTTAAAATCGTTATAAACTAAATACTGCTTCAATCCAAGTCCATAACTAGATTTGTACCAATGTAAAAGCAGATTAGTAGAAAGTATCCATTGAGTAGGTACCTAAGTAGTTTGTAGCAGACAATGAGCAAAGGTAGAGGTGCTATTCGACCCAGATGTAACCTGAACCCGAACAATCCAGGAGATTATCCCGAGTTAATGAATTATAACACCGACAGCTTGGACGTGAGCGAAACCCACGGCTAGTGGACCGAGAGACAGTTAATTTCACACAAAAAAGGACTGGTGTCATATTATACTTCCCTAGTAAGGTAAATAATATTGTGTGCCTTACAATATTCCTAAGCTCAACTGTTGTGAGATTATACACATAAAAGTGCAAACAGCAAAAGTTTAATAGTGCAGCTGAATGAATAAGACGCCCTGCGGTCTGGGTAGCTATCGTTAGCAATCAAAGCCAGACCTACCCCGCACAATAGCCTTTAAGAAAGCTGAGGTAATAGTATTTCGATTCGTTTAGAGAACCTTGTGTAGCGGGTCCGACTTTACACTGTTCTACATTACATTACTTTTTTCACTAACCTTAGACTTTTTGGAGTTGTTATATCGCCTGAATCTGTATTTTTTACGTCATATCATAAAGTTCGTTTTCCTTTATGCCTTGAAGTAGATTTTATTTTATAACGATGTTTTCTGGATTACTGGAAATGAAATATTCAATCAATTATATTTCAAGCCCTTTCTTATTTAGCTCACAACATAAATAGGTCACGACGTTGCCTGCACTGAACGACTAATTGGATCTAGGCGTTTGAATCGACAGATGTACTCTAGAAAATTATAAATATCGTTATTACAACTAACTTTTCTAAATTATGTGTTACAAGTACAACCAACCATACAATAACATATAACCATTAAACGTATGTTTTCGGATCAATTTTTTCACTTAGTTATCTGGTAATCTTTAAAGTGATTCAATGTATGAGGAAACCCTCTTCCTGCTAAACATGATTTTAAGAAAGACAGTTTTAAATTGAAAATAGGGTACTATTTTCAATTGCACAATGAATGTTAAAACCTTTAATTTTGAACTACGACATGTTGAATGTTGACTACAACGTACTTCTTTCTTGAACTAGAACATCCGATGACAATAAAGAGAGTTTTTAATTTGCCGTTTACATTTAGGGAATGCGCACAACATGTTACTTTTAAATCAGCTGGACGGCATGCATCAGGCAGCAGGTATTTTGCACTATTCACTTTAAAAAATCCTTACGCTGATTAGAAGTCGGCCAAGGTAGTCTGATATGTGGTGTACTGTATCGAGCCTGTGACTTGGCGGAGAGCAGGAATTCTACCGAGCGATCTAAGTACGTTCTGTCTGACCCACTTTACTTTACATACATGCATGAACAGATACCTGGATCAAAACTTCCAGTATTTGCTTCAAATTGCACGGTCGTGGAGTATTTATCGAAGCAGCTATTCACGCTGAAATTCACTTACTTAGTATAGTACCTAACTGAGTCACAAAAACTACAAAGAAATCTTTTCATTAACGCTAATGTAGTTTATTTTTCGTAAGTAATAAATAAGATAAAATACATTCCATTAAGTCATTCACCATAAAACTTGATTTTGGGATGAAGCAACATCGCGCTGTTTTCGCATCTATAGATTTATGCTTTCAAAACTGCATAACTTTATTAGGTATTTTTCAAACACGCTGTTTGTCATGTGATTATGATCTCTACGGAGCCTGCTAGCTATATTTGCAATTCCGGAGGGCAAAAACAATAAATAATAAAGTATTGGTTAGAAGAGAAATATTTATTTAGGGCTTTCATAATCTTTGCGTAAATACAGGAGTGGCGTCTAAAGACAAGATATACTTATACTGAGGGGTATCCAAATCACCCCACTGTATGTTTCGCGATTTTTAGTAGCTTTTGATAAACAAAGCCGACTTTTAAAATTGTATTGGTTAAAATCGACTGAGAAAGATTTTTCCTTTTTTTTACTTCTGTAGTAGTTTTTCAATCAGTTAATCAGTCAATTATAGCCATGAAAAAAATATGTGCGGTATATATTTGTATTTGCACACAAAAGAAATTAAAATGCTTGCCCATAAGAGTTTCATACAACTTTAATACCTAAACCGGAACTACAAAAAATCGCAGAACATACATGGGGGTGATTCGAATACCTCTCAGTGTAAGCGATTTATATTTTTGTCTTTACATCTTTGGAACGTCACTCCTTGGGCCGCCCTGTATCTGTATACAAACATGAATAGGTACTCTTCTATATTAAATTTATGACTAAACTTCTAAATAAATATAGATCGAAGATGTTTGTAAAATCTACCTCGAAATATTAGGTAGGTAGTATTCAAAGTACTTTACGTACCTATCACAAATAAGGGAAACGGCGCGGGGCGGTGTACCTATCACACACTATTTACACTTTATTTTTTTCAGAAATCAAATTTTCCACTAGCTGGAAGATTTCGTATCAACATAACGACCGCTTTGCTGCAGGTTTTGGCTATCGTGCTGGTATATTTTAACAAGCATATTATTAAAAACCAAACCCCGACAAGATGTATGCATTGAAAATCCGCCATTTTAAATTTATGAAATTTTAATATAGCCAGTGTCACTCGCGCTGCTGAGACGAATCTAACGACACTTCATATATCAAGATCTGCCTAGCCGTATGGGCTGTATACAGCTAGCCCATGAAATAAAATTTCTTGTCCATGTTGTATGGTATACATAGGTACATACATACATACTCTCCAAAAACATAGCTCTCCTTCTAGGGCATTCTGGTAAAAAGACAACTTCAACAATGCTAATATCATAGTCTAGTAGTATCATGATTCATGCATAAACATAATTGGGTAACATACCCACAATCCAATCTGAGAATGTCGAATCCATGGCGCGTAAAATGTCACGGCCTCGAGGTCCGCCCGTTTGTTTGCCAGTAGCTTTGGAACCAAGAGCAGAACAGTAGCCACTTGTAGTTTTTCCTAGTTGAATGGGATTTTAATGCAGTCACACTGCTATTTTATTCTCATTAGATGAAAATAAGAAATTGAAAAAATATCAAACATCGACCGGAAATCGAACCCGCGACCCCGGTGGGCTACCGTCCCAACTCTGCCACTGAGCTATCGAAGCATCGGTCGGAAAAATATTATAAATGGTCATGTGGGAGTTTCGGAGTAGGATCAACGATCCCTTTCCGGGTGAGCCGTCGCTCCCCACCAAGCCTACCGGCGTAGATTTGATGACCAGGACCTCAATTTCTAAAAGTTTGATTCCGGAAATCGTGCACGGAAGTCCGAAATGTTTGGTCTAACCACTCGTATCATACTTTCTATTAGGTACTTGAATTTGCTAATGTCTACGGTGTGTTTTAATCAATTAGAGTATGAGTAGATAGATTTGAAGACAAGCACACTTAGTTGCACAGTTTCGCATGCGCGAATTCAAAAACAGAGCTCCATAAACACATCGATCCCGCGGCAAATACTGTATCGGATTGAAAACCCCGAAAACTCTATTTCCCATGCAAACTTTGCCCAGCTTCAAAATAGTTCCGAACATCTACGAGCAGCTACGGTCCGCTACAAGCTACGATTCTGTTGATTTTTGCTACGTTATACCTACGGCCACAACTACGGCGCTGGCGGCGGCGATAACTTGTCTTGTAATGTACTATCGCCAGCACAGAGACCTACCCATTAATTAAAGGGACCAACTTGATAACCCGACAGCCTCAGAAGAGGGTTATGTTTTTCGAGAATATGTATGTATGTATGTGAACAAGAAAAGTCTTTTACACGGGCTACAGCCCAAACGGATAGTTGGATTTTGACATATAAGGTTTCGTTAGATTCGTCTCAGCAGCGCCAGTGACACTGGCTATATTAAAAAATTATAAATTCAAGATGGCGGATTTTTACAGCAAAATACTACTTTAAGATTACCGCAGCGGGTTTTTGTTTTTTAACACATCTACTTGTTCATGCAAATGCTACGCAAAACCAGTAGAAGTTGATCCTTAAATGTGTCGGTTGATGTGCTGGCGATAGTATCTACTACGCACGATCCAACCGCCACAGCGTAGTACATTTTCTATGCGTAGTCAAAAAACAAACACCTGTTCCTTTGTGTGTGTTGATTTTGTTACAACTGTCCTCTTCATTCATCTTTTTTTTTTACGAAGCGGCACTGGCGCTCAAGCACTGCCATCTATACTAAACCTTATGAACGATGACTTTACATAGTGCGCGTAGCAGCTCCAGTAGTGCAGAAAATAACATCTAGTTCCCGCCACGGTCAAGACACTCCATTAAATCATTTCTTGTCCTACTATATGGCTGGCTGCGATGGAAAATGATATAGAGTATAAAGATTCCTAATAAATAATGTTATTCTGGGAAAGGACAGATAGGTATTGAAAACTACAACTTTGTAGCTTTCTATGCATTCATTGTTCATTTAATTTTAGGTAATTCTTTTTATTATATTGTAATTTATGTAAGAATTTATTTTTTTGTTCTAAAATTTGTATATTGCGTAAATTCTAGTGTGAGTTTGCATAATACATATTTCCTATTTCTACCCTTATGCCCTAGTGCGGTCAGTATGACCCCCAATCATAATCAATGGAGGACTCCTATGGCTTTTAATTGTGATGGCGAAAGATACCTAGTTAAAATTCGTCGACTGGTTTCGCAGCGTGTAAGTAAGTTTGTAAGTCACTGTTTCCCCAGACGCCCCATGTACCCGAATTAAAGTGCTGGCATCAGTGAACCATTGATAAATTACTTATGTTATAAAAAAGCTTGGTCTGCCATTGCAATGATAAAATTTATTATGTGTGCCGGAAGGGCACTTTTGGAGTGGTCTGCCAAGCACTTCCAACAGAGTGCACACTGGCAGACCAAGTATTTTTTACATAAATTATCAATGGTAAACTGATGCCAGCACTTTCATTCGGGCACCGTCAGACATAATTTTCACAGATGAAAAAGTGTCAAAAAATATCGATTAGTTCCATCTTTTGGCAGGATCGGTTCTGGCAGATCTGGGCAATTCGACTTGTTTACGTGTCGGTTAACGTTCTAAAGTTAGACTCTCGTGGTACCTGATGAGATACGTAGGTATTTCTGCAGCCGGCTCCCCCACTAAATGACTCGGCCGGTTGATACATTTTGTATGGGCTGGTTCCAGTGTTACACTTCTTGACATATTACCAAGAACAATAGCCCTGTATATCGAACGAGTCATTTTGACAACATACGGCTCGTCTTTGTGCGCCGCTGATCCGGCTTCCAATAATTACGTCTGCATTGGAGCCGGTGCCCTGCAGCGCCGCCCAGCCGACGAGCCTACGAGCCGACGACACGCTCAATCAGATTGCCAATCACCTGATGCATAAGCACAATTTCGATACACGTCACATGTGCAAGGAAGTAAATACCTACTATCGTATACAGATTGTGTGACGTGCAATCAACGGGCTATCAATCTCGATAGCCCCTCGAACGCTATTTAGCGTTTACAAACGGTTGACTGATCGTTTATGAGACTGATATACCGAGTCCTATCTCACCTGACGTTACGAGTACCTGCTCGGTGCAACGCAGTTACGATTTTTCGACTCATGTTCCTTGGGGAAAGTTGTTCAGTTGCATGAGTAGCTTGAGTATAAGGTTTTAATTTCATCTCGTTATCTTTACGCGTTCCTCAGATAAAGGGTCTTGACCGAATGACAGACGGAAAGACGGACTGACAACAAAATGATCCTATAAGGGTTCCGTTTTTTTTACCTTTTGAGGTACGGAACCCTAAAAAAACAACTTTAGCCTAATTAGATTATGTTATTCCTTGCCCTAGTTATCTGCTTCATGCGCTGATTGAGACTTTATTGATCGTTTCGTGGACGCCTTCTACTTCTTTTGTTGGCTGCATCTTGACAATGGGCGTAAATCCAGCAGGACACTTTCTATCATGTCGCTCAAATCTGCAGCTTTATTTTTCTTGAATTTATGTAAGTATTTGTTATGTATTTATTTTTATTTATTTTTGTATCGTAATAAGTAGAAGCGTCAATTTGCCTTGCATATCACATTGTTGTCCCTAATGGGACGTCACGCTTGTGCTATTTTTATTAATTTCACAAAACGGTATGTTCTATTCTTGGTTTCCTTGCAAACTCGCTTGCTTAGATTAGCACCATGTTTAAAATGCACGCTGTATAAATATGCAGATAGTAAATAAGGTGACCCGGTGACCCTCCGCGGCCGGGTGTGGGTGACGGGCGTGCCACTGACGGGTGACGCGGGCCATGAGCCTCTCTGCTCCTTACCCTCAGGTGTACTCGGCTCAGAGAACCCTCCGATATCTGATTACTTATCATAACGTCTTGACAGGGGTGCAGAGGGTCACACTACTCGGCTGTCTCAGGTTCATGGGTGGTGCATATTTCCAAACTGTTTTTAAACAGTTGCTTGTTTAAGCTCCTATATTGTTAGCATTTCTTATAGAATGCTTGATAATGATAAGATAAAAATACGTCGTCCAACGTCATACCCAGAAGTTTATCAGAAAATACCTCACGTATTGAGTACATCGTATCCAAATAATATAATGTTTATGATTTAGGACCAGAATCCGGGGCGTGGTTGAATGCGCTACCGTCACCTAACCTGGGCACGCATCTTGATAACGACTCCCTGTGTGTGGCAGTGGCTCTCCGCCTGGGCTGCAATGTATGTGAACCTCACCGCTGCATTTGTGGTACCATGGTGGAGGCCAATGGCCATCATGGGTTGAGTTGTTGTCGGTGCGCAGGTAGGTTCCCGCGGCACCACGCCCTCAACGACATTGTTCGGAGGGCTCTCGTTTCGGCGAATGTCCCTTGCGTTTTGGAGCCTCCTGGGTTGAGCCGCACGGATGGCAAGAGACCGGATGTCTGACGCTCGTCCCATGGCACAAGGGCAGATGCTTGCTATGGGATGCAACCTGCGTCAGTACCTTCGCCTCTTGTCATCTTGGCCAGACAATCAAGGCTGCAGGGGCTGCTGCCGAAGTCGCAGCCTCAAAAAAGAAGAATAAGTGTGTACGCAAATCTTGCTCAACGGTACGAATTTGTGCCTCTGGCGGTGGAAACGGCAGGGAGCTAGTGTGCTGAGGCTAAAGCTTTTGTGAAGCAGATTGGGCGTCGGCTGAAGGAGAGAGGTCTTGACCCCCGCTCTGGATCGTTCCTTGTCCAAAGGTTGTCCATTGCCATACAGCGTGGTAACGCTAGTAGTGTAATGGGCACCTTTGGACCGGGGGCGAGCTGGGGCGGCATTTTTAGTTAAGTGTGTATTATTTGACTGTTATAACTGATTAAATAAAATGATTAAATGTTAATTTAGGACCATGTATACAAAATTGTGAGTTATCCTATAGATATTCTTATTGTTTTGATACGGAACCCTGTACACTAGACGTACATACTCCTCTACATCTCGTCTATAGTTTGAAGGGTGAATCAGGGCGAAGGTTTTGAAGCCGTGTGCGATGTGTAAAGGTCCTATCTGCCTGCGAAGGCCCACGCCAATACGGATAGCGTCCTTGATTCAAATTCGCCTCATAACGACGAAAACACAAATTCAAAAAGTCTAAACCGTCGTCAACTTCAACATTAATATAGTAAAACAATAGCCAGCGGTTGGATCTGAATCAGGTCGCATACATTGCTGCAAGTAAGTTGAACCTTAACTAGGCCTAAATACATAAATATCATATAACTACATACTTAATTCATTATTATTTGTAAATACTAAATTAATTTCATTCATACGAATTCATATTCATCCTACCTTGTAACTAAGCTAAGAGCCCAAAGTCAATGAAATAGAAATACCTAGGTATCTAATAATTATCGCTTGGTACAGTTGGTACCCTATGCGCTTCGCTAGAACAACCTGTTATATTTATATCCAAGAAACTCATCGCTGATAGGGCACTAATTGACGCAAAGTTACAGAGCCTCGAACACCGTCGCAAAGTAGCTTGCTTGTCGGTATTCTACAGGATACATTTCGGGGAGTGTACACAGTCTCTCCATGACCTGATACCTCCGTCACCATTCCATCTCCGGTGCACGAGAGGCCGGTTGGGATTCCACCCTTATATCGTAGACATCCCGCAAATTCGCACAAAGCGCTTCGCTTCTACATTTTTAATGCGAACTGCTAAGGAGTGGAACTCCCTGCCTGCGGATCTGTTTCCGGAACGTTATAACCTGGGCCTTTTCAAGGCGAGAGTGAATAGGCATTATCTGGGCGAGCATGTTCCATCATCGTCTACATATCGTCACTTAACATCAGGTGAGATTGCGGACAAATGCTTACCCATTATTTATAAAAAAAAATATATATAAATCAAAACGGTAGTTAACCTACCTTCTAGCTTTGTCGCGGTCGGGTAAATAGGGCAATCAACGGGAATGACTAGCCGCGGGTGTTTCTTAAACCGTTCGCAATTAAATTTGGCTGCATCGCGACAGAGTTAATCGAGGGTTAAATTGGCCCAGACACACTCAGGGCTGGGGACCTGCGCCGACGAGACCCTTGAGATTGATGTCTTTCAACGAATAGTCAACGCAAAATACAGGCAGAAAAGTTAATATCTCTTGTAGAAAGGATTGTTGCATAAAACTTCGCCGTTCTCTAAATAAAGGATCTTGATTTTTTGCCATACAAACCAGTATCATGTTTAACGCATCCAAACGTTAGCGTACCATGAAGACACAATACTTTAACAATAACTTAACTAATTATCTAATTGTACTGTTTAAAATAAAAGATCTAGGCTGAAGTAGATATTGGATAATTTAGTTTAAAAGTTATGCTAAAAGTACAGAAATAAGTTTTGTATGTCAAAGATGGCGGAATAATTTTAGTTACGTGAAGAACCCATAGATGGCGCTACGCGAAGAAAAAGGTGCTCTAATCTAGTCTCTATTAATTTCATCTGATATTTTACTATCTAAACCATAAGATGGCGCTTTCTGTTTTTCTTTACTTTGAAACTTCATAAAAAAGCCTTGTTGACCACACTATGGAAACGCCAATATGATGACATATTCCTTATTAAACCCATAGATTAAACCACAGATAACAGCTATCAAACAGATGATTTTTACGACGGCCATTTCTTATCTTTCAAAAAAGAAAACTTTACTACTTTTCAAGAAGTTTTTGATCAAAATATAAAACAAATCAAACAAACCTATTTATGTACAAACTTATTTTTCTAGTTTGTGGACTATCACGCCAGTTGTCTTTGTCAACGTCAAGTCAAAGCGTCAGTTATTTAATTTATTGTTTTATTCCTTAGTTTTATTCTTTTTATTATTAATCTCAAGTTTTATTAAATTTAACTTCAGTTCTAAGCAAACAAGTTATTCGGAAGTTGTAGCAAGTGAGTTTTTCGTGATTTCAACGGACAGAATTGCCACGGATAAAGCAAAGAGCACAGCAATATTTTGTTGTACAGGCAGTGTTTGTTACAATATGTTAGCCACTTTATCCACTGAAAAGGTGTTGTGGGGAGTTAAAGTTGGGGACAGCAGCACCACATCGCTGCCCGCGAGCCACGACCAGCAAATCGGGCACCTAAGATAGACCTGTTTGCATGCACGCACGGGAACACTACAAACCAGTGAATTATGTAAGAACAGTGTATTCTCCAGTTACTTAAGATTTGTATTGCACGCTATAATAAACCTCTGGGGTTCAGTTGCCTTTAGGTTCTCATAAATATGTTCATGATGATAACGTGAGCTTAGTGTTAGATACTTCCTTTACAACCAATTCATGCTTATTTTGTAAATATTGTTTGTTAATTCGAAAATTTTATACATTTGTTTTGAAGATGTTTTGAAGAATGAATAAAATTATGATAAAAATGGGAATGTTTATTTTCTTTTATTTAATCGAAACTAAGAAAAATGTATTGCGGTACAGTAAGGTACTATAGTACTGTCATTCGAATAGGCCATATTTAACAGCTGTCCAATATGGCCTTATATCGAGTGACCGTACTACAAAAAGAGGTATAACCAAGGGGTACATAACCTATCATATTTCTGAACGGTTTTTTTTTTCTAAACGAACGTAGTAATCAGTAAAGCCCTTTACAGACGTAGCTATAAATATGCCAGTGTTGTGGTAAATATATTTCTCAATCATCGACAAAGTTTTGTGGAATAAATCATAATAAAAGATCTACAGCTACAAAAGAAACTAAAGACGTATATTTTCAAATAACTCGATGAGTAGAATAATAAGAGAAATAAAACGTGCAAAAATAACAAGTTTTTAATATATCTGGCATGGCAGTTTTCTGGAATCTATTGTCTTTGATCTATCGAACGGCAACATCACTAGCGATTTATAGCCCACGTCTTTGGGCACCTTAAGATTCTGATATATTATCTTCACTGGTAGTTTTTAATTAAAAAAAAACCTGGGATTCTATATGCTGGCACCTTTATATTGAGCGTCTCCTATCTGTCCCGTTAGGGACATATATATAAGTGATCTGGGTTGTTGACCTACTTATCGGGTACTTTGTCGACTCGTACATTGGTAATAGAAATAAAACATGATTTTTTCTAGTTTTTTAATTATATTATAATAATAACAAGCAAGTATATACAAATACAATAAGGATTGTTGTAATGTAACACATTTGTATGTTATATTCGTCCTTACAAATTAATTTCATATATTTTTTCGAGGATATACCTCTGCTACGGTCTTGCTGCAGTGCCCTTCTTTGCACCTCCCTGCTGGCCAGCAACCAACAAAACCAGCTCACTCGCTCCAATCAGGATACCTTAAAAGACAAGCAATAATTAATTAATTGAAAGGGGAAAAGTCCGTGTGGTAGCGTCTAATAATACTGCCCTGCCACCCCTAGTCCACCTCAGGGTGATTCGCAAAACGTAACGCAGAGTTATGGACCTCGATTGAATATCTATCGACTATGGTCAACCCTTGGTCAACCGCGTGGCCAGGGGTGGCCCCCACGATGATACCACCTACAGCAGTATTCCCAAAGAGGGTTGACGTCAGACAGGCGGCCGGGCATAAAACATAGCCAAATCCTTTTGATAAATGATTTTGATTTTATAAGCAGATTTAGTTCAGTATACTCCAGCTTGGAAATCCTATCTTCTTCTTCTTTTCGAGTAGGACACCGAGTCGACGAAGGACCCAATTAACCCTGGTGTCAGAATTTTTAAGCAGCCTACTACCTACTTACTGCTAGCAGGCCTCAGAATTACATCAAAAGTGCACTTACAGTAATTAGTCTGTTAGAGAAATTATGATGGATCTGGTCGATCAATTGCGCCAACCAACCAATTATTATCTTCAAATATACAGACAGTTTACTTCAATTCAATTTCTTGTTATTTACTTACTATTGTATTTTCCTGAAAAATAATTTGGCTTTAGATTGTCAATATAAAAATAACATGTCAGTCACGAACAAGTCACGAACTGACGTGACATCTTTCACAGGCTTATTTTGACGCTAATATTTCATACCAGCTTCAGAAAAGATTACTTTGAAGAGTTCCTAATATTATGACATTTAAAATCTTATTCATAAATTCTTCTCGCGAGAAAAATGGTAATGATTTGACATCAGACCTCCATATGATGACGTTACTCAGACTTTGACTGAGAAAGAAGTCAAATCGAGCGGATGTTTTTATGACACGGAAAATGAAGAAGATCTTGGGAGAATAATATTACTTTTATTTTCTACTAGCGGCCCGCCCAGCGGTTTCACCCGCTGCTACTTACCTGTTTCCCCGTAGAAATTGGATCTTTGCCATTACCGTATCTCTTATAGTTTAGATGGGATGCTGGGGGTCTACATCGGGTACTCCAGACCCTCGTGACCATGACCAGCAGAAGTGGCCCGTCATGCTGTATAACTTAGGTATACTTTGAAACCATTACCCTATCACTTATCAGATGATGGTGGTCTGCATCAGGTACTCCAGATCCTCGATAACTATGTGCCAGCAGAAGCGGCCCGTCATGGTGAACAACTTTTTCTATGAAGCCATGACCGTATCACTTATAGTTTAGATGGGATGCTGGTGGTCTTCATCAGGTACTTCAGATTCTCAATGACCATGTGCCAGCAGAAACGGCCCGTCATTGTGAACAACTTTTTCTATGAAGCCATGACCGTATCCCTTTTAGTTTAGATGGGATGCTGGTGGTCTTCATCAGGTACTCCAGATCCTCGATGACCATGTGCCAGCAGAAGCGCCCCGTCATGGTGAACAACTTTTTCTATGAAGCCATGACCGTATCTCTTATAGTTTAGATGGGATGCTGGTGGTCTTCATCAGGTATTCCAGATCCTCGATGAACATGTGCCAGCAGAAGCGGCCCGTCATGGTAAACAACTTTTTGTATGAAGCCATGACCGTATCTCCTATAGTTTAGATGGGATGCTGGTGGTCTTCATCAGGTACTCCAGATCCTCGATGACCATGTGCCAGCAGAAGCGGCCCGTCAAGGTAAACAACTTTTGTATGAAGCCATGACCGTATCTCCTATAGTTTAGACGGGATGCTGGTGATCTTCATCAGGTTCTTCAGATCCTCGAGGGCTGTCAAAAAGTAGTCCATGTCCATCTTTAATATGCTAGTAATATTAGTGCCAAATTTCGCGAAGATCGGTAAAGAGATTTGGCTAATTTGGGTAATATCCGCTGTATTTCCCGGTTTTCCTGCTGATAACCGTTTTCCCATGGGAATGAGGAATTTTCCCGTGATAAAAAGTTGCCTATGTTACTCAGGAATGTTGTAGCTTTCTAATGGTGAAAGAATTTTGGAAATCGGTCAAGTAGTTTCGGAGTTTATCGATTACATACATACAAAAAAACAAACAAACAAACAAAAAAACAAACAAAGGTTTCCTCTTTATTATATTAGTGTAGATGTAGACTAATTTCTCCCTCAGGATAGCCCGTTGTTGTTGAGAGCAAAGGACCGCACAAATCATATTAACTTTTCATAAAATGCGAATTTGTGGTACGGTGCGTATTTCAAGATTTTAAAGTAAGGGTTCCTAAATGACTGAAATGGGGGCGGCGGGGGTAGTGGGCCTAATCCACGGCATGATCCTTTTCTTTCCTCTTTTTACCCGACTGCCTTAGCAGGGTTATGTTTTTTAGAGTGTATGTATTTATGTGTGTATGATACCAGCAATTCGTTTTTATGGACTACAGCCCAATCGGCTGGGCCCTCTTGACGCATAATGTCCGATTCGCATAATGTCCGATGTCCGTTTCGCACCCAAGTCGCACAAAGTCCGATTCGCACAAAGTCCGAGTCACACAAAGTCCGATTCGCAGGATGTCCGATTCGCATAATGTCCGATGTCCTATTCGCACAATGTCCGATTCGCAGAATGTCCGAGTTGCCCCGGTGACAGGTGACAGCTGTCAAACTTTACACGTTTTTTTCTCGAAATAAAATAATAATGACAAACTATGCATGCGAGACAACTAGTTTCTTAGATAAAGTTGTTAGTCTTAACAAAATCTAAATTTCAGGTGACAGCTGTCAAACTCAAAACTCGTTTTTCTCGAAAACTATGCATGCCAGACAACTAGTTTCTTAGGGGAAGTTGTTGGTCTTGACGAAATCTTCATTTCAGATGACAGCAGTCAAACTCAAAACTCGTTTTTCTTGGAAACTATACATGCCAGACAACTAGTTTCTTAGGGGAAGTTGTTGGTCTTGACGAAATCTTCATTTGAGATGACAGCTGTCAAACTCAAAACTCGTTTTTCTCGGAAACTATACATGCCAGACAACTAGTTTCTTAGGGGAAGTTGTTGGTCTTGAACAAATCTACATTTCAGGTGACAGCTGTCAAACATTTAACGCGTTTTTCTCGGAAACTTTACATGCCAGACAATTTGTTTCTTGGACATTCTGCGAATCGGACATCGGACATTATGCGAATCGGACTTTGTGCGAATCGGACATTCTGCGAATCGGACTTTGTGCGACTCGGACTGTGTGCGAATCGGACTTTGTGCGACTTGGGTGCGAAACGGACATCGGACATTATGCGAATCGGATATTATGCGTCAAGAGGGGCTGGGCGACTTGTGAGGTATCGTTAGATTCGTCTCTGCAGCGCAAATGACACTGGCAATATAAAAATTATAAATACAAGATGGCGGATTTTTATCGCAAAATACAACTTTGAAATTACCGCAGTCAGGTTTTTGTTTTTTAATACATCTGCTCGTTTATAATTGTGAGTAAACATAATTATCCTACCATATCTCTCGATTCGTTATACATTTCTGGTTAGCTAAAGTTTGTTGTAATGTTGCCCCCAGCGCCAATTTAACAATCAGCAATGCAGGTTTACCGAATCCAAATTTAGGATATAAAAGGGCAGAGTTTGCTGCTTAGTACTATTTATACTTACTTTTAAGTATATTTTGTGGTTTCAGGGTGTCGTCGCAACCAGCCGACTACTTCATATGCACCTAGGCAAAGTATACATGCATACCATAATAAAATTCATGCAACCCCTAAACAAAATGAGTGATGATGCATGGTATTTAAGCACAGCCAGTAGCTTGATCAGTAAGTCAATATTGTTCAATAACTTTCGTAAAATATCGCACTAGCTCCGCTTTTTTTACGACGTTATAAGTAGATACTTATATCTAGGTACATAGGTACATATTTTTGTCATTGCATTTGTCTAATCCACCTATTATTTATTTTTCTTCAGCTCCGATTTTTATTTCTTGTATAAAAAACTTATGAAGTCACTAAATATCTTAACTTCTTAAAATCGCAAATTATTTCCACAAAACACGATTACTTTCCATCAAGAAAGTTCAAGAAAATAAAGATAATTCATCGTACCGGGATCTGTTGTTGTTGTTGGCCCTGTAACCTGTAACACGCTCGGTGTCTCGGTGTCGCCTCAAACTACCGTAATCCAATCAAACATTTTACAGGTTCTGTTTATGACCCAAATTCATCTTGTCCACTATACAGTACATCCTTGTGCTTTATTTATGACTCACCTTAAGCTTTATGACCCATAAAAACCGTTCTAAGCGTTCATTTCTTGGGACAAGTATCTAATGTTTATGTTTTGTTGAGCAGGTGCGTAAATAAAATGTATCCAAAGAAATATAGCTAACTCCACGGAATATTTCATTGGCCTTAAAGATGTCAATGAATCTTAACCAAACGCCTTACCTTTTAACTAGGCCTAACTACTACGTATAGATGTAACTTGATGATGACGAGTGTAGGTGGGAAGGGCAGGTCTTAAATTTTGAATGATTTTCAAACACGAAGGTAACACTAAAAGCTCCAGATCGATAACATATTTAATCAACTTCACACTTATACCAAGGTAGAGACATCGACAGCAGTTATTTTGTCCACTCGCAACCGAAAAGTCGTCAAAATGAATTTTTACGCAAGCAATGTGACAAAGCATTTTCAAACTGTAAAGCCGTCGAACCGCGTTCGTCACTATGACATGAGCCAGAACAAGCCTATATTTCTGGACGTGTCGCCGAGCCGCACAGTGCACTTGCGGACGCCGTCTGCCAAGTCCATCGAGCCGATCAGGGACAACTTCATAGCGCCGAGCATCACGCGCGACGTCGTCTACGAGAACATCAAGCCGGTGTTCACGCTGCTGCGGCTGATGGGCGCCGTGCCGCTCACCAAGCCCTCCTCCGGGGTCAACCAGTTCAACCTCGCCTCCCCCGCCATGCTCTACTCCGCAGTCATCTTCTTCTCGGTCGTCAGCTACGTGCTGTACCTGTCTCTGCACAAGGTCCAGATCTTGCGATCAGCTGAAGGAAAATTTGAAGAGGCCGTCATTGAGTACCTGTTCACGGTTTACTTGTTCCCGCTGGCTGTTATACCGATTATGTGGTACGAAACCCGTAAAATAGCAAACGTATTCAACGCCTGGGTTGACTTCGAGGTAACAATCCTATTTTTGCTTTTGTTTACTTATACTTATAGCATGATCGTTGACTTATCCTTCACCCATGTCTCTCTTCTCGTTAGACAGCTTGCGCCCTTCCTCCTGCCACACGTAAACGGTTAATAAATAAATAGATTTCCTCACTGCAGTATATTGATTGCGAACGATGCTACCGATTTCTATTCTGATTACCTATCTACTGTTTCTTTACTTTAACCACCTACAGGAAGAAATTGAGCAATCTAACCTATCGTCACAGTGTTGTACGAACGAGTATTACCTATGGTGAATTAGTCTTATTATTTCAGATCGAATACAAAAACCTATCGGACCATCCCCTCCCATTGAAGCTGTACAAGAAGTCGCTGATGATTGCCATCGTGATCCCAATACTGTCGACCACCTCCGTGATCATCACCCACGTCACCATGGTACACTTCCGCCTGATGCAGATCATCCCATACGTCTTCCTCGAGATCCTCACTTACATTCTGGGGGGCTACTGGTACCTGCTGTGTGAGACACTCAGCATTTGTGCTAATATTTTGGCGGAAGATTTTCAACTGGTACGGTTTTTTAAAGTAATACAATAACATTTTTTTTAGATTATAGGTTCTTATCCTTACATACTTGCATTTCGTTACTTTTACCTGTAAGCTACGAAGCATCTTTAGGCATCCGCAATTTCACCGGTGCTCATGATTATCGACTCATCTTCCTGTCTACCTATTGTGAAAATCAATTGTGTAACTAGTATTGTCTTGCTGATCTACTAACTATGTGCCAAGATCAAGCGCTCCAATATACTAAGCAGCTCTCTTATCATCAATTATGTTCTAGGCTCTCCGTAACATCGGCCCAGCAAAGAAGGTATCCCAGTACCGCGGTTTGTGGCTGCGGCTGAGCAAACTCACTCGCGACTGCGGCATAGCCCACTGCTACACGTTCACCTTCGTCAACCTGTACCTGTTCCTGATCATCACGCTGTCCATCTACGGCCTGCTCAGCCAGATCTCCGAGGGCTTCGGCATCAAGGACATCGGGCTCGCTCTCACCGCTTGCTGCAGCGTGTTACTGCTTTTCTTTATTTGCGATGAGGCCCATTATGCGTCGAACAATGTAAGCTTTATTATTTTTTTGTATCCTTAAATGGACAAAGCGAATTTTTGGCTAGGTACTTAGCGGTGCGACAAATGTATTCTAGTCTAAGTTTAATGTACGAGGCTGCCTACGGGGTGTAAGGGACGGCATACCGAAAACTATGCAGACGTGCTTAGACCATGAAACTGAACCACTTTTTCCAAGGAGGCTCAACGTGAGGCTTTGTCAGCAAAGGAAAAAAATTACCTCCCATTCAAAACTCCCAATCAGCTGACATACTTTCTATGGAAAATCAAAGAAACATTTTGTTATCCAACATAGGCTCCATAGTAAAATTTGTTCAGTTTCAGTCTGATCATGCATGCAGAGTTTTCGTTAAACTGTCCTACTATATACATTATACACATACAATGTGCAACAGCTGTAATAAGATAAAGCTTCGGACAGTAACCGACTCTTCTAACTAAAAAAAATCTCATGCGGCTCATGCACTTATTATGATTGTGTTGTGTTAGGTGGTATACTAGTGAGACGCATTATTCACCGCCACGATGGCGGCGGTCGGTTACACAGAAAGTCATTATTGCATACAAAATTAACTAGCCGTTACATCAATTTGTGTGAAATTTTAAACGCCGAGTAAGACGTTTTCCGAACTTCTGACCTAGATCGCTTATACCTACTAGATTATACGGGGTGTTAGGGACGGTGTAACGAAAACTTTGCAAGCGTGCTCAGACCATGAAACTGAACAACTTTTACTATGGAGCCAATGGTGGGAAACGAAAAAAATTTTTCGACCTCCCATACAAAGTCAGTCAGCTGATCGTGAATTTTGTATGGGAGGCCGGAAAATTTTTTTCGTTTCCCACCATTGGCTCCATAGTAAAAGTTGTTCAGTTTGATGGTCTGATCATGCCTGCAAAGTTTTCGGTACACCGTCCCTAACACCCTGTATTATTACCTATTTATATGAAAACCAATATAAATTGGGCCCTAGCAGATAGTACATAAATATTATAGTTACTATACTATAACTAGGTATATTTGTGGTGTCCAGGTCCGCACCAACTTCCAAAAGAAGCTGTTGATGGTGGAGTTGTCGTGGATGAACGCGGACGCGCAGACCGAGGTCAACATGTTCCTGCGAGCCACCGAGATGAACCCCTCGCAGATCAGCCTCGGCGGGTTCTTCGACGTCAACCGACACCTTTTCAAATCTGTAAGTAAACTATACTGTGGTGTCCAGGTCCACACCAACTTCCAAAAGCTGCTGATGGTGGAGTTATCGTGGATGAACGCGGACGCGCAGACCGAGGTGAACATGTTCCTGCGAGCCACCGAGATGAACCCCTCGCAGATCAGCCTCGGCGGGTTCTTCGACGTCAACCGACACCTTTTCAAATCTGTAAGTAAACTATACTGTGGTGTCCAGGTCCTCATGAACTTCTAGTTGAAGCTGCTGATGGTAGAGCTATCGTGGATGAACGCGGACGCGCAGACCGAGGTCAACATGTTCCTGCGGGCCACCGAGATGAACCCCTCGCAGATCAGCCTCGGGGGGTTCTTCGACGTCAACCGACACCTTTTCAAATCTGTAAGTAAACTATACTGTGGTGTTCAGATCCGCACGAACTTCCAAAAGAAACTGCTGATGGTGGAACTGTCGTGGATGAACGCGGACGCGCAGACCGAGGTCAACATGTTCCTGCGGGCCACCGAGATGAACCCCTCGCAGATCAGCCTCGGGGGGTTCTTCGACGTCAACCGACACCTTTTCAAATCTGTAAGTAAACTATACTGTGGTGTCCAGGTCTGCACGAACTTCCAGAAACTGCTGATGGTGGAGCTATCGTGGATGAACGCGGACGCGCAGACCGAGGTCAACATATTCCTGCGGGCCACCGAGATGAACCCCTCGCTGATCAGCCTCGGCGGGTTCTTCGACGTCAACCGACACCTTTTTAAATCTGTAAGTAAACTATACTGTGGTGTCCAGGTCCGCACCAACTTCTAGAAGAAGCTATCGTGGATGAACGCTGACGCGCAGACCGAGGTCAACATGTTCCTGCGGGCCACCGAGATGAACCCCTCGCTGATCAGCCTCGGCGGGTTCTTCGACGTCAACCGACACCTTTTCAAATCTGTAAGTAAACTATACTGTGGTGTCCAGGTCCGCACCAACTTCTAGAAGAAGCTATCGTGGATGAACGCTGACGCGCAGACCGAGGTCAACATGTTCCTGCGGGCCACCGAGATGAACCCCTCGCTGATCAGCCTCGGCGGGTTCTTCGACGTCAACCGACACCTTTTCAAATCTGTTATAATAGCTTGCATCAGTTCAGCGTGTTTTACAGGAACATTAGCTACGCCAGTAATTTCCTCTACGTACCTACTACGGCGTAGAACGTGTCGTAGCAAATTGTTGTTAGGCGTAGCAATTAGTTCTACGGTAGTTCTAAGCTAAACTAGCAGCACTCCCCAGTAGGTATGGTAGGTATAAAATCAATTATCCAACATTTGCATTTGACAATTCTAACAAGTGTAATCATGTTCAAAATAGTTGTTTACAATATTTGCAGTAAAAAGAAACGTATAACACCATTGATTAACTTGTTTCAGTTACTAGCTACAATGGTGACCTACCTGGTGGTGCTTCTGCAGTTCCAGATTAGTATCCCTGATGCTGATGAGAGTCAAGCTCCGACGAGGAAGGAATTCCTGAACGACACCTCCTCAGAAACCGACACTACCACCAGTATCACCACGACCGTTGCCACTATCCTTACTACACTCGCCAAAAAGAAGAAGAAGAACTAATTTGTTGCTTGATACTTATCAATTTTTATTTTGTCATGTTTCCGGTATATTCATTCCAAGGATTTATTTGCTTTTTGGAAGCTTTTAGATCAAAACTATGTATTTTCATTTTGTCCTGCCGAAAAAATCAATTGGAAAACTATAATTGGTTTAAGCCTTAAACTCTAGTTAAGTTGTTACGTTGTTAGTTACCTAGCCTACATTCTGCTATTTATGTTATTCTTAGTATTCTGTACCTGTTTTAGTAGTTCGTTCATAACTTTCATAAATTTCCTGATATAAAACTCTGTTAGTTTACTTTTGAACTACTTTTAACGAACTCCTACAAGCGACTCGTAGGTAGGGACTTTTACCCTTTTGTGAGTTTACAGAACGGCCGCAAGCCATATCGCTCTTTGCAAGTTAAAAATATCCCCATTCCATTCATTCTATTAATACTTACCTATCTATTCACTGTGACCTTTAGTAAATTCGCAGTAAAAGCCTGACTGGGAGCATGTAGCCGACAAGTCAGGTTAGGTGTGTGGGTGAGGCTTATTGATAAAAGGATTGCAGTGGAGCCTGCACCAGGTACAGTGAATTGATAAACACGTGACAGTTCGAAGAGGGTGGGTCGCTAGTGCGCGTTAGGTAAGTATAGATTTTTAAAAGAACTCCCCTACGACTAGCCGTATGTTTATCACTTGATGTCGATCTAACTGATAACGATGGGAAGGCCAGTTGTGTTTTCTTTTGTATATCTAACAATGTTTAATTAGTGTCCATGACTAGCTGCTACTTGATTTTTCTGAAACGGGCGTTTTCCAGACGTGACGATAGCGCCACTGTGTTTACTGCTAACGCCCTGCCTACCCCGCCAGGGATGTAGGCTCGATTTGTATGTATTACAGGAAGTTTCTGTTGATTTAATGTAATCATGGATTTAATGTATGCGCTCCCACCTGACCCTACAGAGGCGTCAGGTCGTGTCCTCGTCTCGGTAATTCAATACGTATATTGATCATCTCTTCGCAGAATCCCTATGCGTTACTGTACAATGATACAGGGTGCAAAAATTGTATATATTTACTCAGAGTGGCATTCGATTAACCCACGGGAGACAAATTTTTCTGTTGTTTTCCATTGGCACACAGAGTAGATAGGTAGGTACTCACCATGAACTGCCCTTCTCTTGGCTAAGATGAGCGCGTCCCTTCTACAGGCGTTGGCTTTAGTCATGGGTAGGTAAACTTACCTAATATTTGAAAACAGCTATTAATGTTGTAACCTATTCAATGGGAAATTAATAGACTGCAGGAAAGTGCCCAAGTAGGAGTAGGTATGGTGAAAGACGTCAAAGATGTTAGTCCTTTCCTACAGCAGGAAGTAAAGAAACTATTAATTATTATTTAGTAGATAGGTACCTACAGCAAAACATCCTTTATCTTGGCTGTAATAGTACCTATGGCGTGGGCGTATGACGCAGGTTGGTACTTAGAGCACCCCGTTCCAGTTCTAGGCTCAGAGTTCCCAGAGATAGATTTCAAGCGAGAACAATAGGTAGTGTAAATATAAAAGGTGTAATTTGCTCTACTACAGCCTACAGTTGTGCCCAAGCTCTTGAAAAGCTAACTTGGATCATGGGTATACAACCCAGCGTGGTAAGCAAACTATTTCTCATGTTATGTACCTAATTATTTTTAAGTTAACTGCGCAGAGCGAGCAAGGAACAGGCAAAACTTTTTCACTACCTACTTATGCACGAGCATACAAGCTAAAGCCGCTGTGTGGTTTTTGCAGTTTACAATTTTTGCGTTGCGTGCTATACTGGATTTGGAACTCATTTGACTTGTAGGTACGGGCCCGACTTTCAAGAGTGGTTGTGAAGTCCTTCATTCCCTGGAGAATCAATTGGGAATGGGGGCAAACTTGGAGCGGGATTAGTTAGGACAACGGATGGAACTCGATGGGTCCGATGCTTAGACGGACTGATATGAAACCCAATATGAAACCCTATCTGTATATCTTTCCCTTAGTCCCTTGGATAATCCCATTCCCATTGTTCCGTTGTATTTGTATTTACGCAAAAACAAAACTATTTTCAAACCACCCGCTTTCAAACAAACTAAAAAACCTTGTATCCAAACCATAAAATAAAAATAAAATTCTGTGCTACGCTTCATTTCATGCAAAGTGTTAAGTGTGTTAGGTATTTACTTCTGTGTTTTATTATTGTTAACATAATTTGTCGTAACAAAAAATATGTTAAAGTTTAATTTAGATATTTATTTTCAAAAGTATTGTTTGTAATAATAACTAATGCTCGCTAAAATGAACAATACAGCAAGCGTAATAACATGGCAGTTTGGATTGGAACGTAATTAAAGTAACGTCACTTTTTTTTTCTTTTGACGAGAGTCTGTGTTGAGAATATTCCGGATATTTTTTCTCGGCGAATCCACTGCGATAATAAACTGTTTATTTGTCCTACGAAGAAGACAAGGTGTTACTTATATTATAACTGGTATTTTCCGTAACAGCGGTAAAAATGGTCGATTACAGCAAGTGGAAGGATATTGAGGTTGGTTTTGATTTAGGTATCTCTTTTGTAAAACGCTGCTCTAATTTTATTTTCCTTGTGCTTCTCGAACCTATGCTCTGCCCATTTTTACATTTTTGTTACTTTTCTGATCGTAATTTGTTACTATATTTGTTGAAGACAACAAGATAGTATTTCTTCTTTCAGACCTGCTTGGCATCATTTTCAATAATGGGTACTTATTCTTTTCGGCGAACTACATAATTATTATTTTGCTTTGTCTGCAAATGTGATGGTCATTGACCCTACAAGCGACTATTTAACTTAAAAGTTACCATGTTTCTTCTACAGCAACGCTTGCAAACCAAATATAATTGAAATAGGTTATAAGCACTTGTTGAATGATTCTTCATTTCATTAGTGCTTTCATTCTTGCATTCGGCTGTCATTACATTACTATGTTATCAAGCAGAATAACAACTATTTCATCTGGGCTATAGTAAATGTGTTACCAGTAGGTATTAAAGTTTTTTATAATATGTATTATCTCCATTTGTCTGTATGAACAAAGAAGACCCAATCCCCACTGTCCCCTTCAAATGTGAGGTACAGTGGGCTTATAATGCCTGCTTACGGGTTGCTCCTGTCCCTTTTAATCATTAATTATGCTTTGCACTCTCTAACCCCTATGTATGCCTCCATCCAATACTTTGGGCATTTTTTAACTTATTCGACAACAGAGAGTAACAAAAATGGAATACAAGCCAAAGAGTTCTCTTTTGTTGGACCTTAAACTTATGGTCCTAAAGTTGATCGACCTGACCATTGCAGTCCTAACTATTTATTGTTCTAATGCTCTATCATCCTAATTTCGATACTCCTAATATTCATAGCCCTAATTTTATTCATCCTAACTATACTATGCCCTAAATTTTCTAGTACTAACAATCTAAAGTCCTAAAATTTAAAACCTAACAGAAGTTAACCAAAGCAACCTATCTGCCTTATTAAAATAACTTAACATAGCAAATTCTTGTATTTGAGGTTACATTTGATTAAGTACAAATATTTTAAGATTGTGTTCTATCTAATTACAAAACTGAATCTGAAAAACTTTTACTTGAAATTTTTCCTTAAATGATTAAAAACGATGGACCTTCCATACTACATTTTCCATTGATATTTATTACCATAACTACATTTTTCTCAAGTATTACTTTGCCTACTTATTAGGGCTACTGATCCATAGGATAATCAAAATTAGGACCTCTAAAGTTTAGGAACATCAATATTAGGATAATATTGATATATGTTAGGACAGTCAGTATTTAGATTGAACACCTTTCCCCATTGGAACATAGATCATAATAAGAAAAAAAAATTAAACCTCCCATAGTAAATCAATCAGCTAATCAGCATATTTGGCATGGGATAACCAATTTTTTTTTCTATGCTCGTCCCATGTACCATGGTGAAAATTATTCCGTTTCATGAGTACCTTCATCTTTAGGCTTGTATACCTTTTTTTGTAAGTCCCACTCCCAGTAGATTGAATTGGATTGGATTGAAACAAAAAAATAATTGAAAATGTTGTCCTATCATATTATAGTGAGAAGACAGAAGTATGTATTTCATACAAATACGCAGATTAAAAATTTAAAATTATGTGGCTGATAGTGAGCATATTGTAAAACATCATAACTGCTATAATATTATGTGCTTGTCTTTGTAAGAAAAGAGACAATGTTTTCCACAGTAAATAATGCAGCTCTTCTAATCTAAATTATTTCATCTAAAATGTGGTGATAGTGGTCTAATTAATCTAAGTGCTACTGATCTAGCTTCTGCAGTATTTGTATTACACGTAATGTTTGTTCAGATTTCAGATGATGAGGATGAGACTCATCCCAACATCGACACACCGTCGCTGTTCCGGTGGCGGCACCAGGCGCGGATAGAGCGCATGGAGGAGCGGAAACGAGAGCTCCAGGAACACGAGCGCCGTAAAACCGAAAACATCAGGAAACTCAACGAAACAAAGAAAAAGATCAGCGAAGCAGACCCCTCAAGCCCTGACCTCGAAACCCTAAAGAAAGCCCTTGCAGAACTCGAAAAGGAGGAACAAGAAATAAAGCAGAAAGATGAGGAATTGAAAAAGAAGGAGAAGAAAACTCCATGGAATGTCGACACGATCAGTGAACCAGGGTTTACGAAGACTGTCATAAATAAACAGGAGCCTCGGCGCGAGGAAGAGAATCTGACAGAAGAAGAAAAGGAGATTCGGATGAAGAAATTCATAAAAGATAATGAGAAAGACCTGAAGAAGTTTGGCATGCTGCGGAGGTACGACGACTCTAAGCAGTTCCTGCAGGAACATCCACACCTCGTCTGCGAGGAAACCAGCAACTACCTCGTCATCTGGTGCATTAATTTGGAGATGGAAGAGGCAAGTTATATACCCCTGCTCATTTTCGCAGGCTTTTCTGCAAGTTAGCTTGTTATATAATAATAGTTCATTGCTAAGTTCAAAACAAATTGCTTATATTTTCGTTACTTGTTTTCTCTCTTACATACATATACTTTATCAGGTTGATTGATAATTACCCGACTTTCCAACAGAAACACGACCTCATGGCTCACGTGGCGCATCAGACTATCTGTATGCAGTACATTCTTGAGCTGTCCAAGCAACTCAACGTGGACCCGAGGGCTTGCGTCGGATCCTTCTTCTCCAGGTTAACACATTTGCTAACTTTGAAAGCTATGTTTCAGAAAATATAAGCTAAGCACTGGATGCCCTCCAAGATAGACTCAAAAAAGCGGCTGATAGCGACTACATGGCGATAATAGGTGATTATGCCTTGTGGCGAACCTTGGGAAAGGCCTACGTCCAGCTATATACTGCTATGTTGATGGTTGATGAATGTTTTAGAAAGAGGCTGCCTACAACCACCCTCTCATCAGATATCTGCGCTGGATTGTTACAATCTTTGATTATACAAGGCATTAGTTAGAAAAATCGCGCAAAATGTTTAGGAGTTTACTCAGACTATGAAATAAGCAACTCAAATACGTATAATAATAAAAATATTATCTGTTTCTCATACGAAATAACTATCTGATGAAAATAATGCTAACTAAATTATTTTGTTAACCTTAGAATTCAGGTAGCCGAACCGACGTACAAAATAGCGTTCGACGACGAGCTGGAGCAGTTCAAGTTGAGGATCAAGCGTCGCGCCGCCGAGAAGCTGGAGGAGGCTATGAAGGAAGCCGAGGAGGAGGAGCGGAAGGCGCGCCTCGGCCCCGGCGGACTCGACCCCGTCGAGGTGTATGAAGAACTACCTGATGTAAGTATTCAATAAAATAAAGCCCTTGGTTCCACTGAATTCATCCTCTATTATGGTAGTCGCCTCTTCGGCGTAGGCCAAATCCAAAGTCTTTCACAGGTTTCTGTCTCTTGCCTTCTGCGTCCAGTTTGTTCCTGCTCTTTCTAGAAACGTATTACCAACTTATAATAGCTGATCAATTTTACGCCCCTCTTTATCTTTGCCAAACTGTTGAATTGAACTTTTCATGAAATTGAAAGATCCGTTCGCGTTATTTTTGCTAATATTTCCCTTGTTGACAGGAACTCAAGAAATGCTTCGACTCTCAAGACGTGCCCATGCTTCAAGCCACAATAGCAAAGATGCCTGAACAGGAGGCAATTTACTACATGAAGCGATGCGTCGACGCCGGCCTGTGGGTGCCCGGCGCCAACAACGAGGAAGGCACCATGAAGGAGAACGATGACGGTGGTGCCGGCGCTGCTGGTGGTGCCGGCGCCGCGCCCGCGCAGCCCGCCCCCTCCTCCAGCACCGACGACGTCGACTGAGAACACATGCCCAATGACCAGTGCCATCTCACACTGCATTGTAGCATCACTTTATTTAAAATTGATGAATATTAAAAAAAACAACTCGTACAGCATGGAAATACGTAACTTCTTTTTGGTACACATTCCAGCAATGCAGTTATCTTTATATTTCTAGGTGCTTTATTTTATTCTAATAATCATACTACAGTTTCAGAATCAAATGTTCGGAATATTTTGTGTTATTGTTTTTGAGTGCGGATGCCACCTGAACTGCCCTAACTAACAGTTAAGAAGTGTTTGTGTTAGTTTAAAAATATTTAATGTAGTGTAGCGTCTTTGTTTGTACTGAGTGTCCCGAATCTAAGTAAAAATGTAAATTGCAGAGTAGCCTTATCACTTAAATTAAATCAATCAAAATAAGTGTCAACACAAAAGATAAACCTACCATTCAAAATAACTCCTAGTATGGGTCTTGCATTTATTTTATTACTATAGTTATTTTTATTTGTCTTTAAAACCTGTAGCTTTTATTCTGGACACCTTTATTAACATTAATTAGTATCACATTAGTATGTATTATGTGTTCATAATTATCTTATTATTCATGTTGATGTTATTGATAGATATACCTAAAGTATTAAGAAATCAATGTTTACAATCAATAAACTTACATCACATCACACAACAACATCATTTGAACAGAAACTGTAGTTCTTTATTTAAACTGTCTCAATTTTGATGGTCTCAATCCACAAAATATTTAATTAAGTTACTTAACTTTCATTATTTTATAGCATTTTGTAATACTAAACACTGCAATATGCTCTAAGAGTTTTCAACTAAATCAATTAATGCGATTTCTTTAAATCAAAATAAATGCTCTGTGTATTATTATTATACGGTGTTTCTTTATCCTCTAAATTGTGTACCTACATCATGCATTGTGAATTTCATGTCAATATCCAATAAAAGTGGGATTTTATTGCACTCAGTGATTATATCCCCGATCGACGATTGTGAGTTTTCCATATTTTATAATGTGTATCATCGAATGAGTCCCACTATTTCCATTAAGATAAAAATTGCAGATGGAAATAGAGGGACCTTGGTATTTTTCCATACGATCGTCGATCGTATCCTATAATAACCATTCTCGTTTCACCACACCAGATCGCCGCAGCAGTAGTCATAGAAGGCGGAAAATAATTAGTCTAATGTGAAAGCAATTAATAGAGATAACCAAACAAGAATAAGTGACCACACCAATTCTATTATGATTTTCTATTGATTTCCATTTGTGGGATTCACCCCAAAATTCGTCTGTCTTAGATGTGGTCTCGTAAGAAACCTTATCCCTGAATTAGATTTAACTAGTATCTAAACCAAAATGTCAAGAAGAATGTTGTTTCATGCTATAAAAATATTACATACCTAATTTTATTGCTTTTTTGTTTTTTTGCTCTCGACAATTTTGATGATATGCTCTTGTGTCATTTTCCTTAGGTGTTTATTTGCCTGGAGACTAGGTACCTACTATAAATTGAAATTTCGACACTCGATAAGAACATAGTTAGGTACTTATAATATAAAACAATGGTCAAAAACTTTTGGTATATTAGGAGTCTAATCTGTTCCGCACATTTTGGTGTAATCAATTAGATTCTACTAAATCATCTTTAAAATATAATTTCTAAAATATTTTTATTGAATTATATTTTCAAGGTCGTTACTAAACTTTCAAAACTATTGAACTAAACTTTGATCTGAACCATAATAAGGCTGCGAATCCACCAGAGCTGTGCGAGGTAGCTAAGCGGTGTACAAGGAAAAAATCCACCAATAGAATCACTTAATTTTCCTAGCCACGCTCAGCTCAGCTCTGGTGGAATAGGGTTTAGCGAAGCGAGACCATTCTACATACAAAACAAGCGAGAAATGTGAGCGAAGGTTGTGTTGCGACGAACATGTAGCGAGGAATGTGTTACGAGAAATGTGCTGCTAGGAATATGTTGCGAGGTTTCCACTGCACCGCATTCCCCCCCGCTTACACATTTCACAGCTTCGTAACGCATCCTAGCAGCGCACATTAATGCACATTTTGACAGCTCCGCTACACATCTTCCTAATAGACATTTGCCTCGCATAGCTCTGGTGGAAACCCCTACACATTTCCACAGCACAGCTACACATCCTCGTACGACTCATTTTACTCGCACAGCTCTGGTGGATTCTCACCCTAAATTGCCTCCAATTCCAATCGACAAATGTCACAGAAGCGAAATGTCCCGCTTGAAATCGGGACATTTTGCTAGTAGCTGAATGTCACTCGCGTAATGTCACATTCGCGTAATGCCACACTCGTGTAATGTCACACTCCCGTATCGTGTAATCTCACGCTCTCTTTCACTATTAGAAATGTTTTAAATTCGTGTCGATTTGATTTTTTTGTATTCCATAGCAGGTACATAAACAAACTTCTTCGATTATAATCTACCCATTTTCCTACTGGATAGATATAAAAGCTTTTTAACAAAAAATATCAACCAACGAAAACTGAAAAGCATAAAATAATTAAGCTTTGTTAGTCAGCCTTAATAAAATCATTAGTTTACAAACTATTGGTAGAAGGTACTATAGTAATATTTTCGGAAATGTTTTGAGATAATATTCAATTTTAATAACTAAGTTCATAAATTAATCTAAATGTGCCTGTCTAAATGATTTTGAGTCGGCGCCAATCAACCATACTATACACAAAAAATTTGGGATACAGCGCGCGAGGCGCCTCTTTACAGTCCACTATCATCTCCCTGACGGAGAGTATTTTCATACTCACCACGCTTGTTAACTCTACACTAAGTGGGAGACCGCGTTCCATCCAGGATAGTAGTAGGTAGATGTTTGTTCATGGATGATTATTTATTTTAATTATGATTGGCGCCGACTCAAAATCATTTAGACAGGCACATTTAGATTAATTTATGAACTTAGTTAATAAAATTGAATATTATCTCAAAACATTTCCGAAAATATTACTATAGTACCTTCTACCAATAGTTTGTAAACTAATGATTTTATTAAGGCTGACTAACAAAGCTTAATTATTTTATGCTTTTCAGTTTTCGTTGGTTGATATTTTTGTTAAAAGCTTTATTTTACACTTTTTGTGACCAATATTTGACTGTTTATTTTCTATGTGAGGCAGAAGTCCCATCTCAACCCCCTAAATGTAATGATTTGTACTAAGTACTATGTCTATCAACCTCAACCTTTCATAGTTAGTTGGTGTGGACGGACGTAACATTAAAAATAAACAAATAGGTATTACAACATACTTTTTTAGTTCGTTCTGATGTTCAGTCACATGATGATAATTCTTTACCTCAGTTTTTCTTGCAAATATTTCACAACAACTACCAGCTTGCTCTTCATATTCAATGTGATACGCAGACTTTATCGAATAGGTACTTGGAATATACCTATTATGAGGTTTTCTAAATGCAATAAAATACTTCATTCAGTTCAGTTCATTTAAATACACATATATAATATATCATTAGTCGGCCATGTAGTTGTAGCAACACCAGCAGTTCTTTTTAGGGTAAGCCAGGCAGCCTTCTCCACAGGCCTTCTCAGTAAGATGTCCGCTTGCATAACACAGAGCATGGGATCTATTCATAAAATCATTGGTTGCTTATAACAATGTTATTGTAAACATTTACCTATATAGGAAAATAGGATTTGCTCTACCTAAAGCTGAATTCAATTTATGTCGGCCCTCCAGATGTCGTTGCCAAAAGCATCGCGGAACTGTTTCCCAAGCTGAAAGAAGTGGGCTTAGTAGTAAACAGAGCGAAGTGCGAGCTCTTTCCCTGTAGCGCTTCAGTTTCAAACCATACAAAAGAGCTAGAAGATTTAATTCCTGGAATAAAAATTATAGACAAAACAAAATTATACCTTTTGGGATCTCCGATATTTGAAGATGCTGTCGCTGAAGCACTACAGGCCAAGCGTGAGCTCCTCTTACAGGCTAGTCAACACCTGCGACAACTGCCGGCTCACGCAGCACTTACCCTATTCAGGAGCTGCCTGTCCTTGCCTAAGCTGGTGTATACAATGAGAACGTCCCCTACCTGGTTGTTCCCCAACGAGGTCAAAATGTTAGACGACAGCCTCAAACTCATTTTAAGCGACGTTCTCAATGTAGACCTCAGCGAGGGACAATGGCTACAGGCCTCTCTGCCCGTGCGCCACGGCGGTCTGGGTATCAGGAGAATGGCTGATGTGGGTGTTCCAGCCTTCTTGGCATCGTCCTACGGAGTGATTAAACTTGTCACTAGTATCTTGAATAACCAAGGTGGCAGCTTAATCACTTTTACGGGCGAGGCTCTGACGGCTTGGACACAGAGATGCCCCAACACCGCCCACCCTGACAATCCAACCGTGCAGCGCCTTTGGGACGAGCCGGTTTGTAAAGCTGCCTTCGCCAGTCTGATGGAGGCAGCATCAGGTGTTGACGTAGCACGCTTAAAGGCCGCCTCCTGCCCCGAGTCTGGAGCCTGGCTCCAGGCTCTTCCATCTCCCCAGCTCGGTACGCTCCTGGACAATGACTCGTTACGGATTGCTGCTGCTCTGCGTCTGGGCTGCAGAGTCTGCGAAGCACACAGCTGCCGTTGTGGTGCTTCGGTTGACTCTGCAGGCCACCACGGTCTCAGCTGCGTGAAATGTGCTGGTAGATTCCCGAGACACCACGCATTGAACGAGATAATTCGCCGAGCTCTGGTGTCCGCAAACGTACCCTGCGCCCTAGAGCCTCCAGGCCTCTGCCGGACAGACGGGAAACGCCCCGACGGCCTAACTCTCGTCCCCTGGGACAAGGGGCGAAGCCTGCTCTGGGACGCCACTTGCGTAAGTACGTTTGCGGCATCACACTTGGCGAAGACAATGCGTGAGGCGGGATCCGCCGCTGAAACCGCAGCTGGACAGAAACACCTAAAATACGCAGAGCTCAAACGGCAGTACCTTTTTGTCCCTTTCGCGGTCGAAACCGGGGGACCATGGGGCAAGGAGGCCAAAATCTTCATCCGGGAGCTAGGCCGGCGCCTGCGGGAGCGCGGGTGTGATCCCCGCTCCGGAGCGTACCTGGTACAGCACATCTCGCTCGCCATCCAACGCGGTAACGCCGCGGGCGTGATGGGCACCTTCGAACCAGGTACGCTTCGGGGTGGACTTTTTGATTAGGATTAGTTAGTTTTTAAGTTTAGGTGCGTAGGTATTTATTACAACTAGTTACCTCAGATTTTAATTTTACAATAAACATTTTGTATGCAAAATTTATCAAATATACATTGCTATTTGCAAAAGTTTTCTGTTGTCGAAGTTTTAAATAAATGTAAGCAAACACGAATATGATTGGTTTGATTTGAGATAAAAGAGCCTTATCACACAACCGGTTTGCTAGCGGATGTGGAACGAACGGCCAAAGGACGCGCAACGCGCGACTGATGCGCGGTGGATACGCAGCGAATTCGTCTCGGACATGCGGCGGATACCGGCGGTATTTCTATCAAAACGTTGCAAATCGCTTCGCGTACGTGACGAATTCGCTGCGCATCCGCCGGCCGTCCGTTCCGCTCCGCACCCGTTCGAAAACCGCTTGTGTGATAAGTTTGAGCTAAGTCAAACTGTGATGTAAGACGTCAATGACACTATCGTCAATGGTCCTAAAAAGTTTGGTTAAATAGGTCCGTTCGCGACCGATTATCTCTCCTTTGATAAAATTCAATCATTTGCAAGTCAATACGTAATTATTTTACAAGAAAACTAGCAATGGTGTCTCAGGGTGACGAAAGTATTCCTTTGACATAGCTCTCATCAAAATATGTCCAGTCGTATAAGAGTTCAAAGAGAATAAAGAATCACTATAAAATACCTACAGACTAATATTCATATACGACCTTTAAAACGAACCTCTTTTCACAAGCTTCTTTGCCAGATGTTTGTCATGCAGTTGATGTCAACGGGTAGGCATGTAGGCATAGACTTATATATATAACATGTAGGTAAACATAAGTACATTACGCTTCAAAATGTGCCGCAAAATATAAGAATTTACTGAATTTTTAAGGATCCTCCCATCAGATCCTGACCTGATGACAATGGGACCACCTGGGCAGTGCACGCTTTCAAACAAAAAAAGAATTTTTCGAATTGGTCCAGGCGTCTCTAAATGATCGGTGAACATACATAAAAAATAAAAATAAAAGTTCGGGACGAATTGAGAACCTCCTCCTCTTTTGTTTTTTTTCGTCGGTTAAAAATGAGAGGGTGACATTTAGCTACAGGGACATTTAGCGACAGGGACATTCAGCTATAGGCACTGTAAGCGAGAGGGACATTTAGCTACAGGTACTTTTAACGACACCGGGACATTTCGCTACTGTGACATTTGTCGGCGGGAGGATAAATTGATAAGTTCATCCAGTTAGGCTGCCCCCACATTGGGCGTTGGCCGAGCGTACGCGTTTCCTGAGCGTACTGCCGGCGTCGGCGCGGCGCGAACGTCGCGTCAGCGCACCGTCTGCGGGGCGCGGGCTTCGCGTTGTCCAGCGCCGCGCGAGCGCTGCGTGAACGCCGCGCAGACGCCGCGCTTACGTCGCGTTCCACGGGCGTTCGGCCACCCGTGCCCCCCGCACACATTCCCCGCGGCCGAACGCCCGTGGAACGCGACGTAAGCGCGGCGTCTGCGCGGCGTTCACACAGCGCTCGCGCGGCGCTTGGCAACGCGGAGCCCGCGCCCCGCAGACGGTGCGCTGACGCGACGTTCGCGCCGCGCTGACGCCGGCAGTACGCTCAGGAAACGCGAACGCTCGGCCAACGCCCAATGTGGGGGCAGCCTTAGTGTTGCACAAGAAGCCGAGACTATCCAGTTTGGGTTAACGTTTTAGGTGGATTTCAGAGAAATAAAAAGGCAAATGTTAAACTTGTACTTTTATATAACAAAACTACAGTAGGGTGTGAGAGAGGGCGCGATTGCGCTACGTGAGCACGTGGGGCGGCAGTTGCGGCCGGCCCTCGAGCTTGCTATAGTCCAGGTGGAACTCTTTCGCCACCTGCAAATATACAAATAAAAATATTCAAAATACATACATACAGTAGCACATGCGTACAGTAGCGTAGCGTACAGTAGTACAGGCGAGTGTTTATTGATCATGGCGACAGGACTGAAACTGAAGATGGTCGCGATATTTTCTGAGAAATTTCGGCGCTGACACCGGGGCGACTAAGCGAGTTGTTGACTAACCATTCCACAAATAATTTAATTTTGAAAATGATCTTATTAATGTATGAGGTATGGTGGTTGACCAGTCGTGCACCTGAACCGCACAGCGCAGCCACTCTGGTCTATCCGAGAAACTAGGGCCCCCTTACGGCGAAAAGCTATGTTTTATATTCGAATATACTATCGTTTATTTGCTCACCTTACGCCAGTTATGCGCGTCAAAGAAATAATATGTGCCTCGCTCGTAGGTGGAGGTCTTTTCAACCATGGGCATGCCGGGCGCCTGCGAGATCCACACCTTCTCCTCCATATGATACCGCCACTCCCGGTTGTAGCTGCAACCAAACAAAATTATTCAATAAATACATAATATTCTTTTAAACACTTAACTCCGCCGTTCTTTCGGTGTGATGCCGGCTCAGAATAGTATCATCATTGAAGTCAATTCTACCCGCGGATGTCTTAAAAAGCGACCAAGGGATAACCATACAGGGAATGGACAGCAGCGTTTCCTGTAAATGCAACATCTTAAACTATGCTTGCCAATTGTAGTGAGTATGGCAATACGCCCCATTATAGGAAGGTCCATGTCCAGCAGTGGACTGATATAGCTATTAAGGTTAAGGGAAGGTTACAAGCCCTAGGAATATTAAAATAATATGCAGTACTCATGCATTACAATGCTAGAATGCACTGGATTAATCTACGTCAAGGCCAATATACTGCACTTCACAATAGTACTATTCACTGCGCCCGGACAATTCACATCACTGATCGGCCATCCGCAATTTACTCCCAGATTGCTTGTTACATAAAAGATCGTGCAGGTGTCGCTAACGGGATATTGTTTCTTGTTTACGCACTGAAGGTGGTTTATCGAAATGTCTTTAATTTAATTTAGTTTTAGATAGTTTCATTTTGCTCATTTTGATATGAGCACAACTACTATAACAGCCACCACAACAACCTACTGCTAAATATGGGCCTCCTGTTAGGGGCTATTTGCCATACTCACCAGGATTAACAGATAGATGGATTGGCAAGGTGTTATAGATATTCACAGGCAACGCTGCTGGCCATTCCTTCGATTCATTCCTAAGTCGCCTTTATTACACCCACGGGTAGAAATGGGGCGATGCTATTCTAAGCCGAAATCACACGGTTTCAATACTGCCCGAACGAATATGATTCGTACATACTTATCACGCCTATCGGGGCAGGCTGAGCGTAAACGGTGGAATAAAAGGGCTATTTATATCACGTCTGTCAAAAGTTTAAAAGTCATTGAGAAGACCGTGTATCACCACAGTGACAGTTTAGCCTGTCGCCTAAGATTGACTCTCAAATTCATTAGTCGCTTCCTACGACATCCACGGAAAAGATACGGGGTAATGCTACTCTAAGCCGGCATCACACGGTTATTCCCAAAAAACTTCCAGAATTAATATGAGCGGTACTTACAGTTCGGCGGCCGCGGCGATTTGCAGCACGTCACCTACGAAGCAATAGAACAGGTAGAATAGCAGGTCTTCCTTATATCGACTTAGCCGTAGAGGCGCCAGCTTTTCTCTGATCGAACCGTTGATCAGATACTCGGGCGGCACGTGGTAGTCCATATCTTGTGGCCTGTAAAATATACCAACACTTACATTTAAATACAACACTTACTACATATAATTCATTAATGAAGTGACTGGTTAGTGTGAATAACTACGGATTGGCAAATACAGATCGAATCGTTTTTGAGTATTGTACTTGGAATATTGAAAATCATAATCAACCTTTTTAGTACAAAGTTGAAATAAAACTTTAGGTTCTTAGCTGACTTTAATATTTTACTTAGGGAAACTTTATATAACAAAACTTGCGGAAGCTAGGATCACCTAAGGCTGCTTGCCCTATGCCAGAGTCACCAGGCTCGGATCCGACTACATCTTCTGATATAGGTCGATGGTATCACTTACCGGCAAGGAGTGTCCGCCCAGGGTCCAGCGAAGGTAAGATACAGGTTGTCGGGCGAGTTGAGGTTGAGGCCGAGCGCGGTGAGGTCCTGCCCGAGCGCCAGAGACACCAGGCTCGGATCTGGCTACATCTTCTGATATAGGTTGATGATACGACTTACCGGCAAGGAGTGTCCGCCCAGGGTCCAGCGAAGGTAAGATACAGGTTGTCGGGCGAGTTGAGGTTGAGGCCGAGCGCGGTGAGGTCCTGCCCGAGCGCCAGAGACACCAGGCTCGGATCTGGCTACATCTTCTGATATAGGTTGATGATACGACTTACCGGCAAGGAGTGTCCGCCCAGGGTCCAGCGAAGGTAAGATACAGGTTGTCGGGCGAGTTGAGGTTGAGGCCGAGCGCGGTGAGGTCCTGCCCGAGCGCCAGAGACACCAGGCTCGGATCTGGCTACATCTTCTGATATAGGTTGATGATACGACTTACCGGCAAGGAGTGTCCGCCCAGGGTCCAGCGAAGGTAAGATACAGGTTGTCGGGCGAGTTGAGGTTGAGGCCGAGCGCGGTGAGGTCCTGCCCGAGCGCCAGAGACACCAGGCTCGGATCTGGCTACATCTTCTGATATAGGTTGATGATACGACTTACCGGCAAGGAGTGTCCGCCCAGGGTCCAGCGAAGGTAAGATACAGGTTGTCAGGGTAAGTGCGAGTTGAGGTTGAGGCCGAGCGCGGTGAGGTCCTGCCCGAGCGCCAGAGACACCAGGCTCGGATCCGACTACATCTTCTGATATAGGTTGATGGTATCACTTACCGGCAAGGAGTGTCCGCCCACGGTCCAGCGAAGGTAAGATACAGGTTGTCGGGCGAGTTGAGGTTGAGGCCGAGCGCGGTGAGGTCCTGCCCGAGCGCCAGAGACACCAGGCTCGGATCTGGCTACATCTTCTGATATAGGTTGATGATACGACTTACCGGCAAGGAGTGTCCGCCCAGGGTCCAGCGAAGGTAAGATACAGGTTGTCAGGGTAAGTGCGAGTTGAGGTTGAGGCCGAGCGCGGTGAGGTCCTGCCCGAGCGCCAGAGACACCAGGCTCGGATCCGACTACATCTTCTGATATAGGTTGATGGTATCACTTACCGGCAAGGAGTGTCCGCCCAGGGTCCAGCGAAGGTAAGATACAGGTTGTCAGGCGAGTTGAGGTTGAGGCCGAGCGCGGTGAGGTCCTGCCCGAGCGCCAGAGACACCAGGCTCGGATCCGACTCCGCCGCGCGGATGAACGTCAGCAGGCCCACTATGCCGAACTGGTTGGGAATCATCGTCGTCGGTATGTTCGTCACATTACCTAAAACATTCAAGCCGTTTTAAAATATTGTAGACAGTCTACGCTATCAGAAGAAAAGAGAAAATATTTGTCGAATAAATAAAACTACATAACTACTGGCTGCACCGATTTCCAGATACCGTCAAAAAGCTACATAATCCCCTAGAAACAAAACTACATTTTAACCGTGGGAAAATGCTTTATTCCGTCGGTTAATCTGATAAAACCGCTGCTACGGTCGCTAATAATAAATAACGCAGCAAATAACAACTATACTAAACATTACAACCTCACATTCCAACTCAAATACACACCATATAACTCCACACGCGGTCCTTGAACGACATCTTTGGAGAGAGAAAACAATTTCATGTCAGGTTATTATTTTTATCTCACAGTAGTAAACGAAAACTACACTCAAATTTTCTTCATGCAAATAGTAGTGAAAATTCGTTGTGTGTTTTATGAAAATGAAGAGACTGGCATGAAATAATTTTCGTAAAGCACGATTGTTAAAAGCGAACTGCACTGCAGCAAAAGGATAAGAACAATGTGATTTTTTAATGGAGTGCGTCGTTACCTAAGTAGTGAGTAGTGTGTCACTCTCTAAAATCATCAGAGCGAGCGAGATGAACATGCGTCGATAATAAAGCCTGCTGGGTATAGTTCCTGTCATGTAAAAAAGAGTAAGTTGATTGCATTTTAGTTGTATATGAAAGGGACGGCAACATCCCCTCTTCTTTCCATTTGTTTTTTACATGTGGGGAACTAGATTATTTACCAAGGAAAAAATACTTCTACCTACAATTATAGTCATAATAAAATTGTCTTCATAGGCAGCGCCAATTAGGCAGGCGATCAAAATTATAGTTCAATACTCAGATGAAGGAAGGTATTCCGTGGTTCAATAAAAGTAAATGTCATTCATTGTTATTATTATAGTCATATCATAACTAACTAAAGCTGGGAGAAGCTTGCTGAGAATAGGGATGTATGGAGAAAGCGTGTGTTTGATGGGCGTAAAGCTCACGACAATGCCTGGTTCGCTGGTCTCGCAAATAAAAGACAAAAACGACATCTAAACATGCATGTGCCAGTCTCTAATTCCACCTTCGTTTGTAGAGCGTGCGGAAAGTCATGCCGCTCCCGTATCGGCTTGTACAGCCATGAAAAATCTTGCCTCAGACACTGAATAAATCGTCTGTCACAGACGTATGAGGCCAATGATGATCATAACTACTTTAACTAACCATGTTGTTTTAAGTTGTAACAGCATGATGAACCCAACATTTTGCAAACATGGATAGTACAAAAACTGCGAATACGCTACTTTATGTTCGCGCGCGACCATCCTGAAATAGGTGCCTTCTTGTCACACTTCCAAGCATCCTGGCGTGTGCGAGAAGGAGGCGCATATTTCAGGATAGCGATAAACTCGCGCGTGATCTTGTATATTTGTCACACAAAGCCCGCCCAGCGGTTGCATCCGCTGCTACACGTCTATCCGTATTGAGTAAGACGTTTCCCAGGCAAGTAATTATACCTACACACAAACCTTCCTCTTCAATCACTCTTTACTACAAAAAACATAATCCCTTGTTTAGGAGCAGTTAGCTGTGTCCATGACAGAGAAACGCACAAAGCGACTTCATTTTATACTATGTAGTGATTTTTGCACTTGGGCTTTCCTTTCTTGGTTATGTTATGAAGGACTTGCATGCAATTTATACAGATGAAATTTTTATAAATACATTTTAATATATGCGAGGCGTCATACAAACTGACTATCAGCGTGTCTAATACGTCTAAATGTAGGGCTCAAAACAAGATTTAGGTAAGTTGTTGCCATGTGATAGATGACTCAGCTTAGGCCATGTGCATGTTGCGCGTACGATGTTTTTCAAGTGCGTCGTCGTGATGTGATGCGTTTTCATCAATAGGTACGAATGAAAGTTCTCTATTGTTAAGTATCTATGATAATTTCTCGCTACGTCTTCGTTTCACATTGACCAAAACTCGTTAAAAGGCACTTAGTTCGTATGGGGTTTAATAGTGCTTTCTCTAAGTTCGTATGGGGTTTAAACGTGCTTTCTTTTTAAATAAATATACACGAAAAAAAGCGGGCAAGAGCGTGTCAGACACGCTCACAAATAGGGTTTCGTAGTCAACGTTTAAATATCAGGTCTTTCAGCTTTACAAAGTAATTTTTTTGCTGGTTTGTTTGGAGTTGCATGGTTACAAACCGCAAATTGAAAAACTTTGATTTTTCCTTCATCTTGAGTGTTACAGTATTCGTTATAGTTTTCAGGGTAACTTCATATTAAGAACTATATTCCATATTTTTTTCAAATTTTTTGCATGCATGCTTTAGAAGTTACAGCTGGAACAAAATTATGGCTAAAAAACGCCCCTTTTAAAAGCAAATATCTTAAGACAGAAACATTTTAGAGACTTTGTGTCAAAGAAACCTCCCCTTAGTTTTAAAAGACCTATTCAACGATACCTTACTTAATATTACAGGAGAAAAATATTTTTTTGCCCCCCTTTCACATGTATGGGAAGGGGGTCCAAACAGCGATTAAAATATTTTTTAATCAACATTTCTAATTTGGGTCAACACGATCTATCTTCGTACCAATTTTGATGTTGATAGCTCCAAATCTGACGAAGTTATAAGGGCGCGGCATACAGACAGACAGACAGACAGACTTATCGAAATGATAAGGGTTTCTAGCAGACTACGAAACCCTAAAAACTGATGTGGCTTTATTTAAAATCACTGACAAAGTCTATTTGTCAAAATATTTTGAACGTGGTTCTTGCCAGAACAGATTAGATAATGGGCAGTGAGTGGTTCCGTAATCCATGCAACTAAATCAAAAGTAGTATCATGATGTAGGCATGAGATAAGGATCCCGTTTAAAGTGTACATACATAACTACACACATCACGCCTTTATCCCTTGCTGAGTAGGCAGTAAAAATATGGTCTTTTGAAAAATATTTGAGGGCAATTCCAGAAAAATCTTACGTACCACCAGGGTTGATGCCGGCTTAGAATAGTATCAACCCATAATATCATTTCCGTGGGCGTCGTAAGAAGCGACTAAGGGATTTAGGGTTGATGAATACTGCAATTGTATGCGACAGGCTGACAACCTGATACACATTCTTCTGAATGACTCTCAAACTTTTGTCAGACGTAGTGTAAATTGCCGTTTTTACAGCCGTTTATGCTACCCCGCAAGGAATATAGGCGTGATATATGTTTGTATGTATCACGAGAGTTGAAAAATTTGAATGCATAGGTATAGATTGAATATGTCGCATGTGCAAAAAGGTCGCTTACCCTCCGACGAAGTTTGGATGCCTTTTCTTGGTTTCTCGGCGCTGTGGTTGGCGTACTCCTGGCCCGGATGCGACGCGGGCGTGGCGGCGGGCTGCGCGGACGCCGACCCGCTCGTGTTCGACGTGCCGGGCAGCGCGGGGAAGTCCTCTGACGACATCGTGAACTCGGACTGCTCCGATGTTGGCTGCTTTACCATACCCACTGCACACAACACTGTCCATTTATTATGGAACCTATTCCAATTGCAAACAGATCCTGATCCTAAGAATTTTGTGCTGGACAGCTGTAGACCGAGAGTTTTCAGCACGATTTGTACGCGGATTCAACGTAGATCGCGTGTCGCATGCACTCCGTGAAATCCATGAACAAAACGCGCAGTCTGTATGCCTTAAATTATTTAATTGTAGACTTTTGGCATTATATCAAAATATTTATTTTACGTGCATGGAAGCAATTAGCGAGCTGGAGAGCAACATATGATATTATTCCAATGCAACCTCGAATCATAATGGTATTCTCCATCAGAGGTTAATCTGCGGGTTAGTAATGTTGTTATTGATCGTAACAAGCATTATAAGTTTTATCAGTGTAACAGGGTCAATCATATACACTGTTTTAGTTACTATATCTCCCTGTAACCTTCAAAGTTATAACATTTTATATCTGTAAAAGAATCTGTTCAATCAAGAGTCAGAACACTGAAAGGTGGAAGTCCTAATACTTGACAGAACAATCAGGCACAACGCAGTTCACTGCTGAACATGCCACGGTTTTGAATATGTGTATGATGTAGGTATTTGCAATTCTCGCCACGGTTGGCGGGTTGGTGGTTTTACTGAAAGATGAAGTGTCCTTTAGTTGCTTTCTACTATATCGGAGAATTGTATCATACTGTACAAATGGCGTTTGGCACTGCAACATTTTGCATTGTGCTTGCAAATCCGCCTGTTGTGGTTGTTGATGAAGATGAAGATGAAACTAGTGTTAATGCCAATGGTATAGGAAAGTAGTATCTGATCTAGTGGTACATTGCTGTTGCCATAGTGGTGCTCACCGTAGGGTTTAGAGCCGGGCGGCGGTGGTGCGGCGGCGGGGGCCTGGTCGCCGGCCCCGCGCGCAGTCAGCGACGGGAACTCACTGAGGTCCAGCAGCGGAGGCGTCGACGTGTCTCCTCCCTCGCCGAACACCGAGTGGTAATTACTGCCGGCGTTGAACCGAGACAGGTTGCCCATAGTTGACTGTACACGAAATCAAACTTTATGCCCTGATCAGTGAAAAATTGGACGCATGCGCGAGTTGCAACATTTAAGTATAAAGCCGCGATTCCAATATGCAAGTATAGCTTGCGCGCAGCTTGCATGCTTTGAACTTGTAAATAAAATGTGCAAGTGTTATGCATGTATGTTATTGGATTGTACATGTCAGCTACACTTCCAAGTACGGGTTATCTAGGCTCGAACTTTTGCACACTTGCGTAGTAGGTAAATGTAAATGTTTGCATAATGGAATCCCGGTTTTATAAGCAGAGTGCGAATTATTCTGGAAATCGGGTAAATACGTCTTCGGTCAATTGTCTACTACTGAATATTATACTTCGTTATTCAATACAAAATCTTATAGCTTTGCTAACTGTCCTTTAACAGAGTGCTTCTTATCGTGGTTCACCTCTTAACTCATAAACCCTCGAACCGGTATATCTAGCATTACATTAGTACCTACATACATCACAACTGCAGAATTGGTTACCTACATTGCCTACGATACGCTTAAGTAATTAAGGTAAAGCATAGTGGAGGACGGCAAGATCAAATTGTACTTTATTTACGGGATTATACCTAGTCTCGATTCATGAAAGAATTTTACATGTTCTTGGACTAGTTACTTTTTTCAGTATTGATATATTTGTAACACCTAAACTAAACAATGATTCGCAGCGGTTTGGAAACGGATTTAAACAATATTTTAAAAAGTTTTAGACAAGCCAAACCAAGCAAAGTTTGAATACGAATGAGCTGGATTTGAAGTAAAATGGTGCCCAAGACGACAAGATATAAAGGACAAAACCAGACTGATCTGAAAGTGCAAGATTTTACTCAGCTCAGTTTGGCTTGATGACAAAGAAACACTCGGTTCATGCAGAACCATGATAGATCTACCAACGACGAATGATACGAAACCAAATACATTTGAAATTTCTGCCGACCTCCATGTGCTTAATATCTTTAATCCATTATTTTCAATACTAAAATAAACAGATTTTTAGATGTAAGTGAACAAAGGACGCACCGATAAACGTTCAAACCTGTCAAACATACTTAGCGAGTTGCGTATTTAGTTTTCTCTGAGATACTGCAAACATACTTTGAATTGCGACTACGACTTCATTTCGGACATTTATTTAACACAATCGGCCAGATAAAAACAAAACATGAAAAATACGTTTTTCTTAAATGTTTACCTTGGAGCCGGTATATTTGACTGGCGTCAGACTTGAAGTTTTCTTTTAAATGTCATGAATGTCATCATGTCACGGTCGGGAGCTGACAAAGCGCTCTAACAACTTTGCAAAGTTTTCAACCGTTTATCCCAAAAATAATAAAATGTGGTAAGTATTTATTTATGTATGTATGAGACGAGTCTGATTGAGTAAATTATTATGAGATGCCCTGGTGATGCCCATCTCACTTCAAGCAAAGGTTTCACGTGATAAACCGGTGTTAAACACCCAGAAAGTTGAATAGATTGATTAATGCTAAGAACAAAATAATAAAACTATGTTATAGAAACCTGCTGTATGTCTGTTTACCCAGATAATTTCGCACACTGCAGTTAAAATGGTATCATATATTCGATAGACGAAGAAAATCTTGACGTAGTATAAATTTGTCGTGCTGTAGTAAATTTTTCCAAGAGTAATAAATAGGACTGTAATTATATTTGGATATTTTTTGTTATTCTTATCACGCTGCCTTTTTACTTGCTGGTATATTAGTTACAGGTCTATCGAGTTAGTGATCCCACTTTAAGTTACGTTTCCACCAAGGTAGTGATGAGTAGACCCGTGCAAAAAGGTATAGAACCCGTACAGGCCATGTTGTTAATTTAGCACAGCTAACATGCTAACTGCGCTCATCTCTACTTTGGTGGAAACTCTCCCTTAAACGTAAGCACACAAAATGCATAACCTTGGGGATAGATTATTGTATGCAATACCTACATACAAAAAGCTCGAATAAGGGGTCAACATTCGTTCATTATGTAACAAACAAGGGTTTCATATACTGTATTATGCAAAATTATTGTATTTCTAGAAATTACTTCGAATGTTTATTCCAAGGATTCGAAATTTAGCTTTAGTCTCAAATCGTGTTGTTGGCCGGTGATTGTGATAACTAATATGGATAACTAATGTAAAGTAGATGATCCCTCACTTTTACATAATTAAGTAGGTTTACTTCGTCGTCGGTGTCTTTAGCCTAAGGGTGACTTAACCTGACATAAATTCATTAGTTAGGTAGGATATAAACTATCCTTTTTTCACACAACTGGTATGTGTCTGCCTATATAACTAAAGTACTTCGACCACCCTTATGATTATGACGCCGGTCAAAGATCAAAAACACACAATTCACACACATCAAAAGATGCAGTTTTCTAATTACCTAGGTATTTTGAAACAAACTGGACAAACAATCCTTTATTTGCAATCTACTGGAAAAAAACCGTGCTATGAATCGTCAGACATACATCTCGTGAATAGATAGTAATGAATATAGTTGATAGTTTTGAGAAAATTTAGAGTAAATAGAAAATTTGATTATCCAACTACTTATTAGTTATAATAGAAATAAACGTAAAAAAGCTAATTTTGAAATTTTGAATACAATAGTTTTAATGAATGACAGAAAACATACGAATAATTTAAAAATAGTGAAGTTTCATACATGAATTTAAATTATTTCAAACAATATGTAACCTTCATTGATTGCGGTCCTTTTTTTGTCGAGCGGTGCATTTTAATACCCAAACAAATCACTTTAAACACAAAATATAGGACACTTGAACTATTTGAGGTCACTACTAAAGAACTAACTCGAGATATTTAAAAATAATAACGGCCGCGTATTTGTATTTACCCGCGTAATTTCTTGTGGGTATTTTACTTTATCTAACTTGAACATCAGCTGAGCGGATTTATATATTTTATTTATTCTTACCCTCCATAGGTATGTACTATTTAGTGACAAAAAAATAGCAAGCGGTTATCGAGCGCTAAGGAATCCCACACATGACTGCACACAACACACTCAACATGCTAGTTGCAGTACCAGTGAACGCAGTTGCAAAGTGGAAAGTAAAGCATAGGGACATTGCATAGAATCGCGACAAATCAAAGGGGCGAGGAGATCTCAAACCAGCAGTAAGACGACATTTATAAGAAAAGCTTGCTGGTATAATCTTGAGAAACCTTTTTGAAGTCGAACTCCCTTGGGGCACTCCAACCGCGAATCCTCACCATGGAATTATTAGGCTGCGACAGCGGGGTCGGCATTGGTACCCTGCGGTCGGCGAACGCTCGTTGGCCGAAGAGCGTGGATCGCGAGGCCATGGAGGGCGGCGCGCCGCCGGGCATGGCCGTGGAGCCCCGGCCCGGCGACAGCGCGCCGCCGAACGTCGGCGTCACATGGCCCGATACACCCGTCACTAGCCCGGAGCCGACGCGACTTCCCACACCGCCGCTCGCTAGGCTTCTAGGCGCTTGCTGGAAATTCAAGTTTGCCATAACCTGAAACACCAAAACATGTGTTGAAAATATATACATAACACGCCCATGAAAAATATGCATAACTATGTAAGTAAAGAAGAAATATCTTTCATAAATTTTCTCAATCAACATTGGAATAACTTTAGCAACATTGTATTTTACCTGCTACACCCAACCTGCAGACAGTTTTAGACGTGGTTTGGATACATACACATCTCAAATGCACACACAGAAGCCTTAATAGATTATTAGGCTTAGTTATTAAAATGTTTTGCAATAGTGAGAATGTAACATTCCTACATACGGGTTCAATTGATAAACTTTATAGAATCTAATACTAATTTATGGCACCTAATACTAATTTGTTGCAACTAGCAAACCAATAAGTTACTGCAAAGGCGATCCCGTAAGACTGAAGGCCATTTCCAACACTTTCTTTCATAGAACTATGGGTCAGAACTTTGTTTCACCAGCTAAAAAATATTAAAAGGAATTTAACAATATATGCAAAAGATTTCTGACCCAGATATTTGAAATGACTTTCCCATCTTACCTTCTCCAGGAAATATATCGAATTATCTAATAATGATAATATTAGGGTAAGGTACTGTAATTATGTACCACTTTCTGCTGCTAAAAATGCACTATTACAGATTAGTAAGATACAAAACTAAAAAGCAAGTGTAATGTTCATAAAATAAATGCTAGATATATGTGGTTTCCTACAAAGAAAAAAGATTTATGATTTACATAATAATTTCGCTAAAAAAGAGCAGTTTTTGCACAAAAGCAATATTAAGTAAAAAGTTTAAGGGTGTTTTCTACTCACTAAACTATACAGCTTTAGTCAGAAACTTTTCATTGAAAATCGAAAAAAATGATCCTGATACCATAACATAATAATGTTGAAAAAGTTCATACCTTAAGTGATGAACTTTTTCAACATTATTGCAGATACATATTGAAGGTCCAAATACTTTTTCATAATTAAAAGAAGTTTCTTTTTAAAGTTGTTCAGTTTTGGGAATAGAACATGCACTTAAAACACAAAAAATATAAGAGAAACTTAAATAAGCCACTAAATAGAACTTAAGTGCAGTGCAGTACTGTATTTGCATAGAAATACTCAAAATAATACATAAAACTAGTAAGCAATAGAAAAAAGTAGTTTTTATTAAGGGCTTAGGTGTCAACCCAATTACCTGCAATAGGCTAAGATGGATGAAAAAATGATACCAGTCCAATACTTTGAATAAACTAGTTTGTCTCAGGCCTGGCAGGAGCTCAGTTTGAATTATGCCAAACTAGTTGATCCTTGTCGGGAAACAGTTGATCTAGGATAAGCTAGTATAGCCTAAACTATTCTTTGGCCTAGTCAAAAATTATAACACACTATTCAAAATTATTTATGAAAATAGGACATTCATAGACGATTAATTGAAATTAATATTATAATTTTTTACTATTACTTGGTGTGAGCTAACAAGCTTTCCTTCATCAGTTTCGTTCTTTCAAGAGTATGGTTTAGAATAGAAAATGAATGTAACACAATTTACAAGCATTTTATAACAAAAACTACGAAAACACAACAATTATAGTGTTACACTATCTAAGAAATAACATTGTAATAAGTAGAGCTACAAAGCAAGGAATAAGAAGTGTGACTAACATTTCATCGAACCAAATAAGTGCTTTCTTAATTTTCTTCGGACAATAGAATTTGGACAGAAATTCCCAATTTCTTGTGTAGACATTGATGCTTGCATTTAACTAGATCCTATATAACAGACATCTATTATTTGAGTGTTAAGTTAGTCAAAACAGAACATGCTGAACATTTATCGAGCCAACAGTACACACATTAAACAGATTTCAGTGATGCAACTATTTATGATTACCTAGTTATGATAGGGCTAGAAAGACATGTTGTAAAGATCCAATTTTCATATAATAATTGCGCACCTTGTGCTTTAATAATTTTACACAATCAAATTCCAATTGGAACAGATGGAAGCTTATAAAGAGTGTCCTTGCTTCTCTACTATTTAACAGTTTTTAAACAAAAGCCAAATAAAAGTATTCACTGGCTTAAATAGTGGAAAAACAAGGCAAAAGATGTTTTTCATTGAAATATAACACAAACATTATGATGACCTGTACCACTGAATGATACAAGAAACAATGTCAAGCACAAACACCAATCAATATCATCAACAGAGAAACAAACAGACCCTATATCTATATGGATAATCGCAAGGCGGATTCATGATGCACTTGCATGGATCAGAAATGCACGGGACTACAATATTGAGTTGGAGAACGCGACACGCAGCACTGTGGCATGATGGATTCATCAACTAGCTCGATTGAGCCAGGTGCGCTCGGCGCTCGATGCGCTGACTACGGTGCGCAGGGCGCTAACCGCCACGGTCACTAGTGTGAAAAATGTCGTAACGCAAGTAGCACAAGCACATCCAATGATCTATTTACTAATATCGGTATATTATGCATACATTTGATAGACGTAAAGCGAAATTGCAAATTGTCCCATTTCAAACAATGGCGACCCAGGATGATGTTATAATTTCATTTCAGCGTTTACTATGAATATTTACCTGATATGTCGACTTCAGCCCTGGTTACACTATTTTAGGAGACGTATGGGTGGCTCATAATCAGATTAATTCACACAGAAACCAAAAATTCACTTGATTTAGATAAACAAAACTTTGTTGACTGTTCAATTTTCAATTCAATTATAGTAATAAATTTAAACTCGGAACTAATTACATTCGTATACTGTCTCTGCTGAAACACTGCTATAAAACGTAGAAAACTTTATACATCTTTACGTCAATAATAAAAATTAAAACAATTTTACTCAGTTTTGTCGTACGCCACATTACATTACCCTAAACAACTGGCGGCCATATTGTTGAAAGCGGAACCCCTGTAATATCCGTTTACGCACTTATTTTAAGAACCAACTTTTTCTAGTCCAAGCAAACCCTTAACGTGTTTATAAATGCATGTGATTTTTTTAAATTAATAAACTTATTTTGGATGATTGATTATTATGACCAATAAATATATAAAAATATCATAGAAACAACTATGTTGACTAATTTCCTAGATGAAAAAATTGTTACCCAAGGAAAATTGACTACCCATTTTGCAGGCGGTTTGCTGTCATGCAGTTCTTCTGCATTGTCTATGGCTATGATAGTTATCAAATACAGGGCCGTATCCAGGAAGGGGCATCTGCCCCCCTCTATCAAAAGTAAGCTTTGTATACTCACTATTGACTGTTGTAGGCTAAAGTGTTACTTTTTCGTATGAATCTGCACCTTGAGTAATTCCCGTGTATAAAAGGTGCTAAGGTAAGGTGCCAGGTAAAAGCGTTGACGCGACTTTCACCTGTTCCTAATATAAAAAAATATGTAAGTAAGTACATTGCATAGCCAACTAGCTATTATTCAATGAACCAACTTCGCAATGTACTAAGAATTTTCGCCATTTTGATTTGTTTGTCAAATGACATCCATGTAGTCCAAGTTTACTTGGCTTGGAGGCCGACACCCAAGTGTTTTTGGTTTATTTAGTGCCCATGCCTTTCCTGAACCCTATTAAAAAATTAAAATTTGTCCCTAGTAAAATCATCGATAGATGGCGCTGAAAAACTTGCACTGGCCTTGTTTGTCAGTGATTATTTAGTTCATTCATGACAATCAAATCAGTAAGTGAGTTTTACGGGCAAGGAAAATCGGTTTTGTAGTTTGGAAATGTATTTTAAATAAATCATTGACCACACTATTACTACAACTCTAGTTTTGTTCACCTTGCGAGCGATTGCGTGCATCTGTTGCTAACGCCATCTACTGATAAATTTAGTAACTACTAGTAGTACTCACTAGGTTTTTTTAAATAGCTGCTGTTAAAGAAAAAGGTTTCTTAGCGTCGAAAGTACTTGCTGCAAGTACACTTGGGTAGCATATAAGTGGCAACGCAGCTTAGTAAGAAATATTAATCAACTTTTGAAATTGTTTTTTTTTAAGAAACATCAGAGTATCACATACGATATCATATTTAAATCTATGATTCTCGTATCACTTCTCTCTAAGGAATGTTGTTTGGGTAAAATGTAGACTGAAAACACTTCGAATAACAACGCTGCTCAAAGGTGTCAAAGCTATAGATGTAAGCCCGGTTTAAAACCAATTCAACCAAATCGTTTTAAACGAAAAAAACCGTTTTAAATCATAAACAACCGTTTTTTTCGGTTTAAAACGGCGGATGGTTGATAACAATGTTTTATTGATTTTAATACATTTTCGTAATATTACAAAGGTAAGGATCACTGAAATGGATTAATGATGTGATTTTGCGGGTTTATTACCTAGTTTGTCGCTCCGAGGCCCGAGCGTAGGTAACCTATGATGAGCAAGTCAGTGTAAAATCGTTGGAAACACCGAATTTTGTATATACAGGGTTATATTAATAATTTGGATGTTCCATACAAAAATTCATACCTAAGTACCTACTCGGCAAAAATTTTTTTGCATTTCGGCACGATTTTTCTACAACGGCCCTGAAATATTAGTCAGACGTGGCGATAGCGGCTGTATTGTAGGTACCTACGGCTGTTTACGCTCTGCCTACCCCGCAAGGGATAAAGGCGTGATTTGTGTATGTATGTATGTGTATGTAAAACACAGAACTTTTTTTTTTGTAGGCGAGTTTTAAACGGTTGAAAACGGTTGATTTCAGGTTTTAAACCGCAAAATTTGGTTTTAAACGTTTTAAACCGGTTGATTTACATCTGTAGTCAAAGCATAAAACTATCACTTTCTTCTGTCAAAACGCTAGGCATACGATTTTTGTGGGACATGGCCTTTAAATTATTGCTCTAGTATTGTCTATGGTGGAGGGAAATTATGGAAAAATAATGGCAACACCAGGATCATATGATTGTTCGATGGAAAAGCCTTTTGGATAGGCGTCGACTTACATCGCTAAATCAGTTTCTGAATTCAGGGCTCATTGCCGGTTGTTTTACGTGTTTGTTGCTGTTAAATATTAACCATCAACCATGGCGCTCAGCGACGCAGATGTTCAGAAACAGGTATGTAAGAAAATCAAGCAGAAGTGCATGAAACGGCGCGGATTCCAGCGACACCAAATTGTCAGAATGATTGATCCACGGCACCACGCACCAAGTTTCATACTTTGTTCCTCTGTCTTCTCAGCGACGGCCTGCCATATAGTGAAGAATATCGGCTCAACAATGAGATCCCTGTTAAATTATTCGTATTTCCTGTTATTACCAGATCAAGCACATGATGGCCTTCATCGAACAAGAAGCCAATGAAAAGGCTGAAGAAATCGATGCAAAGGCCGAGGAAGAGTTCAACATCGAGAAGGGGCGCCTGGTGCAGCAACAGCGTCTCAAGATCATGGAGTACTACGAGAAGAAGGAGAAACAAGTAGAACTCCAGAAGAAGATGTAAGTACCTACTCTGATTGTGACCTAGTTCTGCGCAGTTTCCACTGCTACCCAGTCCTTATTCATTTTCTCATGATTTCAATGATTACCATTGTCATACATCATATCTATCTCAGTCATGTGATTTTCAACTCATGGTTGCTAGTAGTCTAGTTAGGTTACATGTTCCGGTAAAACTATCTTTTGATATAATACCTACCTACAAAGTTATTTCTTTCTCTGCACTTAACCCGAAAGTCATCACATTTTATCTACAAGCTATAATTTCATCAAAACTTGTCATAAGTTAATCATGTGACTTTAGTTCTCAAGGATACTATGTAGTTGAATCAAGTTCAAGTTGATCATGAATAGGAATTATAGTAGTATAATGTTCACAGCTCTCTCTTTCTTGTCACCACCTATTTCTCTTAGATTATTGCCTAATTGAATCAAATAATGAGTCAAAAAGGTATAAAATGGGTCACAAAGTAACTTGTCTGAACAATTGCATTCATATAAAGTTCATCACATCATCATCATCTTCCTGCCCTTATCTCAATTACATAGTTGGGGTCGGCGCATATAAAGTTCATATGAGACTAAATGTTTTTTTGACTGGAATCACCACTACCAAATCAGTAAAGCAGTATAAACAATTATCATGTAGAAATCTTTTACAATGCTTGGCGAATTCATTGCATTATTTACAAGTCAAGGACCAAATAAATAAGTCTTCTTTGTCAGTTCTGTTATTTCCCATGTCTTTGGTGTTGACCGTCCTAGTCTTCTTCCTCCATTCAGTAAATACATGTTTTATTTAATTGGTAACCTGCAATGCAAGTGTGTGAAAGTGAAAACCTCTGTAGGCCTCTGGGAAGATTCATTTAACATACAGGGCTGTAGACTGATTTGGATAGATTATAATGGTCAACATATACATATTCCCCTTATAAAAAAACACAAAGTAATATGACTTAATAGCATTAACACAAGTAGGAATTTGATTACTTCTTGTAACAGCCTTTGTGAAGATTTTAGGTATAATGGTGAAACTCTCTTCTGTTCTTGTAGAGTTGATGGCAACTTATTTATTTATGATTTGGTCTGATTGTGAAATATGTGAGTGTGACTCAGAATCTGCTCTAATTAGAAATTGGTCTTTATTCTAGACACTCTTCAAAGATAACTCTTATTATTTTTAGCTGTTACAAAAACTATTTGGTATAATTTTATTCTTATGAATGAGAAAATTTACTTGAGTGATAGATAATAGATGATAATGATAAGATAAGGCAACTGAAATTGAAAGTTTTTCATAAATCTTGATAGAATCTCATGTTGTTGCTAGTGAAGCTGGTATTTTGTTAAATTGATAGCTAGTAATAGTATACTCATGCATGATAGCTATTATTAAATTAATTTTCTCCAGTTCTTCATACACATTTTTTTAATAACTATATTATAAACAGTAGGTATAATGCATACAAAGGCATTTGAAAGGCCTAAAATCATACCTTAAAGCTTATTAGATTTTCAAAAATATGTACGAAACTGGTTCTTTCCCTTATGAAAGATGCATTCTTCTGCTTGAATACAATACCTAACATGACAAGAATATGTCTTAAAATTATAAGTTTCTAGATTACTAGAAGTTACAAGTTTTTACAGAATTCTAAGTTGAAAATACCTCACCCAACAGATACATTTTCATTATGATCAAGTAGTTTTTTAAGATATAGGAAGACAAAAACACCTACACCTACATTTTACAATTTATACTGGCTCATCTAAGCATCAGCATAATATTAACCAACTTACACAAATCTTCACAAAACCGATTTGCTTGTCGACAGCCAATCATCAAACATGTTGAACCAGGCTCGTCTGAAGGTGCTGAAAATACGTGAAGATCACGTTCGCAACGTCCTCGACGAGGCCCGCAAGCTGCTCGCTGACGTGCCCGCCAACAAGGCCCTCTACTCCGACCTGCTCGTCACGCTCATAGTGCAAGCTCTCTTCCAGGTAATGTATAGTCAGGAACCCTAATGAAACTGCCTGAAAGAAAAGATCTTGTAGACGCAATCTAGAAGCGCGCAGATAGTCTTCCTACTAGCTGTACCGACGATCTGCTACAGGTCGCAAGAAGGCTGCATAAGAGTGCTGCTGGACAAATCGTCGTAGACATCCTTGGACATGTTATTTTATTTAGACATTGGGATCCTGTTCTAGTATTGGACATAGTCTCGCATATTGTGGAGGCATATTTGCTTATGGCAACAATGAATAGAAATTACTCTTTTTGGGTGGGCCTTCAATTTAAAACTCTATTACTACATAAATTTTTAAAACTGTGTTTTCAAAATTCCTGTGATCAAAGTAATGTTGAACGTTTGCAGTTGATCGAGCCGTCAGTGACGATCCGCGTGCGCGAGGAAGACGTCAGCCTCGTGAACGAGCTGCTGCCCAAAGCACAGAACATGTACAAGGACAAGCTGAAGAAGGACGTCAAACTGAAGGTCGACACCGAGGGCTACCTGCCACCCGACACCTGCGGAGGCATCGAGCTGGTCGCGGCCAAGGGACGCATCAAGGTATGTTTTAGTATAAGGATTGAAAGCAAGGTTCGAGGTAGAAGTCGACGCGCAGCAGCAGTCTCCGGTCTTTGGTTTATCTACTGGTCATGACAGAACCCAAGAATACAACTACGAAACGAAAGGTATTTCATTGAAATCTATATTACGTCACCTCAGTGCTTATTTGTTCTTCGAACATCCAGCGATTCTCCCACATAGAGAGTTTTGATTATAACAAACCAATCACTGTTTATTTTTGCAGATCATCAGACAGCAGGTACACGATTTTCATACATTTATGCTTTTTTTGTTTACCTCCTGAAATCAACAGCGATTGATTCACTTTAAGTAATGATGAGAAGCTCGCTAGGTGTCAGAATTACTGGATGGTCTATAGCACAAAGAACAAGACAAATACGCACTAAGGCGACGATTAGTAGAGTTGTTGTATCCCTTTGTAGTCTGCTGCTGCGTGCGATCAGCTACGAATTTGTATTTAACTGGTCGATCATATCGACCGTGGTACTGTCTTGTGGAATCGATGTTTGTAAGGCGTGTCTGACGGGTGGGCGGTGTTATTGCAGATCTGCAACACCCTGGAGTCGCGGCTGGAGCTGATCGCGCAGCAGCTGCTCCCGGAGATCCGTACCGCGCTCTTCGGACACAACCCCAACCGCAAATTCACCGACTAGGCGCGACCAACCGCCAACCAATAACATTTTCATTTCACTTTCAATATTTGTAGTACTAAATATTTAAAATAAGTGTTTTCTTTGTCTAATTAATGATAATTATAAAAAAACGTATATTAATGACTATATAAGTACATGGTTCATACATAAGTTGCCATGAAAGCTGCCAGGCATTAATTTATACTGTGCATTAATTTCGCCTGCTAAAATAACTACTTAAATATTTTATTAATACAATTCATTTTAAACAAAATGTATTTAGCGTTAGTGGTAGTGTTTTGGCTTTGAAAACTATATAAGATGTTACTATAATATCAGGCAATACTAAGTGCAATAAATGTATTGGGTATTGGACCTGTTGCGTTATACTGTTAGGAGTCGGTAGGTCGACTTCAGTATTATTGTAGTTAACCAAGCTTCGATTCTAGTAGAAAGTTGTGTGACATGTTAGCCCGTATGGCATGTTAGCTCTTGCCGTGTGATTTACTGCCGCGGCGGGCGGGGTGGAGAGGGGAGGCGACAGCATCCCATGCTCATCACACCTAAATCGAGGCAAAGATTTGGCTGTCGCGAGTGTGGCGCCGCCCCCCACCACCCCGCGCGCCGCATTACCCCACTTGTTCTTCCTTGGCAATATTAACGTTACGACTCGCTTACCAATCTGTTAGGCACAATATCTACATGTAAAGGTACAATTATGTAATCCCTAAATTATGGCACTGTTAAAATTCTTATGTAAATATATAGTCGTGTTTAAATGGGTTTTTAATTAACATTCCTTGTTCCAACTCTATTATAATTACTGAAAATAAATGAGGATCTAAAAAATAGTGAAAAATTAAATTACTTTTCCAGACACGAACGCAATATTTATTTCAGAATTAAAACTTTACAGTAACAACAGCAATAAAATTCTTAAAAACAAAAATATAGCTTTAATAACTTGTGCGTTTATCTATAAATATCGTACACGTAAACTCTTTACGAAAACTTTAGTAAAATATGTAGGCGCGTCATATCTTTCCGTAGATAAGATAACATAATATAAAACTATGAGACAGGTTCATTCACGTGATAGCAGCTACATAAAGAACGATGATTACTTGGCTAATATTATTAGGAACATCTAGATTTTTATATTATTGCGTACAATTACCACCCTGACAAAAGAGGGTGCGAAACTATCCATTTACTTTCAAATAAATATCTTAAAACTAGTCACAGCGATATTGGCGTTTTATAATTACAATTTATTGCAAATTCGAACCGATTCCACTTTTACACATTTTTCATTCGATTCAGCTTTACTCCTTTTGATGGTAGTGAAGTGGATTATTATTGTGTTAGTTTAAAATATATCTAAGACAGTTATTATAATTTGTACTAATATTTCACTATTTGGTGTATACATTTCGCATAATATAAAGGGTAATAAAAAACCCGAAAGTCAGGATCATGAATATAAAACTGGACCATGAATAAAATTTTCAAGTCGAAATATGAAAAAAATTTGGACCTCCTATACTCATCGTGCCAGCTATCGATTCATATGGAAGGTACATTTTATGACTTCCGGGTTTTAACACTTACCCACTTTGTTTTCAACTGAAATACTATTGAAGGGATGTCAGAATATTTTTGAATTTCCCATTATTTATAGAGCAAGAGTGTGCAAGAGTTTTCTTGAAAAAGTACAGTAAGTATGTGTTTACTATTCTATTTTAGTGTCATATTTTAATCATAAGTTTTGTTCAAACTGTTATTTCGTCTTCCGAAATTTTAAATCAATATTGTAATGGATTTTCTTATAAGTAATTATGACTGCTCCGAGTTTCCATCAGAGTAATGGTTGTGCCTATACGACGAGGTGTGAGACGTCAGGCGTGTAGGCAGGCAGGTAGCGCGGCACCCGCGGCTCGTCGCGCCGCCTCACGCCCGCGCCCACGCCCGCGCCCGCGCCGCGCTCTACAGTCAGGCTGATGCTGCCCGCCTCCTTCACGCCGTTCGACTTGGCGCGCCGCTGTGACGGCAGGATCGCTGCGCGCAACGTCTTCCGCTTCTGCAACATCACATGCGATTAACACCACCTCCGCCGCGATACTAAATAACAAATATACTTCGCATTACTTTCGTGCATTATCTAAGGTTCGACATCATAACGGAAATCATAGTTGCGCCTAGCGTCCAGCATGGAACGACTTCAGCAATGATAGATCTGTCAGTGCATGCTAGGAATACTGGAACACATACCAGCTATTGGGACGGCGACTGCGATACACTGAATTCTAAACAAGAACGACTACTTACGACTCGATCTATCGTCCAGGCCCGTGGTGGACGGTGGACACCCTTGAACAGAGTAACTAACGTGATTGAAATCAACAACCGAGTGACAATAAAACGTTTATTTGTCCTACTTTTAAATTGGTCTGCGTTATACAATTTCATTGATATGGTCGATGTCGGGATTACATGTTTGTTCTAGTCTATGCTATAATTTTGCACTCGTAGTGTAGTGTGGTGTAGTCGATGTAGTCGGGCTTGGTCCGGTTTACCTCTACGGCGCCGCGCCAGCGGTCGGCGGCGTGGCGCGCGATCTCCAGCCGCTTCTGTTTCTTTATCTGGTGCCGCTTGTACACCACCTCGATAACGATCAGCACTATGCCGCCGATGATACCAGCCAACACTAGTATGAATACACCTGCCATGTTTTTCAAGCCTAAAGTATTCGGTGTTTTTTCATTCTCCTCGCAATTGAGCATGTTGTTTCGCAGTATCCATTGGTTGTCCAGGGATTCCATTATACCACCTAAAAGAAGAAATCCATGAGGTAAGATGTCTTGTTTGTTATTTTGTCTTGTATTTTTAGAGTAATATGGAACTCACTCTCATGGAAGTTGAGAATCGCTAGTGTCACCGAATCGGCCCAAGGCGAGCCCTTCTGCAAGCCGACGCCGTAACCTGAACGTCCGAATAGTTCCCCAGCGGTGACCAGCTCGCAATCCTGAGCAGCTTCAAACTCTAGTCGAGAGGAATCCCAGATGAAAGCCATCAATTTCCTGAAAAAACAGCGAGCACCGGTTATATTTTGGATCTCGTAAAAATATGTACGCACTTCGCCTTAACGCCACTCTAAGCTTTCTCGAATAAATGCATGTTCATAGTTATAATCTCACCCCTGTTTAACATCCTCGATGGCTTGCTCCGCGTTGTCGTAGTTGTTGGCTTCCATGGTCCTGTACATGTTGGAGAGCTCCACCTGGCGACGGAAGTACATGTCCACTGCGGATCCCTTCACCGTGGCGCAAGTCAGGTTCTCCATCGTGTTGCGTAACTGCAACAATGGATATCGATTAGGTGCACTGCCTTGCCTACTGGGTAGGTACAACCAAATGTGATCTACGTAACGCCGTGAGTGTTACGCAATAGGTTGCGTAATTGTAGCGCAGATGTGACCTTTGAACTAATTTCCCCAGCCATTGTGCAAGTTCTAGAATTTCTCTATGATCTGGAATAAGGTATAACGGTACAAACATTACATTAAACTATTTATTACCTACTATTATTTTTTAGGATTTTGCCTCTTTTGCCTAAATAACGTGCTACTTGGGATAGGTACTTCTAACGTCTTGAACTAATTATTTAGAATTGTCATATCCCAATGAAAGTCCCTGACCTACTATTAATTTTCTACGGCAAGTACCCACCCTCAGTCCTGCTTACTTTGTATTTTATTTTCATACTCGTAATCGTGCACCATAGGTACCTAATATCTTAAAACAAACGCCACATTTATTTTCCGCTATTTCTTTTCACTAGCAGCACATAATAAATATCCTCACCCTGGCGTCGTTGATGCCGGTCAGCTTGGTCTTGGGCCTCTCCAGCACGAGAAAAGCGGCCAGGTTGGCTGTGTACGAGGCAACGATGATCATGGCAAAACCTGCCCACACCATGCCCAGAACACGCGCGGAGAAACTTCGAGGCGTACCTGATGCAAAAGGGAATAGTTTTAGGTTTGCTTACCCGAGAAATGGAAATAAGAAGTTTTTCGATCAAATCATCAAAATAACGTCTATAATACAGGATGTTAGAAAAACATTTAATTGATATGTTCAACCCTAGGTCTGAGCGCAACATAGCACATCGTTACAGTCATTTTCAGCTGCGGTTGCACCGTTGTAGCCCTTATTGCGTGCTGCGAAGGTACGGTGCATAGTTACCGGAGCGGTAATTGACAGTACATATACACAAGTTTGAACAATTTGATTAATTTTTTGAATAATATTTTTATCTTCTATAATTTTTATATAATTCGTTTCGACACCCATAACATACTTTATTATACCTAAAAACGTTTGGTTTGAAGGAACGTAGGGTCAGGTAGGCTACAGTGACTCGGATTTCTTCAATCAATAAAATTTTATAGAAAACTTTGAAGTATCAAACTGAAATTCATATCCAGGATGCATTGATTATTACTCTTTCGTTTCGCATTATCATTTTTTGCAATAACACGACACTTAGGTCACGAGACATGTTTTTCTAGAAAAAAAAATGTGTGTCACTGTGTACTAGTACCTGTCTACACTGACTCAACCCCTGTGGTACACAGTGACTCTAACAGTTTATATGGACTTGACAACCCTGTTATGCAAGTACAATATTTATTGAAACTATGTATTTTAAACAATGATATTTGTCAAAGTATTCTTTTCATATCATTCCTATTACCATAAGAAATATTTTACGATTGTCTGTCAATGTTTCTAAAAATAGAAAAATGAGCCAGTACTAAATGTTAGAGTCACTGTGTACCACTTAAATTTGAGCCAGTGTAGACGCCGACGCTATTTTGAAATATTTTGCCCACAAATATTACCAGACTACTCTAAGAGCTATCAAATCTAGCTTATTACTTAGTATATGGACACCACTTTCGATCAAAATAATTACATTTCCCTAAATCTTTCAATCTTAACCGATAAAAATACATGTAGGGTACCTTTAAAAGCATTTTTAGAGATACAAAACCAATCGCACATTTCTTTCACAATCAAACCGCACTGGAGTGGCCGGATGATTGGTTTGTATGTGTTTGGTTGTCAAGAGCTACCATTAAGTTAAGAAACCAGATAGATATTGCTGTCCTATTACGAAATATAAGCGTGAGTCAATGTACCCGCCCGAGTCACCGATCCCTACTTGACCCTACTACTTTTCCTAACACCCTGTATAATCGTCTATTTGCGAACCTTCTCCAATGCCACTGTTGAGCAGTACGCCCCAAGCGAACCATATAGCGCTCGAAAGGTTCAGAGCATCCTCCTCAGTCCCATCGATGTTTGCAAGCTTGAACCTGCCGAATGGCGAGAACCGATCGAGCAGGTACAGCACCAGCGCCACCACGTGCACGGATACCATCACCAGGATCCACAGCGTGTTGGAGAACGGTTGCAAGAACGATACCAGCGTTGACGAACGAGATGGCTGTAAAGCAAATGCATTGTTTTAGAAAACAAACGTTTCTAGTAAGTGACAATCACATACCTAATATGTATACCTAAAGCGGTGATTGTCTCCTCGGGGCTTTTGCGACTCAATCTTTTAACAAATCGGAATCTAGCGCCAAGTATTATGCTGCGTTCAGTCAACGTGCCGTCGTGTAGGAAATACCTCGATCTGGCGTTGATTAGACTAGGAGTCAAAGGCAAACCATGCATAATAAAATAACCTATCGGCAATAAAAAGCGTGAGGCTAGTACCCATGGATTTGATTTTCATATCCGCAATCAGCTACGGTTTATTTGTCTCTGTGTCTTCTTGCACAAGCCCTGTCTGACTAGCTTTACTTTACCCACCTTCTTTTCCAAAATGGTGATGCCTTGATACTTGAAGGGCTTGCTGAATTCAATAAACTCTGCCCTTTCAGGGTTGATCGTCAGAGGTGCTACTATCATGTCCGCTCGTTCGTACACCAGTTCACCTGACAATCAAGCAACACATTTTAAACACATTGTAGGAATAAAATCAAAGAGCATCAAACCATTTGTACAGTGGACAGCAAAACTAGGTACCCATAAGTAATCATTGTAGCAATATAATATCATAAAAGGTTTTTGTTTGTGACATTTACCTATTAATCCAGTCCATTCCTTCTTAGCGCCTGGTGCCGAGAGGTTGCGAATGATGTAGTTCCCAAACTGCCCATCAGGTGATAGAGCAAGAGAGTAGGTGAAGTTGATGTCTTTAGAGAGGAATCTCAGCAGATCTATGCAAAATCCTTTGCAGCAGTACATCTTGTCTGTGAATAATAATCAATTATATCATTTTAGGTTCCTGCTGTACCTATGACAATGATATACTCAGTTAATTAATAAGTGTCGGGAGAGGTATTGGGAAAGTGGAAGTTATGGTGAGAGTAAAATTACAGTCCTTTTGCCCTTGCACTCAAATGTTATTGACTAGGTAGGTACCTACACAAAAAACATCAAGATTCTTTTACTGAACATTCACAATGGTGATTAATGACTTTGAAAGTGGTGCACGTACCAAATCACTTGAGTCTGGTTAAAATACATATACGGTTACATTTAATTAAGTACAAATCTCTTGAGAGCGTAATCTACTCACAAAACTGAACAACTTTTCTTTGAAACTAATCTTTAAAATTTGAAAAAAAATTTGGACCTCCCATACAAAATTTTTTAAAAAGTGTGTCACTTAGTATGGAAGGTCATTTTTTTTTTTCATATTTTGAAAAAAGTTTCAAACAAAAGTTATTCAGTTTTGTGAGTAGATTACACCCTCAAGAGATTTGTACTTAATTAAATGTAACCTTATTTAACCGTTAAATTACCTGAAGAGTCAGTGGCGTTAAAATGCGGGCAAGGAATCTCTTCAGCAGTACAGTCGGTCTCAAGTTCCACATGACGCGCGTACACGAACGGCTTTTCCTCAATCGTCAGGACCTAGATCAGACAAAATGACTTTTGAGGTCAAATCGCACCCACTGAATATATTTTGAGCCTGGCACTGCATATTTGTATTCGTATATCAATAAAATACTTATACAGACAGAAACACTTACCTACATTTACTTACCTATACTAACTAGATTTCTTTTACCTTGAGGTGTGTTGGTATCATAAATCCTTCGGGCTTCGAAGTGCTGCGTCCCATCCAAATAATTTCGTTTTCCTTTAGTTCTAAACGCATTCTTTGAGTTTCCTGCAACAACACACAGCCAGTAGTTTCAGCACATAAAATGGGTAATCTTCGATTTTCTAAGGTATAGATTACGATCGCTGTTTCAATGTTTACCTTAGAATAAAAGTATTTCCCGACAGCAACATGTTCCCCCTGCGCTCTGACGTTGACCATGTCGTACTCTGCGTGGACTCTGTCACCGTGGTCGTCGAAGGCCACATGTCCAGTGGCGCCACTCTCCAGACTCTGCTTCCTGACGTAATCAAACAGTAGCCGGCCTGTGTTCCACGTGGAGCCGGAGTTGTCGCAGTCGGAGGGTGGCGCGTGGATCTCCTCGGAGGTGTTCATGTCGCGGATTGCCGATGCCAACACGTAACTGCGTAACCATTCAAACCATCAATTTAGTCAGTCAACGATGGAAAATGCCTATTTACATTTCCGATTTAGATATCCAGGATAATACACATACCCACCTGTCTACCGTCATCAGACCCTGCTGTGGCTAGCTAGCTATACCTGTGGCTATACTCACATGGAATCCTGTATGTGAGCGTGCTCATTGGTTGCGTTAACGAGCCGCAACCCCAGCAGTCCCTCAGGCGCGTTGGCGGCGTCCAGCGCTTGTTCCGTGACCATCCACACGTAGCCGGCCGTCGTCATGTTCAGAAAGGTCGCGTCCCGGAATATTATTTCCGCATCTGTCTTGCTGAAAGCACCAAGATATTTCATGAAGGTAATTATTTTGATTTTTTTCAAGGATTCTGTGGTTTTAGACATGAACAGCTTGACCCTGTGGCTTGACCTATGGGCAACTTAGTTTTCACACTTGGGCTTATTACTGTCTCGATCTGTTACGACAAATGATAAATGCTTTCTTATAATCTTATGTCTAATTGCATCGGTGGCCTAGGCCTCGCACTACTCCCTGTGTCGCGAGGGCTAGTTCCTTCCAGAATAGGTACATTTTATGTTACAAGGTTGAAACAATATTTTAAATGTAGCTAGTGCACCCTATGCATACAACACACGAGGAACATAACGAAAAAGGAAGCTTACCTAGCGTACATAAGGAACACTCGAGCTTGAGCACTCTTTACATCCGCCAACTTGTCAGCGAACGAGTCAAGGCCGGGTTCAAACTCAATCACTTGCTCCACGACCACTTTCCGATCCACGTCTTCATCCACACTCTGAGATGTCGTTTGGAACCTAAAATTATCAATGTTACAGATAATGTACATAACAGGTTTGAATCTACTAGGTACGCTACGGTCGTGGACAGTAAGTCCATATCATATTTCAATTAAAATATCAGGTTACAAAACTTACCGGCCAAGGATAGCTCTTCCATCAGTATCAGAACTGTGTATGATGATGACCTTCATATAGTTGAAGTGCTTGAGCACATCCACCCACACGTCGGCTTGGTGTGAGTACGGCGGCACTGTTCGCAGGAACGACACGTGGATGTTCTTGTCAGAGAACGCAGAGTCTCGAGAGGATATCCCAATGACAGGAATATGGTAGAAACCGCTGGTGTAAGAGACGGCTGCTGGGGACAGATCGCCGGTCAGCGGATGAGATACAACCACCGCGTACACCTACAAATAAAACACATTTATACACCAAACCAAACCCAAAATTTTAAAAAAACAGGAGTCAAACGACAGCTTTGTTAGTTGCAAATCGCCGGTCGTTCGAATCCACCAGTTTGTATAAAACTCACTCTATGTGCGATTAGATCTTTACAGACGTTCAATGCTGTCTTGATGGGGTTGGGGTCCATGAGGATCGAGTAGTCGTGGTAGGTCACTCCACGAGGTACATACTTGTCCTTGAAGTTCAGGTTCTGCAAAAAATAAACATGGTTTTTTTTTATATAACATCTATTCCCACGCACCTGAAAAGGAAGAAAATATAATTACGTATCCCGGCTACGGCGTAGCATGCGTTACGCATTCGTAGACTGTTCACGCATCTGAAAACGAAAAAGTAATTACGTATCCCGGTTACGGCGTAGCATGCGTTACGCATTCGTAGAGGTTCGTAGCGATAATTTGTCAATACGTCGCGCTGCGTCGGTACCTCTGTATTTATTTCTTCAATGCGAGCTGGACCTACGATGTACCAATCTATAGATATCATACTAACTAGGTCTTTTGACCGTTTAGACCAGTTCTTACAGAGATGGTATCCTTGAAGAAAGCGACGGACTCATTGCTGGAGAGCACGCCGCCCACGTTGTAGTAAGTGGGGTTAGAGAAACGGCGGCGGTCGATCTCCGCGCTGGCCGGCCCCGCGGCGCACCACACCGCACCCACCACCCACCACCACCACATCTGCGAACATACAGACAGACCATCCACAATGAAAATGATCTCTCCGGCCATGGCAACCACTTCTACTCCTGATAAAGTCGGCGCTGATGCGCCCGTAGATGGCTATTGTAGCCGATTTTGGCAGTAAACATTGATATAATTGTAGTTAATTGCGACGGGAGGACGGGCCTTCGATTCATCGCGGATCCACAATAGTCCACATCTAACACATATGGGCGATAATCTCAGTAAGACCCCTTTTAAATCTAAGCGGAACCAGCGTGGGAACGCGGTATTCTGATTGCTCCTATTCTGTACCCATGCGGATACCGCTGTAGTTCAAATAGGCCTTAATACAACCAAATTACCGTATTCTTTCTTTATTTATCTATTCACATACAACTTTCAAGCTTACAATTTTCGTGATCTACATTACGACTTTAAAATATACTGTTTTCTTACGAGAAATACTCTGTTGATATCTACTTCTACAGGTTAAGAGGTAGGTTTATAATAGGGGAGATACACTGGATACAACAGTAGAGCTATAGGTACTTATTTGTAACTGTTTTTTTAATGAGGTATTAAATTGGTCACTATTCATTAATAGAATGTAATTCATCAGTAGATATTTTCAGGACAGAGGTACCTTACCTATTAACTCAATAGAACTCCCACTCCTTGATTTCCCTACCTATTCTTTTGTTTTTACGGAGAGTTAAATGTGCGTTAGTGACATTTTAAGTGCTCTGCCTGAATTTTAGATAAGGCAGTCATTATTTTAACAATGTCGACAGTTTACGTAAGGGCCCAACCCAACTTTAAATTGACAATGCATAATTTACGTGCCTAGTTGCCTCTCCCCTGTATCCATTTAGCCATCTTAATTTTAATGCGTTTCAAGGAAAACATCTTACCTTAGTTAATTTAGACGCACTAATAACTTTTCATGGATTTTTGAGCATAGTGAAACTTAAATTACACCCACCACGACCACGACAAACATATGAGGGATGCTGGATGCTGTAAAAAATCTGTAGATGGAGCCGTGCGGTTGTCATAGCGACCGCGCATGCGTGGCGGCTGGTGGGTAGCTATCTCGTAAATCAATTCCAGGAATTGAAGGAAATTGAGGAAACCGAATAGGCATCTGCCACTGGCTCCCAGAGTGGGGTGTCACCTCTACGTAAGCTATGGGAAATAAGTAGAACCTTCCGTTCCGTATGTTTCTATCAGCACATTTTTATTTAGGTCAAAGTGGTGTCGTACTTATTTGTATAAGTACCCTAGACTTTGACCTAGATAGACCCTCGCAGCTATATTTAGAATTCTCTCGGTCTTGGGCTGATTGAATCTCCAGCGTAGGTACGTCGATATGCGGTTCTCCCTACCTAGAGTTACCTCCTCACTGTCTATACTGGGTGTTACAAAACAACCAATAAAGATGAAAGGAGGTCAAGTTACTCATAAAACTGAATAACTTTCCCCATGGAACATGGGTCGAAATATGAAAATATATAATTTGGACCTCCCATACAAAATGAACTCACTTTGAATGGGAGCTTTATTGGTTGTTTTGTTACACGTCGTATATATAGGTACTAGGTAGGTATATCGTACCGGTGTGGTACCGGCCCCTTCTCGAATTACTATTTAGGAGTTTTACCAGGTTCGATCTTTACTGGTGCTACTGGTGGTACTGTATGAAAAACCAGTATACCTATCCCTCGAATGGTAATTCGAATTCGAAGTGTAGGATGGCTAGGATTGAGATTGATTAATAGATACTAGATTACGGTAAAAATATAAACAATGGTATACTTATAACATTATTTATTCTTTATGAAACTATGATAGGTACAAATTCTTATCAATCTACTTAAATTGTACAATAACAGTCAATAACACTAAGCACCGCACCATTAACACTAAGATTATTTAACAATCAAAACATCAATTTACTTACACAACAACGTAAAAATAAACATTGTAATAATAAGATCATGTATGGTATGGTCTACCAAGTATCTACATACTAAGTATCGCTTATCATCGTAAACAGTGGCGCGCCTTTTGGTCGAATCGAAACAGTATGCTCGTGAGTTACACCGCGCGACCTAACTTATTAGAAACATTCGTCAATAAGATCTTCAGACTGCCTAGTACATTCTTAAGACCAGGCCCAAGGAGCAGCAGGAGGGCTCCATGGTTTCCACGGCGCGGGAGGGTTCCACGGGCCCGGCCAGGACGGGCGCAAGGCGGCAGCGGCGGCTGTGGCAGCGTGCTGCGCGGCACCGGCCGCTCCCGCAGCGCCTGAGCTCTGCAGCACCGACAGCTTCAGGGCTTCTATGTCTGAGGAATGAGAAAGGCCATTAGACAGTTCAACTTGCTCGTGACCGGTGTAAAACTTTTACTCTGATATGTACCAGCGTTTTCAAGCCTGGCAGCCTGGTTGTGAGCGGCGCGCTGGATGGCCCTCGCTGCAGCCGCCTCCCTGGCTGCTGCGACGCGTTGCGCGGCCGCGGCACGTGCCTTCGCCCCCGCAAGCTGCGCCTGAGCGTGCACGGCCGCCTGCGCAGCCTCCAGGGCATGCGCTCGTGCGTGACGGGCTGCCTCCTCACTGCAACCCAAGATCATCCATCATCAGTGATCGAGATATGTTTGATTTCTGCGTTCGACCGTACTACAAGACAAACTCTACAAATTCCAAAATATTAAAAATATACATGTAGTATCTACTTTGTAGTGCTGAATAGATTGTTATTGTTATTCTTTTGCAGTTCAAATGTAAACGACGCGAGCTGGCACGCAGCTTATTTGAGCCGGTGCCAATCTGATGAGACTCTCTGTTGTATAATAGTTTAATAACACAACAGAGTAGGCGTACAGGTTAGTCGTTAAACTGTTTGTGATAGTAATAACACGGTTATTTCTAATTTTGCTATTGCTGGATAGGAATGCTACAATTTCACCACTGAATTCGCAATGCAAACCACAGAAATGCGTACCGTCCGAAGATCAGAAAACAGATAAAATCGGCTCACCTACTAACTGATTAGCTTCTAAAAACGCATAGAGATGCGTAATCCGGCACCACCATATACCTACCATCTTTACTTGGCAAAACAAGCAGCGGTAGCAATAGCAAATGTCGCTAACTAGAGTAACTAGGATCGCATTAGATTTAAGTTCTAACTATCGTTGTCATTCGTGGCTCAGATCTTTTTCATCAGTTTGTGCCCTATCTTGGGGAATGGGAACCTACCTTTTATGTGCGGCCAGTGCAGCAGCCGACTCCTTGGCGCTGGCAATGCTCTGTTGCTCCAGGGCTGCGTGTTTAGCCGCCGCCACTTGCTCCTGGGCGGCCATGACTGCTCGCGCGGCCGCCTTAGCTGCGGCCACCGCTCCAGCCACGTCAGAACTCAGGTCTTGGAAAAATACATCTGGGTTTAATGTTGGAATAGCATCCTACTTTTTGAGTTACTTCGTATTTTAGGTGGCAAAGATCAATAGGTATTTACATAGATGAAACATGCTTGTCCTGGATTACCTTGAGCTGGCTGCCATGGAGGGCTGGGAGGGGAATTCCATCCAGGTAGAGTGTCCCACGGAAGCGTACTTCGCTTCTCGGGCTGCGTGGCTGAATGAACTACCGCCACTGAAATCACCAGCATCTGCACAAAATAGATATGTTGCACAATGGCATGGGTCTCTGCACCACCGTCATCTATGACTTCCAGTAGGTAAATCAAGTTGAAACACAAAGTTTTAAAACAAGGGGATAGAAATACTGCCCCACTGATTCTCGCAGAGTTATTTTATTACTCAAAGGGTTAAGTAGACTAGTGTTCAAGTGAGGATTTGGAACGCGCATTGCTACTGCTAGTTACGACATTTACAGACGCTGAGTATAGGAAGAAAGTTGTAATATTTTTAAAAAACATTGTTTGGGTAGTTAAAAACTTACAATTATAGGAAGAAAGTTGTAATATTTTTACAAAACATTCTTTTAAGACTAGAAGATAAGGCACCAGCGAAGACTGTTAGGTACATAGTTTTAAGGGGCAATCGCATCGCAAAAGACAAAAACACACAAGAGCTTACCAATACTTTGAATTCCATTTTAAATCGAATCCGATATCAGAGATGTTCACTTGAAGGCACTAGCAGGCACTGTACTGATGGGCTAGGGGATATCGGACGTTTTATATGATAGAACACGGAAGGTCCCGTAACAATGTAATAGAAAGGGATTGCCCGGCAATAACAATAATTGCAGGGACAAAAACTGCCCACCCTACTGATACCATCGTGCACATACTTACTATCACTTTCAACGGGATCAATTTTCTCAATACTATATCGAACGGTGATTTATCTTACGTCATAGCTTTAATGCCTTGTATTGTATCATCAGAATCAGAGACCTAGCAAGGAGCAAGTTAGTCATATGCGGCCGATGCGGCTATAAGTAGTCGAAGTATGTGTCTAAGTTGGCCGCATGCGTCTGTCGCACCCCTCGATCTTGGCGCCATACACTTTCATACTACGACTATAGCCGCTGCCGCGTGCGACTGCGATCAGCTGCACGTGACGAACTTGCACCTTTACGGACGGCTAACTAAGCTATGGAACTTAATATTTCATGGCCTGAACTTTTCGCCACGGGGACTCACGGGCTCGCTTTCAGGGACTCTCCCTTAGAGAATTGCTGATTACCTACCTGTATTTATGCTCCTGAAAAACGAAAATCCAAAAGGCAAATCCAATCATGTTTTCCTAATGTGTAAGTCAGCTTGCCGTATATCGTGAGCGTCGTAAGAAGCGACTAAGGGATTTGAGAGTTGATGTGTATCTATTGCAATTTTAGGCGACAGGCTGACAACCTGTCACTTTGGTAATACACAGTTCTTCTGAATGACTCTTAATCTTTTCAGACGTGGTGTAAATTACCGTTGTTTACAACCGTTTACGCTCTGCCTACCCCGCAAGGGACATAGGCGTGTTTTATGGATGGGTCACATGTAGGTCACGCACGATGCAATTGTGGGTCAGGGCAGGTCAGGGTCACTCACAGGGTCAGAGATTGGATGTGATCGCGACCGCCAGAATCGTGGCCAAAAACTGGGCAGGTTCGCAACAAGTAAATCGCATAGAAGTTTATCAAAGAAGTAAAGGTAGGTACTTCATTTATCCTCTTTGGAGCAAAATGTCTAGTAAGAAAATGAGTGACCTGAGTGACAGAAAAATAAGTCATATTCATAAATTCATAAATATTTTTATTTATCTTCGAGAAAATGATGAACTATTGAATCATGTATCCTACCTACTAATGTCTTAAAATAATTACGAAGAAATGAAAGAATATAATAGGTAGAAAGAAGAACATAGAACATAGAACTCGTGTTTCTGCTAGGTGTCGCCGACTATCATCGAGAGGAACAACGAGATTGACCACGGCTTTACCGTGCCCATCGAAGCACGCATCATTATTATCTCATTTACGGACAATCTATTGAAGTAGTCTACAATGCAGTGTCAGAAAGAAGTAATTAAGCGTAAGTAGAAACATCGCAAAAAGTTTAGATCATGCACGAAGGCATATTATAGTATCAGCTTATAAGGGTGTTAGGTGCTAGGTACCGAACGACGCACTTTCCTGAAAATGAGCTCAACTGGACAAACTGAAAAGCTTTCCCTCAGGAGGAAACCCAAAGTAGGTATTAAAAAAACCGGCCAAGAGCATGTCAGACATGCTCACGAATAGGACTTCGTAGTCAAAGTTTAAATATCAGGTTTTTCAGCGTAACAAAGTTAATTATTTTGCTGGTTTGTTTGCAGCTGTGTAATTACCAACCGCAAACAGAAAAGCTTTTATTTTTCTGAAATCTTTGGTGGTATAGTATCCGTTATAGTTTTGATAGTAACATCAGATTGTAAACTATATTTCATATTTTTTTAGCGTTTATACTTTAGAAGTTACAGCAGGAACAAATTATGGTTCAAAAACGCCCCTTTTAAAAGCAAATTTATATCGCGAGACAGAAACATTTTAGTGACTTTGTTTCAAAGAAACCTCCCCTTAGTTTTAAAAGGCCTATTCAACGATACCCTACTCAATATAACAGGCGAAAAAATTTTTGCCCTTCTTTCACTTGTATGGGAGGGGTCCAAATAATATAATGATATAATATTTCTCAACATTTCTTTAATTGGGTCGATCTATCTTCTCATCAAATTTCATGTCGATAGCTCTAAAACTGACGAAGATATAAGAGCGCGGCATACAGACAGACAGACAGACGGACTTGACGAAGTGATAAGGGTTTGTAGTAGACTACGAAACCCTAAAAATGGGTCTCCCATAAAAACATTACCATACAAACTGACGTAGCAATTTTCTATGCGAGTTTTTTTGTTTATGTTTTGCTGTTTTATTTTGGGGAAAGGTTTTCAGAATTTTTTCGGGATAGTCCGTGGTGCAATACCACCCTGTATGCACCCACCCAACCTACCACCCTGTATGTCGGTAGATAGACTTGAATCTTGATCGGCCACTATTCTGGCTGGAAGACAAGTTGAGTGATGCCTAAATCGTTGGCCCTCGATAGACACCTGTTATTAGCCAGCACATCAACCTATCCATTCAAGTGAGCTATATCATACCAGTTATTATCAGTAGGTAACTAGGTATATGAAAACCAATGTAGGTGGACCGCTTGATGTGCTACTGATACCGCGCTTTCTCGCTGAGGAGATTTTGGCCGGCGACTTTTCGCACACGTTAAAAAGAGCTAAAGATATCTCTCGTTCCACGTACCTAGTAGTTAGTATGAGCAGCACGAATGAAGAATGGATCAGTAGATGCTGGCCGGATGTCATTCTCTCCCGCTTTATCATATATACAGAATGTAAAAATAAAACATCACTTCCCATACAAAATGCAAGTACCTACCAGCCGGTTGAGTCAATTTGTATGGCAGGTCCAAAAACTTTGTTCATATTTCGAGCTATACCTATTCTTCGAGGAAAGTTGTAGTTTCTTAGGCTCACTTCTTAAAATAATGCATTGCAGTAAATTTTTTTATACCCTACATTTTGTCTTACACGTACACCGCGGTAAAGCAAGGAAATAAGATAATCAGTAGGTAAGTTATGGTTGGTCGCTAACAAATCAATATCAGCCACAGCAGTCCACTGCTGGACATGACACACCCCTATCAGACATACCCCTATCAGAGGGTATTGCCATACTCACCATACCTGGCAAGCGGATTGGCGAGCGCAGTGCAAGTAACAGGGAACCCTGCTGCCCATTCCCTGGATGATTATCATTTAGTCCCTTTTTACCCACCACGGGTAAAATTGAAGTGATGCTATTCTAAGCTGGCATCACACGGCAAGAAGAAGCGACCGCCATTAGAGATTCTTTCTTCAAACAACTTTCCGGCAAATTATCGGAAGTCCCTTTCACTCAGTCGGAAAGGAAGAGAGGTTCAAAAGTTGCCGGGCAACAAACTTTACTGTGTGTGCCCGACCTTGGTAAATCAACACGTAGTAAATCTGTTATTATGAGTTTTGCTACTAAGGATATAATTTTAAATATATGGTAAGTACGCTGTCACTGAGGTCCGTACTCGGTCCGTAGCATTCTATCATCCATCGAAAAATCGGTATATCGATAACTCTAAGATGAGAACGGCACATCACTAGTGTTTCGCTCTCGCTCGCTCGCGTATTTGACAGGTCGCCGCCGCGCCGCCGCCGCCGCACCGATTGCTCGCTTGCTTGCTCTCTCTCCGCGCGCGCCGCCGCCGCCCGTCCTTCTTCCGCCGTCTGCCTGTGCCAATCATTATTTTCAGAAAAATCTATTTGAACCACCGACTCAAATCAAAATCTGTAACAGTGCTGTAGTTCTACAAGTGCCCTAGGATTATGTTTTAACTTTTTCTGTAAATATACGACAGGTATGTAATTATGGAGCTCGCAACATTTTGATCGACTCAAATCAGCTGTTCAAGTTCATTTCTGTTATTGATTTTTTCGCTGTTACTATGAGCTCTTCGCAATTTTATGTCTGTATCTTTTATGTTTATAGTATGACCATTTGTTTAGATTAACAGATAAGCAGGTAATTAACTAGTCATTGTTGTCTTTCATCAACCACACCATCATACCTACAGAGGTGCATATTTTTCTATTGGGTAGTAGGTAGGTACAATGTTGTATTTCAGTTATTAATTACTTAATTTTGGTTTTGATATTACAGGCCCAGCCAGCACAATGAGTAAGCCACCACAACAAACTCAACCAGCAGCACCAGCTACATTTAGGTAATCCATTTATTTATTAGAGTATTATACCTATTAATTATTGAACCACTTCAGTTAACACTTTTTACTACCTATTACCCTTGCTTTTCACAGTAAAAATAACCTATGTAATGCAGGGATAATGTAACTTTAAATAAAATGAATTTTTAAATCTTACATGTGATCGTCTCATTTTAACCAAGGATATATTATTGAAAAATCTGATAATTCATTTATGAATTAGGTTTGTAGTTAAATTTACAATTATATTACTTACATTATTACTATTCAGTATTCATTTAGTAATAAATAAGTATACAGTTTAAATAATTCCTACAAACTTTAGGCACACTATATTAAAATTAAATTGGATACAATTTGACTATTCAATTAACTGTAATGTTAGTGTGAATGATGTACCTACAGAGTTAGTAGTTGATGAGTTTAATTATTGAGCGAGTGTGCATTCAGGTTCATTCATTTACCAACTTGGCACTTAAAATACAGATGATAGTTATAATTCATTGTAGGTTTTATGTGACTTTGGATAGATATACAATATTATTTAGTTTTAAGTAGATTTAGATTTTAGTTTTAAGTAGATGAAGAATTACCTTCTTTTATCATTAGTTTAAAAATTTGACAATACAGGCAAGCAGTAGCAACTACAAAAAGACAAAATCATTAAAGCTCCTTGGATTTTTTCTAAAGATACTTGTAGCACAAACAAATTTACATAAGTGAAGCAGTTAAAGTTGGCTAGACAGCATATAGGTAGATATAGCTAACTGGTCTGTCTAAGAATATGTGAAGGTCATTTGTTTTACTGCACTTTAAAACATAGAAGAGAACACCAAATGGTTACTTTATTAGGTTGGTATATTGTGAGTTAGAAAAAAAGAATGTTTAATTTGAGACAAGTTCACATTTGTTTAGGAAATAATAATAAGTAACACCATAATTTATCATTCATACATCTCACCATCCCTTACAAGGTAAGCAGAGCGCCAAGCCATTAAAATGGTCGGTACTGCTGCATCTAACAATCATTTTCGGGTATTTTTATATTTCGGAAACACCTCGGAAAATGATGTACCACTTCAGTGCCAGGTTGTCAGTCAATCGCCTAAAACTGTAACACACATGAAACTTTCGAGTCGAGAGTTAGTAGCCTCTTGTGACACCTGTGCAGTCTTGCTGACTGCAATAGGGTGATACTACTACAAATAGGCCTCACATTCACATGATAAACTATTCCACCCTCTTATACCATCTTCCTAAATGGCGCGAGCAATTTCACCCATACAAATTGTTCAGTACACACTACACAGTAGTTTTATGTTGGGAACTATGCAATATTTCTTCACTGCAAAATTGTATTTTTTATTAATCTTGCTTTTATATTTTATGTTTACAGCTTAGTACCAAAGATTATAAATGGAGGAATCGCCGGGATAGTGGGTGTGTCCGTGGTGTTCCCACTGGATCTAGTCAAAACCCGGCTGCAGAACCAGACTGTCGGCCCTCAGGGACAAAAACAGTACAAAAGCATGTAAGTAAATTATAAGATGTAAAAATGCAAATATTTTAAGGGGTAAACTACTGCATGAAATTGAACAACCACCCCTAGAAACATGGGCCGAAAAATAAAAAACAATGGACTTTCCCAATAAATTTACTTGGTTGACGAGAGGGGGAGGATTTTGAACGGTAGGTCTAAAGATTTTCGCTATACTTCGACCTCTGTTCTTTGCGGAAAGTTGTTTTGTGGACTGTTTATTTATAACATCCTGTATTATTGATTAACTAAAATTTTTACCTAAAGCCTTAAAAAGCCTATGGCATTTCCACTACTTCAGCTATTCCTATAAGAAAACAATTAGCTTATCAGAATTGGATAATTATCGTATCTCTAACACCTGTTTAATGTATCTAAGTAAGATTGATGAATTTATAAAATACACCTGAGAATAAAATGTTTTCGTGCAAATACTAAAAACCCCAACAAGGCAGATTGATATGAGATAATTTTATTTTTGGTTCTGCTACATCATCTTTATTACATGAATTCAATTTCAAGAAGGGGCTGGTCCACACTTAAACCTATCAATCCAATCAGATTAAATCAACACTGACTTTACTGTTTAAGATAAAAAGGCGATATCTTTTCATCATCTAAGTTGCGTAGGTACTTCGGCTCGTCGACGTTTATTGTAGTTACCTAATCTATTCCTCGTCTTGAGGCGTATTTAAAGGTCTGCAGAAGTCTGACTTTGTATACGCCGTGACAACTAGAGGCTTATTTTTGAATTTGGAAAATGAAAGACAGACTAAGGCATGGCAAATCAAAATAGGTACCACTGTCCACAGTCACTACGCGTGTTACGATTAGGAGTGTTTAAATTACTCGTCGCAGACTGCCGCAAGCAAATCGTTCTACTGATTCAATAATACGTTTCCGTATGTTGTCGCTGTTAGTTCAAAGTAGATCAATTATCATAAAATTCCGGCAATGATCATAAATCAAATAAATTGGTCTAGTCGATAAATATAAGTCGCGAAAGAGATTGATAAAAATGCAGTTTTTGATGATTGATGAAGCCCTACATTATATCTTTTTATTATTTAATCGTATGGCGGTATGTAGACGATATGAGAAATACAAGTGATTTATCAAGTAAGTTAGTATTGGCTTGAATAAAACGCTAGATATCGAAGATCAAAGGTACTGGGTAGATAATCTACCCATTTAAGGGACGAACTAATACTGGTTATCCATACAAATACGAAAAAAAACCGGCCAAGAGCGTGTCAGACACGCCCACAAATAGGGTTTCGTAGTCAACGTTTAAATATCAGGTTTTTCAGCATTACAAACTTAATTTGTTGCTGGTTTGTTAGCAGCAGTATGATGACCAACCGCAAATAGAAAAACTCATTTTTTTCTGAAACCTTTAAAGGTACAATATCCGTTATAGTTTTCATTGTAACTTCAGATTGTAAGCTATATTCCATATTTATTTCAAATTTTTAGCTTTTATACTTTAGAAGTTACAGCTGGAACAAATTAGGGGTCAAAAACGCCCTTTTTAAAAGTAAATATCTCGTGACAGAAACATTTTAGTGACTTTGTTTCAAAGAAACCTCATCTTAGTTTTAAAAGACCTATTCAACGATATCCTACTCAATATTACAGAAGAAAAAAAAATTTTTTGCCCCCCTTTCACTTGTATGGGAGGGGGTCCAAAAAACATTTAAAATAATTTTTTCTTAACATTTCTATATTTGGGTCAACACGATCTATCTTCTCACCAAATTTCATGTCGATAGCTCTAAAACTGACGAAGATATGAGGGCGCGGCATACAGACAGACAGACAGACAGACAGACAGACAGACATGACGAAACTATAAGGGTTTCTAGTAGACTACGAAACCCTAAAAAACATGTATAAGTTGATACCTTAAATAGGTAGATTGTGCTGGCGATAATACCCATATAGGGTGAAATTTCACTAGTGACCGATAAAAAAAACTCAGAACAACATTCCCAATGAAACATAGGTCGAATTATGAGACAAAAATTTGAACACCGCATACGACATAATTTTTATTTCGACCTAGGTATGTTCCTTTGGGAAAGTTGTTCCTTATTACTAGCCGGTTCTGAGTTTTTGTTCTGAGATTTTCACCCATTATACTCGTATATCTGCGCCTGTGCTAAGTTTGGTAATCGCGTGACCGGGCTGACCTTGGCCTAATACTATTTGATGGAAGTCAATTGGGTCGCAATCGCGAGTTCCTATTGTGAGGCTTCTTTATCGATTACATCACATTATTACATAAGCTTTCTCCAATGATAGTATTAAAGAGATTGATCGGAATGTTCTTATTATTTCCCACAGGGTAGATTGCTTCCGGCAGACATATAGAGCGGAAGGTTATTTCGGCATGTACCGAGGGTCTGCCGTCAACATTCTGCTCATCACGCCGGAGAAAGCCATCAAACTCGCCGCCAATGATATGTTCCGACACTACCTCACGCTAAAAGATGGGTAAGATGTGTAATTGGCACAGAAATATGTCACTACTTTTATCTACACTTCATACATAATGTTCCTATTACAAATTCGAAAGCAAATGTATAAGCAACTGCTTTACAGCCATTCAGCCTTTAAAAAAAAATGTCGATATCATAAAGTAAAATGTCGATGTCATAAAGTACTTTTTTCTGACTTTATGATATCGACATTTTAGCAGTAAGATAAAAAAAAAACAAATGTCACGACACAATCAAAGAATGGGACGACTGGGGACGACACTTGAAATTATGAGGACTTATTTATTATTAAATCTTTGCTTCAAATCATTCTCCGAATTAAAATTTACCGATTAATGCTTTTTAATTTTAAAAGTTGTTCCGTTTTTATGAGCTTCCATTTTAACGTTTAGTTAAAAAGTTACTTATGTATAAAAGTCGTTCAGTTGGTGGTTCAGTAGATAGGCTTGCAATCGCCATAGTGCAGTGCGGAGGTTTGAATTATTTTTCATCGTTTTTCTTGTAGAGTGTAGATAAAATAGTGTATGCAACTGCAAATAATTAGGCTTTAGAATGCTCGTGTCAAACTATTATCACACTCGGATGGGCCTCGTGTGATAAACAGACACTCTCATCCTAAAGCCTCTCATTATTAGGCAGTTGCATAAACTACTATTATCTACACTCAGTTCGTAATATTCGTTTTACAGAATCGTAAGTACGAACATAATGAACTGCATTACGAATATACAGCCTTTAAAAAAAAACTTTCATACTACTGGCAGCTACATAAAGTAACTCGATTTCTAGTATTTGAAAAAAAATTAAACGAATTGACCCGCGTACCAAATTTTAATCTGTTCTAATTTGACACTGGCCATCAGTAAGTCGAATGAAAAAAAAACAAGTGTCACCCGCGGCGGAACGACACTTGAAATTATGAGGACTTATTTATTATTAAATCTTTGCTTCAAATCATTTTTCGAATTAAAATTCACCGATAAATGCTATTTAATTTTAAAAGTTGTTCAGTTTTTATGAGCCTCCATTTTAACGTTTAGTTAAAAAGTTACTTATGTATAAAAGTCGTTCAGTTGGTGGTTCAGTAGATAGGCTTGCAATCGCCATAGTGCAGTGCGGAGGTTTGAATTATTTTTCATAGTTTTTCTTGTAGAGTGTAGATAAAATAGTGTATGCAACTGCAAATAATTAGGCTTTAGAATGCTCGTGTCAAACTATTATCACACTCGGCTGCGCCTCGTGTGATAAACAGACACTCTCATCCTAAAGCCTCTCATTATTAGGCAATTGCATAAACTACTATTATAGAATGCATGTTTTTTCAAGCAATAGTTTACGCCAAATGCAGCTACTTGTGCGACGGGCCTTTACTATTTGTACTAGAAAACGTTTCCTTAGCTACAGTACTTACATAACTACTTTGAAAACTACATTAACCGTACAAATACAAAACAACACTACTATACCTACCACTTTATCGTGGCTGTATAAAATAGTCAATAATATCCCTGGGGTGTTAGCATGCGACGTGCGATTTCGATTTTGTGTACACTTATAAGTCAAATATCTTCACTCGTTTTTTTATAAATTCCATATAATTTGCAGGAGTCTACCGGTCTTCCGTCAGATGTGTGCTGGCGGCCTGGCCGGTGCGTGCCAGATCGTCATCACCACGCCGATGGAACTGCTCAAGATACAAATGCAGGACGCTGGCCGGGTGGCGGCGCAGGCTAAAGCAGGTACACATTAATACCTGCATCATTCTAGTAAACAGTGTCCTGTCATCCAAAATGCTCTAATATTGTATTGCTTTTGGTCATATTCCTAGCATTATTTCACCTTATTATAAACCAAGAAAGATACTAGTAATATGATAATTTCACTCACTAAAAGATGTATCACGAGTTTTCTACTTTTAACTAGTGCCGCTTAGTGCTGCTGCTGAATAAAAGAATACGACTGTGCCTTACACGAGCCTTTTTCCAGCCGGCAAGGAGTTCAAACGTGTGACGGCGATGGAGCTCACAAAGAAGCTGTTAGCGGAGCGAGGCATCATGGGGCTGTACAAGGGCATCGGCGCGACCGGGGCGCGCGACGTGTCCTTCAGTATCGTCTACTTCCCGCTGTTCGCCACGCTCAACGACCTGGGCCCGAAGGACGCATTTGGCGGGACACCCTTCTGGTAAAGCTACACTCTTCTATAGAGCTCTGAAGGAAGCTGTTAGCCAAACGAGGCATCATGGGGCTGTACAAGGGCATCGGGGCGACGGGGGCGCGCGACGTGTCCTTCAGTATCGTCTACTTCCCGCTGTTCGCCACGCTCAACGACCTGGGCCCGAAGGACGCATTTGGCGGGACACCCTTCTGGTAAAGCTACACTCTTCTATAGAGCTCTGAAGGAAGCTGTTAGCCAAACGAGGCATCATGGGGCTGTACAAGGGCATCGGGGCGACGGGGGCGCGCGACGTGTCCTTCAGTATCGTCTACTTCCCGCTGTTCGCCACGCTCAACGACCTGGGCCCGAAGGACGCATTTGGCGGGACACCCTTCTGGTAAAGCTACACTCATCTATCAGTTCATAAGGAAGTTGTAAGCAAAACGAGGCATCATGGGGCTGTACAAGGGCATCGGCGCGACGGGGGCGCGCGACGTGTCCTTCAGTATCGTCTACTCCCGCTGTTCGCCACGCTCAACGACCTGGGCCCAAAGGACGCATTTGGCGGGACACCCTTCTGGTAAAGCTACACTCTTCTATACAGTTCACAAGGAGGTTGTTAGACGAGCGAGGCATCATGGGGCTGTACAAGGGCATCGGCGCGACGGGGGCGCGCGACGTGTCCTTCAGTATCGTCTACTTCCCGCTGTTCGCCACGCTCAACGACCTGGGCCCGAAGGACGCATTTGGCGGGACACCCTTCTGGTAAAGCTACACTCATCTATCAGTTCATAAGGAAGTTGTAAGCAAAACGAGGCATCATGGGGCTGTACAAGGGCATCGGCGCGACGGGGGCGCGCGACGTGTCCTTCAGTATCGTCTACTCCCCGCTGTTCGCCACGCTCAACGACCTGGGCCCAAAGGACGCATTTGGCGGGACACCCTTCTGGTAAAGCTACACTCTTCTATACAGTTCACAAGGAGGTTGTTAGACGAGCGAGGCATCATGGGGCTGTACAAGGGCATCGGCGCGACGGGGGCGCGCGACGTGTCCTTCAGTATCGTCTACTTCCCGCTGTTCGCCACGCTCAACGACCTGGGCCCGAAGGACGCATTTGGCGGGACACCCTTCTGGTAAAGCTACACTCTTCTATAGAGCTCACAAGGATATCGTTAGTTGAGCGAGGCATCATGGGCCTGTGCAAGGGTACCAGCGTTAGGTGTCCTTCAGTATCGTCTACTTCCCGCTGTTCGCCACGCTCAACGACCTGGGCCCCAAGGACGCATTTGGCGGGACACCCTTCTGGTAAAACATCCTTTTACTCTTTTTTTATGCTAATCTGTAGAATTTTGGTATCTAGGATTATCCTACTTCCTACTAATATTATAAAGGCGGATGTTTGTGTGTGTGTTTGTTACGACATCACGCAAAAACGGCTGATTAGATTGACATGAAACTTTGCAGAAATATAAAAGGGCATCTGGAATAACACATAGGATACTTTTTACCACGGAAAAATGTCTCATTCCCACGGGATCACGCATTTTCCAATATTTTTGAAATAGGTGGCGTGACTGAGCCGATTCGCGTTTTAAACGTTTTCGCCGAAAACTAACAGCGACATCTCTTGGCGAATAATGCTTTTTTCCCGCGGAATAATAGGTTGCAGCGGGTGAAACCGCTGACGGGCAGGTGTTCGCTCAAATAAAAAAAGTTACTTTTCCTCACGGAAATCTGGTGGCACCTGAATATTATAGTCACCTGGTTGACAAAATTACTCATCTGGAGTGCCGACCTTCTTTTTATGCTGTATACTCTAACCTATCGGCACTTGCAGGTGGTCGTTCGTAGCGGGTTGTGCGTCCGGGTCGACGGCCGCGCTCGCCGTTAATCCTATGGACGTGGTCAAGACGAGGCTGCAGACCATCACCAAGGGCACCGGGGAACGCCAGTACAGCGGCATCGTGGACTGCATCACGTGAGTTGATAGCTCAAGGAAGCAGTCATTTGTCGTGTTTTTATGAAAGCAGTGCGTTCACGGGGGGCAAGAATTAAGAGGGTAACGGGAATAGGCAGGATACTGGGGCGATAAAGGAAAGAAAATTATGGCGGCAAGAAAAAAGGGTAAAGATGTACTCTACATGGGGATAATAGAGAGAAGAAAGAGTAAGAAATGTGTTTGCGAGTGACGAATAGAGAAAAAGAGGAAAAGGATAGGGGTAGAGGCACAGTAATGGGGAAAAATATTAAGATGAAAGGGGGTAAAGGAAGAGAAATAGAGAAAAGGAAGAAGAGGAGGAAAGGGGGTAAAAAGAGAACAATAGACGGAAGTAGGAGGAGGAAGAAAGGGAAGGAATTGAAAATATCGGGAGATGATAAAAAGTAAATTCGGTGTAAGGTATAAAGCCGTGACGTGTTGTGTTTAGGTATCTATCTGATTATCTGATCTGATTTAATCTCAAAGCTCAAGTTTGACCAGCCCGCTGTCAATTTCAGAACTACAATGAAGAACGAGGGTCCGACGGCGTTCTTCAAGGGCGGCGCTTGCCGTATGATGGTGATCGCGCCACTGTTCGGTATCGCGCAGGCCGTCTACTACCTCGGCATAGCAGAGTACCTGCTCGGGTACAAGAAATAAGAGGGTGGATATCTACGATGTCATGATGTAAGTACTGACATGTTTTAACTGTTACCAATCGACTTGACGAAGCAGAAAGTCGCAAATAATATTATTAACTTATGTGAAAATTTACAAATTATATCTTTCATATCTTCCCCCTAACAAAATCGGTCACGATTCGCACAGTTTCGCATAGAAAATGATATATTCCTGTCACATTCAAACCTTACTAAGTCGAAAAAAAAAGAGACAAATAATCCGCACTATTTTTCTGGAATTAGAGGCTGACTTATTCAACGCCTTTACACAGATACTATCTCAAATTTTGTGCCCTAGGCGATTTATCAAATAAATTAATTGGATTTCTTCTGTTAAGAAAAGTGCAATCTGATTCGAGAAGATTATTGTTTAGTATTTCAGAATGCATTATCCTTTTCAGATAATTCGGGCATACGAGCAGAACTTGACAAAAGCAGCAATCTGTTATTCAGTGTATTGTAATGATTTGAATCAAAATATAGTTTTCTAAGTTGTTATTTATTGTATTCTATTTTATTGGATAAATGATTTTTTCTTTATTTATTGTTTTGTATAAATTTAGTTTTCTTATTACATCCGTCTCAGTTGCGAAAATATTCAAAGGCTTATTGTTTTCTCTACAATTTATTTGAAATACGATTATTTACGAAGTGTAAGAGACAGAGCAACAAAAACGTATATTATGTATGTCTTATCTCATGACGATAGGTGATAGAGGTGTAGAGGTGAGGTAAGGCATAGTTATTTATTTAAGGTAGACGTCGAAAGGTCTTCCGACAAGCAAGTCTCAAGACTTTTGCGGAAGAATCCGAATAGCCTACCGATTTATTTTACTTGCAATTAATTTAGAAAGCGATGTGTCGAAAATAAAGTTCCTGATGGGACTATAAGTAGGTTATGTTGGTACGAATATGCAAGTATAGTTATATTCCTTTGGGCGCAGTATGACCACAATGTCTTATCTATCTATGGACTAAGACAAGACAAGACATACTCGTTCTTTATTTTAGGCCGGTCACAACTAGCTCTAAAGGTCTTGCGCCAATCGCATGTGCCGTAGCAACCGAAATTATCTGCCGGCCAATATTTATTTCAGAGAAGACGTGTCGGAAAATATTCAGTTCCTTGTGCTTCTTCCCGTGTTCTTCCCATACATTGCTGAAAAAATATGCAACCCATTAGAAATATGGTAATTGTTATCATCTGTTTTTGTATCTTATAAGATGGGATCTTAGTTGGCGCACTAAATCTTATTATTCGAAATCAGGATTTAGGTTCTTTTTCGTGCGTGTGCGGAGTTACATCATGTATGGTGCCGTCATCCGAATAGGCCATATTTGACGTCTGTCAAACCCATACTAGGAAACATGTCAACAAAGAAAAATAGACCTTATGTCATAGCATTAATATGATTTTGACAGACGTCAAATATGGCCTATTCGGATGACGGCACATTAGTCCAACAATGATGAGTTTTCAACTGGTATTCCACGAATATGGCCTTCATTTACCTGCCTACATTTTAGTTGTTTTTAGGGTTTCGTAGTCTACTAGAAACCCTCATAGTTTCGTCATGTCTGTCTGTCTGTCTGTCTGTCTGTCTGTCTGTCTGTCTGTCTGTCTGTCTGTCTGTCTGTCTGTCTGTCTGTCTGTCTGTCTGTCTGTCTGTCTGTATGCCGCGCCCTCATATCTTCGTCAGTTTTAGAGCTATCGACATGAAATTTAGTGAGAAGATAGATCGTGTTGACCCAAATATAGAAATGTTAAGAAAAAATTATTTTAAATGTTTTTTGGACCCCCTCCCATACAAGTGAAAGGGGGGCAAAAAAATTTTTTTTCTTCTGTAATATTGAGTAGGATATCGTTGAATAGGTCTTTTAAAACTAAGGTGAGGTTTCTTTGAAACAAAGTCACTAAAATGTTTCTGTCACGAGATATTTACTTTTAAAAAGGGCGTTATTGACCCATAATTTGTTCCAGCTGTAACTTCTAAAGTATAAAAGCTAAAAATTTGAAATAAATATGGAATATAGCTTACAATCTGAAGTTACAATGAAAACTATAACGGATATTGTACCCTTAAAGGTTTCACAAAAAATTGAGTTTTTCTATTTGCGGTTGGTCATCATACTGCTGCTAACAAACCAGCAACAAATTAAGTTTGTAATGCTGAAAAACCTGATATTTAAACGTTGACTACGAAACCCTATTTGTGGGCGTGTCTGACACGCTCTTGGCCGGTTTTTTTTATTCTCTTAACAACCATTTCAAAAATACTGTGTAAGGGCCCTTTTCCTGTCATGCGTATTTTCGCACGCGCGCGGATCTGGTCCGCATGCGGATGATAGCACGTTCCTGGTCACACGCAGGACAGGGATTTCGTTTGCGTCAATCCGCGTTCCGCGCGCGTGCTAGCCGCATGATAGGAAAAACATGTATCAAAAGATAAGATGCGTGCGGCCCGCATGCGGACCAGATCCGCGCGCGTGCGAAAATACGCATGACAGGAAAAGGGCCCTAAGTAGCTAGACCATATAATGAATTCGAAGTGTATATTTTATTTAAGTAATCGAATATTTTGTTTTTATATCTCAGCGAATAATGAAAAAATCATAATTTTCAAATAGCTCAAAGTTTTTGTTGTATGTCGAGTAATTATTTAAGTGAAATGAATCTTGTGTCTACACTGGTTTGTTTGTATTTATTGTTTATTTGCATTTTTCCTATGTTCGTATGTATATTATGTCTTTTGCATTAGTGTTTATTACTGTAAATATTTATTTCTTTCACAACCAATTAGTACGAACATTGAAATATAATTGGGACACCCTATTTTGTACCTACAATATCATATGTATGTACCTATATTTATTTTTTATTTTTATTGATGCATGGTAAGGCCGTGAATGTCCCGTTCTAAATAAAATTCAATGTTTTATATTTGATTTATTCCGTTATAATTCACTTGTTATATCTATTATTGTGAAGAAATTGTTGCTTTGCAGTTATTAATCAAAACTAATGTTTTGCCTCAGAGAATATCTTATTCGGAAGAGTGAAGATTTTATCCCATGCTTTTATTTTTTCCGTGAACTTTATAATCTTTATAAATTCTCAGTGGCTAACTATAAGCTGTTGCTGTTATATTGTTTTAACTATTAATTACCTACGGTTTAAGTATTTTTGTATTAAGTAAATCCATTTGTAAATAAAAAGACAACACAACAGAGACGAATCTCCCATGTAACTAAATAAATTAATATTTTCGGAAGGTATGAGTCCACAATGACTGTAAATGTAATGTTGGCTGCGCAAGGGCAGGGTCAGGTGAATCGAAATTAGGTACTTGGCTAACAAATCAAATAAGCTACTTTGTAGAACGAGATTATTATTAAAATTTAACGTAATATTTCACTATTTTGGGTGGAGTCGAAACACATTTTGTTTTGGCAACATTTGCATTTTATTAGTTATCTTGTCAAGTACTGAATTGCCAGTAAAATTAAAAGCCAGGTCTAACTAACTAACTCCGCTGGCTCAGCGACCCGAAATGGATCTTGGCCTCCGAAAAGCCAGGACGCTTCAGGCTAGAACCTAATTAGTGTAAAATTTCACCGCTAACATGAATTCGTCTAAGAGAAGCTTGGTGGGCCTCGTACCTAAAATCGATTAGCAGCTAACGTGATAATATGCATCGGAGTTTCGTATCTATTATAGTTAGTTATTATTTTTAAATGTGATATTATTATACAGCTTTTAAATCGAATGATATTCTTTGTTTATCTTTTACTTGTTGGTTCAAATTAAATGTATAATTCTTTGAATTCAGACATTCTTTGAATGTTGGTAAACATCTCTGCATTTTATGCTTAAGCTGAGATTATCAAAGGCTAACCAACTTATATCTTTCCCTGTGACTAGGTTAATGTAGAGTTCTTAATTCTAAAAGTCCCTCATATTACAACTATGTGTAATTTTGGCTTAGCCTGGAGAATTATAAATGTCTGTTACATGTTTAATGCCATTGTTGATGTAATCATGTTAAACAATTATTGAAAGACAATAATTATGTCATATGAATGTAGTTTTATCTGAATGTTGTGTTTAGGTAGGAGCTTCATATAAAAATGTCAATTTTGTGATCCTGCATGGCAGTGGAAGTAAAATCATTTAATGTATGTGTTTAGTATTGCCGGATCCTAAGTATCGAAAATGAAACTGCCAACTGTATTAAATATAAAGAACGTACAAACAAGTATTTATTATGTCCCACATAATGCCGAGTTCGATGCCATAGTATTATGAAATATTGTAAGTTGCTGGTTGTTGTCTATTATGTATAAGTAACATGGTATAGAGCCAGTAGGAAAACTATTTCCTCTCCATTATAGTCTTTGTGTTGTATCATTGAATCATATCACCTAGGAATGTAACTGGAAATGATTTACCTACTATATGGGGTGAAATTTTACTAGTGACCCATAGGTAAAACTCAGAACCAGCTGGTGATAAGTAACATATTACCCCAAGGAATACATTCTTTAGGGAAAGTTGTTCGTTATCACCAGCCGGTTCTGAGTTTTCGCTCTCAGTCAGTAGTAAAATTTCACCCTATATTTGCCATTCCATTTTGTCAGGAGTTATAACGAACTCAAAGTGTAGATAAGTCATGACATCAGTGTATGCTTACGTTAGGCAGCAGGTCATTTCTTTGTAATCTTGAGTAATTAAAGAACTTCATTGGAGCTTCCAGCTGCACCGGACATCCATACGATATGACGCCTTACATACATTTTGTTAAAAATTAAATTATTTACTATGAATAACAAAGTTAAGTATGATCTATCGTGAAATACCGAAATTTAAATATTTAATCTACATATTTATATCGAATTAAATTATTTCGTAGACGCCAAAAGCGAAGATGCAAAGTTCGTAATTTAGAGAACTTCACAGGATAATTCAAATAGCGATCACAATTTTTGAAAGACTTGTGTACTGTAAAACAAAATATTTGGTATTATGAGACACAAGACATTTGTAGAATTACAAATAGTGAGGCTGAATTCCATTCAAGCAACCTGTTATTCCTATTTAGAATTCAGACATATTTAGATGAATTTTAATGATCCAAATTAAATACCTACATATTATTTGATTATTTCTATGTTTATGAACTACAAGAATCTGTAAAAGTTGATGAGATGAATGCACTCACGCTTGTTGTTTTTGTAGAATAAAGTAGATGTTTCATGTACAATTTCGTTTCATTTTTATGGTTTTTTTATTCTACCACAAACCTTTACCAAACAAACCAACTCTATCCGTCCGTACTTTAGTAGGTCGATCCGTACGTCTAGGGTCCGTCGTCTGCGCTGAACACCTCCCCCTGTTCCACCTATCCCTACTGACCTATCCCCCCTAGTAGGGAAGAGCGGAAATACTCCTGGCGGGTCGTCTGCCCATTTGTATGTCCCGCCATTAGGTGCTGCCCTCATACCTCGCCTCATACCTTCACATAAAAGTTTGATGTAAACTTATTTTATCGAAAATCCATCGAAATGAAAGTACTGGAGTTTATTTATTTAATTTCAGAATTAATAAAAATATTTCAGTTGACTCACAATGGTCACTTCACTTGCTTCACTTTGTATCCGATTAAATATCGATATCGCAAACTAGCAGCGAAGTACAACACTAGTTTAAGGGCAAGGCCATTTTTATTACTGCGACTTGTTACTAGATGGCGCTGTAAAAAACCGGTACCACAGAACATTTTTCATAAATAGCAACACTGAATCGTAAATGTCAAATTGTCAAAACGACGCCGTGCCGTGTGTGTACCCAAAATTACTTTACTCTTGATTTACTAGTTTTATATTGTAAAATAGAGTGATATATTGTGCACGAGCGTTTGTCACGTAAAGATAAATATGACGACCATTGGCCCCAAGAAGGACGGTGGACCAAATGTTGAGTTTTTCCAATCGCCGGAGTCGTTAGCACAATTTGACCAAATTCGAGTTTGGTTGCAGAAAAACTGTAAAAAGGTTAGTAAAATCGTAATTTCTACCCCTATTTCCATCGCTGTGCTTCATTATAATTCAGTATTTATCGACAAAACATCATTAGGTGGAGTAATGTAGCACACATTTCATGACACTGCAAATGGTATCTTTTGCTAACCAATCATCTGCGTTTTGTTTGCAGCACGTACAAACAGACCCACCAACTAAAGAAGGATTAGCGCAGCTGGTGATCCAGTTGATTCAGTACCAGGAGAACAAACTGGGCAAGAATGCTTCTGATCCTCCTTTCCTTAGGTTTCCGGTGAGTGCTTTTATAATTTTCTAGTAATAGCATGTGGTTAGGTACATAAAGATAGCATAGAGAGATAAATAGAGGCTATTTAGGTAAACATGAGTAACTAATTGGTCATTTCTATTGCTTGGCGAAAGACTGATAGTATGATACAATTTACAAGTTTGTTTATTTGTTGCTGATTGTTGACTGACCTACAATACATATTTGTTGCTTAGAGATAACTTATTTACATTTAAGAAGCTCACTAATATAGGGAACCCCTTACTATGTATTTTTGTTCTAAATAGGTTAAGGCAAATACATATTACCTACTTGAAAATTAAATTGTTTACACAATATTTTTGACTGCTGTGCTACTTCTGATACACAATAACCTCTATTTGAAATATGTTTGAAATGACAGCATTTTACCTACCAATAAAATGCTTATTAAACTACTTACCTCCTATAACCATACTTAACATGAGAGTAGCAACTCATCTATACCTACAGCTACGATCGCACTATCTGTCCTTGCTCGTGATTGGTTGCTCCCACCTCCCGCTCCTCACTCCGACGGCAGGGCGGGCGAGTCGCCCGCTGGGCTTCATTGTCTCACAATAATATTCTAATTAGAATATTATAATTATTTTGTAGAAAATATTTTTAATTTTTTACAAAATATCCCAGGCAGAATTAAAAATGTATGGTTATAGGAGGTAAGTAGTTTAATAAGCATTTTATTGGTAGGTAAAATGCTGTCATTAAACAACTGTACGTCCTATAACCATACTTAACATGAGACATGTTTCCTATCGCCTGGAGGAGTGGGAGCTATCGCCAATGTGATAAACTATAAAAAATTCAAATATTGTTAAATAATTTATAATATAGAATCTGTTGAATTCAGTTATATTGGTCCACTATATTAATGAATTAAACAATCATCTAAGGATATACGAAATACAAAATTCTGTCATACCAGACGCTCACTCTTGACGATTAAAATATAAATGTTATTACAAATCTGATTTACTGTATTATGGCATTCTAGTCAAGCATATTAGAATAATGATAAATACTAGAGTATTTAACACATGACATAATGCCTTTCAAAAGTTTTCCTCGTATCTGAAATCAAATTCACAAATTACAGACTTACATTACCTAATCCATTGTGAATAAATAGTGAATTAGTACCTACACGGAAACACAATTGCAGTTTTCCGAAACAATCAACGAAAATATAATAGGTACCTTTTTCTTAAAACGCAACAATAAAGAAAAGAGGAAGGTAACCACCGTTAGCTAGCGGTAGGATACGCAAAATAGGTAATATTTATATAATCTTCCATTCTAACTACCTATGTACTAAGATAGTAAGTAAATCAGCAACCACTACACACAGAAAAACAAAGCTGATATATTTTAATTGTGCTTGATTGCTCAAGCTGTAGGTAATGTAATAGTGTAACCTGAATCCCTTACTAAAAGATCAACGGTAAATCGTAAGGTATGCATTGTCCTAACTAGGCAATGGCAGATAGAAAACCTGGCCATCAAATACCTTAATTCCAATAAAATAATAATAACTGCAAAAATCATATCTTCATATGACTTTCTAATACGTAATTTGGGCTTACCATAATATTTATAAGATTAGCAAATAATAATCAAAACTAACCTTGTTTAAGTCTGTCTAGACTAGTCGGAGTAACGGTCATCATCTGCCTGCCCTTATCCCAATTTATTTGGGGTAACGGAGTCGGAGTAACGGTCAAGCTTCATAAAAACACAATCACTCTGGCTGTCACAGAAACTTCATTGTATGAATCTATTGATATAATCTTCTTAGAACAACTAACGAGGTGAATAAAATTATTATTAATAACAGACTATCTACCTCTGACCGTCCCTTGGAAACCCAAGTAACCGTTAAAATTTATTAAAAGCGCATGAACTTGTCTGTATAACGTACATATAACATAGTTCACTTACCGCGGAAAACAAAAATGTAGGTATCTGCCTGCTGACATAGGTAGTCAGCATAAACAACTCATTGTAAATCTCTTAATTGGTAATAGATTGATATCCAACTCAGAGTGCACCTGTGTACGCATAGTGCAACAGTCACCGTTAGTTCACAATTTATCTGTACAAATATAAACTACCATCATACCTTCGTAGGCAGGTCGAAATGGCATTTCCGCTATCTGTTTTGCAAAATATTATACTTGATAGACATAATAACCTAATAGGTAGGTACTTTCACGAATGCCTGACCTTCAGAGCAAATATATTGGAACAAACGGCATTATATTTTGAGTTACTTGCGTCTAAAAATAGATAGATTCATTCACCACTTTACGTTTCAAAACATCTTATGCACGGCAGTCAGGGGTCTTTTACTCGTGACTCAAAACGATGTCAATTTGCGAAAGTACCCTCTATTTGACATCATTAGTTTTGAAACGTGTTATAGTGTTGTTTATTTCATAAAAGTACCCGCATAGACTGTAGGTAGTTTTTTGTTTATTTTCGCATAAGCCTTCATTCATAATAAATAGAGTAGGTAGCAAGATGACCACACAAGATAAAAATAAAAACTCATACCTGATCATACCGATCGAGACGGTATTAAGTAAAATGGTTATTTTGATATCGGTTTACAACTTTTTATCTCTAGTGCAGTTGGTTAGACACATTACGTAATAAGCATGTAATTCATATCATTAACACTTTGAGTGTATTACTACCTATGGTAGTAAGTATGAAAACATCCTAGATACATACATATACGTATATATCACGCCTAAACCTTTGCGGGGTAGGCAAACTTTCTAAAGTAACATTACGTATATCATGTCCAAGGTCATGGCAACCTAGGAGGTAGGTACTTCAAGTATACCTAACTTATGATATGACATGTAGACATTACTAGTTTTCAGTAGCTAGACCTTAGCTAGACTTGTTAAGACAAATTACCACCAGTTTTGATGTTTCATAGCTTGTGAATCTACAACAGAATGTAGTTATAAAGCAACATGATGGATTAAGTAAATCACCTAGGTACATTACATAAATCTGTATCCCAAACACACACTTTTCTCTCGATAAATTGAAAAAGCAAAAACTTTTAATAGTTTAGGTGTGACATTTATTGAATGGGTAGGTAGGTAGTTATTTACTTATCCGTTTTGAGATGAGGCCATTACAATACGGCCTCCTTCTCTCCCCACTTTTGTTTGTTTTCATGTTGCTTAAAATCTCACTAAAACATGTAAATTTTAACTTAACTCTTCAGAGAGCTTAGATTGTACATATTTCCCTCCGGGGTTGATTACTGCCAAAAATACAGCAAGTACCTATTTGAAGTAGGTACTTTCATGACACTCTTTGACCATAGTTCAAAGAAGTAAACGAATGACAAGCGTAAGGGATCCCTTAGCATGACCTTAGTATTAACCCGAGGTATTAACGTATTATATTTTTAGGGGACACAGTAGTAAGAGAATACTATTTCATAGACCTGATTTCTTGCTACCTATGACAGTGAGCAAGGGAAATGCATAAATGGTCGTTCCATTACCAGAACAATGTTGTAACTTATTTCTTATTGCAGGGCCCAGTGAGCCACTGTAATGATCACAAAGTGAAACTGTTTAAGACATTAACCTGCCGGAACTTCAGCCTTCAGCATAACCTGAGGTTATGGTAATGTCCTTATTGACAATCTCCTTGCGTAGGTGTTTCTAACTAGCTCAAAGCTACGCAGGGGCATTCCACGAAAACATCAACTTCTTGTCGCTTACGTGACAAGCATCTACTTTACGCTTAAGTTTTGTACGATACAAAGCTACTGTATGAACTTTGATGTTAATATCAAATCTCTTACACGGAAATATTAGAAGCCTCAAAACATTTTCTTGGAATGCCTCTACATACGCTAAGATGTAAACTTCTTTTACAAGAAATTGCAACAGTCATTTCAAAGAAAGTTTCATTGAAAATAATTATCTCAGATGCGTCCATCGGATTATGGACTTTGTAAACAAAACCGTGTTGGGTAGGTATTCAATTAGAATACTTATCTTAATAAAATGCCACATGCAGGATTCGAACCTGCGAGAATCACTATCACACATACTACCCTTCGTTATATATATTTTTTATTAAGACATATATTTTGTAGATAAGACATATCGTGCATGCGCCGACTTTCGGCTGTTTGATATGGGATAGGTATAAGAGTAATACCTAATACAGTACAGTTTATATTTTAAGCCACAGAGTTTTATCAAAGGCGCTGGCCGACTCTTTCTGCGCGAGGTATTAAATAATATGTAGGTACGTTTCGAAACTTTTGGGCCCACGATGACCCCGTCCTTTTGAGGAGTATGTAGTACCGAAACGCAACAATATACTTATCACTATTTTTTTTTTTTTTGCGATATTTGTCTCGCATTACAAAATATCAGTTCGTCACGTATACGAAAAGCACTAGGACGAAAATTAAGGCCCTCCTGCAAGTGCAGGCGAGAGCAATCTGCATGACATCAAAAAGCACAACCCCTGCGCGGGGATGTAGGAGTCCAAGGGCTCGCCATGCGCTGACGGCCAACGTACTCCTAATGATGTTATAAAATAGGGTATACCTTGCATTGCGCAGAGGTAACATATAAAAAACAAGGTAACAAGGCCTAGTTCGCCAAGCCATATAATATCAATTATCATTGCAATAGAATAAAATTAGGTATATACCTTACAAAACATCCTTGCGGAGATTTAATTTGGTCTATTTTGTAGGACGTTCTACGGACTATGTGTGCCGTAAACTCTCACTGCATTATACGGGGTCACAGCGACACCCTTTTTAGTGAAATTCTTTAATTTTAAAGAAACACCTCAAAGAAAAAGAACTTTGAAGGTAGATTTTGAATATGTAAATCAACAATTTAAAAAAAAAAGTGAGGACCACGTGTTTATAGCGTCGAACACGTTGCGACGTGTCAAACAAAACACAAACTTAAAAACCACGTGTCTGATTACAGACTGAAGTTTTTTAAATTAAATAATATATTTGTTGATGAAAATCCATAAATCAATCAGTGACCTTACTTCACTCCGTGGCGTACACGGAGGACATCTACAAATGTTTCGAACGGATAATAATTTAACTAAAAATATACCCTGAGGCAAAATGTATCACTTACAGATAACTAGCTCAACGGATCAGCTTTTTGTGTTGCAAATATTTAAAGAATGTCACTCACGGCTTATGAAAGGCACTATGATTACTGGATTTTCATTTGATTGTCCTCAAAAGAAGAGAACGAATTTATTACTTCGATACCAACCAAATTTCTTTAACACACTTTGCTTATTTAATTGGGATCTTACTTCCCTGAAATAGTTATCTATTTAGTTCACTGGCTCGGCGGCCTTCCTGAACAATTTATTTACTCGTAAACGGACTTTAGACTGAGCTTGGTCTAAATTATGAACAGTCGTAAAAAATAATAATTGCAAAGTAGTGTTCGACGGAAACCGCCTTCAGAAATTTGATTTTCAAATGCATGCTCAATAAAATAGAAAGGACTTACCCAATCTTGTACACTCACTGAATTTACATTTTTAAAAGGACAGATAATTATAATATTTAAAAAACGAACGGTGTAAAACCGTTATTAATTAAAAATTTAAAAGAAAATAATTTTTCGAAAACGCCATAAAACAAGAAATTGAAATAGTAAAATAATGTATTAAAGTTTATAATTTATGAATTATAAAACTTTGGCGAAATTCAAAAAATTATTTTCTGAGCGCGACCGTGCGTTAGCACAGAAAAATCGCCAATGAAGCCCAGCGGGCCGACTCGCCCCGCCCTGCCGTCGGAGTGAGGAGCGGGGAGGTGGGAGCAACCAATCACGAGCAAGGACAGATAGTGCGATCGTAGCTGTAGGTATAGATGAGTTGCTACTCTCATGTTAAGTATGGTTATAGGACGTACAGTTGTTTAATATCTAGTTCTTCATTTATTACTTTCTGACAGATTTAATTATTATTATTTATAACATAATCAATTTGTTATAAGTACAATTATAAAATTATCAATACATAGTATAAAATATACCGAACATTAAAATTCAATGTGTTGGTTACTTAGCTGACAACATTTTAATGTTCAATAGAGCCCTAAACATGCTGACAACATTTTAATGTTTAATAGAGCCCTAAATATATTTTAGATTTTGACAATCTGTGTGTAATCATGAAGTTTTTGTTTGATACCTTGTGGGAAAAATAGCTTGGATAAAAAAGTCTCATACAAGGATGGGACACCCTAGTTTAGGAGCCTCTGGGTCCCCAGGGAGACTGAAGAGTAATTTTGAGGTCACTATAAGTTTTGTTACGCATGGTACGAAAAAAGTGACCCTCTAAGTCAATTTGTTCAATAGTTTTGCCTTATATAGCAGGGGGGGGTGGTAAAGGTTAAGGGGGGTGGTACATGCTGCACTCTATCTCTACTTTTGATCAGGAGGTCCAGAAGTACCTACATGCCAATTTTCAGCTTCCTGGATCAATCCGAATAGCTGTGACGTTAATCTCTACACTATGATACTTTATTTATGTAGTTGCTTGTAAAGGTTGTTGGACATGGTGAAGATGCTATAGAATTTTACCTTATATCACTAACAGCTAAGATACAATAATTATTTTTAAATAGTTTTTTTCTAAGGGCTATGTAATAGAATGTTTCAGTATCTTTTGTATCATAATCATAAGATATGCTGCATGGTATCTTAAGATAAGTCTCATCTTATATCACTGGATATCATATGGTTAAGATCAAAATATATATTATTGTTGATGTTAGTTATACAAATTGTATATCTAACAAGTACATATATTTAAAAAAGAAAACCTAACTGCAAAATATCAAATTCATATTTTGCGTAACAATCCGTCATTTAGAATTTAGGTAGGTATGTTGATTTTATGAAATTTTATTATAGCTAGTGTCACTCACGCACGCTGCTATATATAAAGGTGCGTACGGACTAGAGGCAGCCTCAGGTTGAGCAGCCTCGCCACGCACGGTTCGTGTAGAGGCTGCCTCGGTAAATAATTAAAACAACCTGAGGCAGCAGACTGAGGCAACCTGCCTCGGGTCGAGCCAGGCCAGACGCGACGAGATGGCGCCGGATCGACAAAGACCATCACGTTGGTGGATAGAATTTCTATTCAAAAACAGAAATAGTTATGGCGAAACGTTGCTTCTTCATATTACTTTTAAGTGTGAAAATTACTTTTCGGACAATGAGTATATAATCATATGATAGCAGAAATAATATAAACTTCCAATCTAATTTCAATGTAAGACACAGATCGAAAATAAAATAACCTCAAAAACGAGAAAGAACCATTTATTTAGTTGTTATGGCTTGGAATTCAAGGACAATACACAGACTTTTCGCCATTGTGCATGACTCGCTAAAACCGTGCTCAAAACACGTCCATACTTGCGAGGCACGTACGGCGAGGCGCCTTTGAGCACAGTCAAAAAACCGACACCGAATGGCTCACGCCGAGGCAGCCTCACGCGAGGCGCGCCTCGGGCTGAGGCACGTACGCACTTGAGGCAACAGGGCGAGCCATGCGTGCCTCAGGCGAGGCTGCCTCTAGTCCGTACGCACCTTAATAAAATAAAAAACAGTTGAGGCAGTCGGGTGAAAAAAAAAAATTCATTTAAAATGCTTTTAACATCATTATAAATTCCAATGCTATATTCAAGTAAGAATTAATAATTAGCTGCATCTGCGAATTTAAATTGGTTTTCGGTAAATCCCTTCGCCCCCGTGCCTTCAATAGCAAATAGGGAGCCTGCTTCTGGCTGCTCAGTGATCTGCTCTGGCGACAGACCTCTGCGACTTGTGGTCACATACAGGGTAGACAGATCTGGCCCTCCAAACATTACTGAGGTCACCTTCTCCACAGGCATTTTGTGCTGTTCTAGTAGCTTCCCTGATCTTGAATCTACTTTGATTACCTGTAAAAAGAATAAAACATGGAGTTATTTTCTTAGAAAGTTGAGACCGATCCATCTTCAAATAAAAGAATCTTAAATTATGGTGTGAAGTTGTCTTATAAGTGTACCTTTCCTCCATTGTAGCAGGCAATCCACAGGTTACCATCTGTGTCAATGGTCATGCCGTCGGGAACACCCGTCACATTGTTTGACTGGAAACTAAATAAAGTTCTTCTGTTCCCTGAAATAGTAGAGAATTGTGAGTGTTATTAAAATTGTCAACTTTTGTGAAACCGGATACACTACACCCGAATATAAAGCATATTTACCTAATGACTTAAAGAGTTTAAAATCCATTTGACCAATACATACGTCTATACGTCTCACGGACCAACCAGATTCATACACTCTTCATTAGTAGTTAGTAGTAAAACAGAAAGAAAACAAAGCATAAAAAGAAGGAATATTTAGCTCTAAAATGAATGTAGAATCTTACGAATGGTCCCCGTAGCTAGATTATAGTCGAACACATCAATGCCCCGAGTCGGCGAGTCGATGTAGAACATGTATTTGCTGTCGGATGTCCACGCGATGCCGTTCGACACGGACACTGGCCGCACTTTGTCCACGGGGTGTATGTAGTTTTCTTCGTCCATCATGTATAATGTCGCTTGGTCCAAGTCCACCACTTCGTTTACTTCGTTGCCCATCGTACCTGTAGTGAAGGGAGACGTGGTGATAATCGAAGACTGAGGTCTAATAAACAGTTCGAATAGCTCGGGTATCGTCAAATAATATTTTCAGTCTTAATTTCATTTGTTATTCAACTTAATGCAAAAATAGCTTAGACGGTCCATTTGATGGAAAAGATCTTATCGCCGCCTTTTGAAACCTACTACACTAAGATAATCGCGGCTGCGATCTATATACAGACCTTTGTAGAGAGTAAACATCATTCCGATTAAACAAAGATAAGTACTTACCAAACCAAAGCCGGCCCTTTGCGTCAGCCTTGCCATCGTTGCACCGGTTGTCTGGATGGCCCAGATCCACGGCTGTCAGAAGCCGCAACGCCGCGTCACCGGGGGGTCCATCCCACGACAACAGATATAGTTCCGTGCGCACCGAAACCAACATCAACTTGGGTTGGTCCTTCACGGTCACCACCAGCGACACTGGCCCGTATCCTGGAAAAACAAAATTAACATTGTCACTCGTAGCTCCATACAGTCCTTATTCAGTTAGAAAACTTGTACAAGGCAAAAGAATAGCGAAATTTCGCTTACCAATAGTTCTTCTTGTAACGTTGCCGCTGGCATGGTCTAGGCGCTGCACACTTTGAGCTGAGATGTCAACCCAGTAAAGAGCGTTCTCCGCAGCCGACCAATGCGGGCCTTCGTAGTGCTGCCCACCTCGATGCACCTGCAAACGAGATTGCGTTTACATAGGTAAAAATAAAACAAAACCTCCTTTACTACTGGTTTCAAAGTCAAGAGCTGATGTATCCTTGGTCCTTAGAAACGGTCATGGCGAATAATTTTGTGCCGATGACAAAACTTCATTCGCCCAGCGTCAATTTGTCCATCGATCAGCCCATCTGTATAATAAAGTCAACAAAATATTAAATATCTACCCACTTCATTATCATGAGACTAAGAATATCCCTAAACTATAATGAAACTGAGGCATTGTTGAGTTCATGAGTTGAAATAACCTTCATGAGTTGATATTACATACACACACTCACTCTCTCTCTAACACACACCCACACAAACAAACAAACACACACACGCACACACACACACACAGCACTATTTTACTGCTTTTCTACTTTTTGTTTAATTAATTAAATTTTTTATTCTTGTCATGTAACCTGATCCATCATATTTATAATTTAAGCCATACTTACTTGTAACAAGTTTTCAATGTTTGTATTTATAAGAGCGGGTTCACCCGTCACAGGTGTCTTTAGACACTTACTGGGTTTGGACTCAGCCTCCATGTATTATTTTCATGTATGTTTGCATAATAAACATTTTCATTTTTCATTTTTCATGACATATAAAAATACCGTGCTTAGAAAATATGAAGAGTATCCTCTGTTTTGGAATTTAAAAAGCGTTAGTGACTACTTGTTAATTCAACCTACAACTGATACGAAACCGTTTGAATATATTACTTTCTAAAAGGGAAATAATGAAACCGGTCACACACCTCTTAATCATAATCTACTTCTGATCTGGTTCAATTAATTTGGTTTGGTAGTTACAGTTTTATGTATCTTGTATTGAGTGAGAATGTGGCGATACGCTTAAGCTAGTTTTGGGTTTGAATAAGCACCCAAAACACTACAATATACATGCAGCACAATAATTCTAATAATATACGGACTATAATTCGCACAACGCTCAATAGAAAACAAAAGAACATACCCACTCTCCCTTATTGGGTAAACTCTAGCACAATTTCAAAATGTTTATAACACTTACAACTCTTATAAGAGGCGTTGATGACTGGAAAGCACAAGCCCCTACGACTACGGCCGCAGCCAGCAAAGCGTTTAGCAAGTTCATTTTAGTTACGAGTGTCGTATTTATAGATTATTAATATGGCGGGTTAAATGCCGTGGTCGCGACCTCCGCGGCGGCCGGCAGGCTTTGCAATGAACCGCGCCGCGTCAGGCCTGGCGCACTCCGCGGCGTAGGTATAGAGTTGCAAGTACGTGCGGCGACACCCGCGGGGAGGTTAGTCAGTTGGTTGCCGCGCGCCGCACGTTACGCGCGCGCTCCGATGCCGTTCGCATTTCTTCACGAGATTTAATTTATTTTATCAATTCTGTATTAAGTAACTCAGCTTCCTACCTCATTCGTTAATTTTGTATGATAATGCAATATTCATATTTTTTCTAATATTTGTGCTTTGATTTTCTTTCAATATCCTATGTTTAACAAAACATTTTATTTTTGTTTTACTTGGGTGTAGAAATGTACTCAAGTACACTTTTCGTAGGTACCTATTTTCATATAAATCTCGAAATTCGCATCCCTACAAAGCGTGCCGGCTGTGACTAGAGATGGGATTCTACCCGGGTAAATACCCAAATTTGGGTATATACCCATTCTTACCCGTTTTTTCCTACCCGAATTAGTTTTTACCCGGGTAAATACCCGTATATAAGTTTCATATTTATTACAGCCTTTAAGGTACGTGTTTTGCAAAAGAATTCGTACTAGGTTACTAGAACACTTATTATGTACCCGTGCAATGTAAAGAAGAATTGTTTTACGTATTTTACGATTAAGTTTGAAAGATATCGTCATTCGTTTATTGCTTTTATACCGGTATTGTCGTGCATTACTTAGACTATGTTCATAGATGCGACTTTTTTGTTCCGCGATACACGAATCTCTCGTTCTTTTCCTCGTGTGTAAAAGGGACTTCCGATAATTCCCGGTCAAAGTCTTCTCAGTGTGAATGCGCGTGTTCGAGCTAACTCGAACATCCGGCTCGAAGGACCAAAAATACATACAAGTTCTGATTCCTGCATTCTACATGGGACAACTGCATGTCCTGATTTCTGCATTCTACATGGCACAACTGCATGTCCTGATTCTGCATTCTACATGGGACAACTGCATGTCCTGATTCTGCATTCTACATGGGACAACTGCATGTCCTGATTCTGCATTCTACATGGGACAACTGCATGTCCTGATTCTGCATTCTACATGGGACAACTGCATGTCCTGATTCTGCATTCTACATGGGACAACTGCATGTCCTGATTCTGCATTCTACATGGGACAACTGCATGTCCTGATTCCTGCATTCTACATGGGACAACTGCATGTCCTGATTCTGCATTCTTCTTCTTTTCGTGTGGGACACCGAGTCGTTCAACGACCCGATGAACCCTGGTGTCTAGAGTTTTTCAACCGCCTACTACAAGTAGCAGGCCTCTGACATGGCTGTGTAACGACCGCTATCATAGACAGCAACCGGGACCGACGGCTTAACGTGCCCATCCGAAGCACGGAACCATCTTACTTGCGGACAATCAGGTGGTTCAGCCTGCAATGTCCTAATCAGACTGGGAACAAATTCACAAAGTGATAAATATCAACTTTGTGAGTGACCCCACCGGGAATTGAACCCGGAACCTTTGCGTGGCAGGCAGGCATGCTAACCACTGCGCCACATCGATTCTGCATTCTACATGGGACAACTGCATGTCCTGATTCTGCATTCTACATGGGACAACTGCATGTCCTGATTCCTGCATTCTACATGGGACAACTGCATGTCCTGATTCTGCATTCTACATGGGACAACTGCATGTCCTGATTCCTGCATTCTACATGGGACAACTGCATGTCCTGATTCTGCATTCTACATGGGACAACTGCATGTCCTGATTCTGCATTCTACATAGGACAACTGCATGTCCTGATTCTGCATTCTACATGGAACTACATACACGTCCTGATTCTGCAGAGCTGCATCCAGATCCTGCCTGCATAGTGACGTTTCTACTGGGACAGAGCTGCAACCAGATCCTGCCTGCATAACGACGTTTCTACTGGGACAGACCTGCATCCTGAACCTGCCTGCACAAGTCTGAGGATTTACGACCCTTACGACCAAATATACTTCTACACTGCAAACTCAATTGCCAGAGGAAGGCTGCCAACGGATACTTTCCAGGATACAAACAACTACAGCGGATCCTTGGATTTACAACCCACAAGGTCTTCAAGCACCAGTCACGCCGTACATCTCCAATCACAATACGGTGTATCCAGCTGACCAAAAACAAGTCTACGACAGCTACAAGCACGTCTCAAGAGGAGTCATGACACTGCTACAAGCATCATGGACAACAACTGATTCCTGTCGGCGGTCTCCTGTTTTCTTTCTTTTTAAAGATGCCAATATGTTCGAGCTAACTCGAACATGCAATGCAAGTCAGCTATCTTAGCAGGTCACATCAGGTTAACGACTCTGCTTATGTTTCAATTATTTCCAAAACTGCAAGATATGCTGTGCTTGCACCTTACATGTATGTAATACATGCACTTTTATTCATATGTGTGTATTAACTAAGTTTAATATAAAACTGCATACTTTTATCTAATAAATCAGACTCAACCAGCATCTCGACGTCTCACTAGCTCCCCTAGGGTAGAGCTCATCACCCCAACCGCAAGGTTCCTAAATGTGGAGGCTCTGCCGCCATGGCTCTGCCCTGTACAGCGCAGTCAAAGTGCTCAGCTCAGATCATGAAACTGAACGATTTTCACATGGTGGGTCGTAAGTATTTGTACGTTGGTTCGTTTGTGTTTGTTGGGCGGGTCGTACATGTTTTTGGGCGGGTCGTACATGTTTTTGGGTTGTTGGGTGGGCCGTTAGAATTTGTTGAGTCGTAAAGGTTTGTAGGCTCGTCAGGGTTTCTTGAGTGGGTCGTGAGTGTTTGTTGGCTCGTAAGGATATGCTGGGTGGGTCGTAAGGGTTTGTTGACCCAATAAACCTTTACGAGCCAGCAAACCGTAGCGACCAACCTAGCAAACCCTACCGATCCACAAAACAAACCTTTATGACACAAGAAACACCAACGAATCGACCTACAATCCCTCACGATGCAACAAACACTAACGACCCAAGACCCAACCTAAAAACCCATAAGACCCAGCAAACCTCAAAGACCGAATTTGCAAACCTTTTTAACCCAACATACACTAACGACACACCCAAGAACCTCAATGACCCAATTTGCAAAACTCTATGACCCAACATACATTAACGACCCACCCAACAAATCCTTACGACCCTTCAAACCCTAATGACTCACCCAACAAAACATTCCGACCCAACCTACAAACCCTTACGACTCAACAAGCACTAAAGACCCACATAAAAAACCATAAAGACCCATCAAACACTAATTTAGAACAACTAACTGGAGACAAGAGCGGGGCTTGACTGATGCGAAACTGTCCGCTACTGCAACGGGCGCGATCTAACGAAAGGTCGCGGGTGCTCTTATGTGCAAGCTACGGTGGCGTACGAGAAGTTAAACCACCACACATGAAGTCATAGTATGCGCGTATGCATCCACGCCTGACAACTTATAGGTCATTTGAAATGACAAATTTGTTCGTTTCTTTTGCAGAATGATGTCGATTGATCAATGCGTATTCGTTATCTGTTTAAGTGGTTTCGTTTTCGCGGTTTTCCTGTGACATATAGATTCTAAATGAATAGGTAGGTTTACATTACTTCATATTTTTAAGGAAAAAATTCAAATAGAACATCTTATAACAAAATTCTATAATTTTATAGTTCTTACCCATGCTTTTGGGTAAATACCCGGTAAAAACGGGTAAAAAGGGTAAATACCCAATTTACCCGTTTTTTCCCACCCGGGTATTTACCCACCGCCCATCTCTAGCTGTGACCTTCAGAGGTGGTCTGCGGCAAATGAACTTTCGCGCGCAGCAATTCGGCTCATTTTTGCTTGCGCGCGCGATCAGTAGGCTAATATAAAAGTAGGTATTCTAAGCCGGCGCGAAGGAAATTGTACTTTATTATCGCGCATAAAGATTTATATTTGTTGAATTGCTATGGCGGAGTGCGTCTTCTGTACCTGTACTATTATGTATTCTGTGGCCGCGTCGACTCGGTGAACGTAACTCGAATCTACCTGTGGAACTACAGGCTGATCCTATGCTAGGCACGAGATGAAACTATTTATACCTCTACTATGTATTGTTCCGCGATCAATATAACAACGGTTTATTTTACACCTCATTGAAATATGATTGATTATGATTCAGGTAAAAATATTACTTTAATCACAACCACACTTCAATGAAAAGGCTTAGTTGTAACGTTAACCAGAATCACAATTTGTTAGTAATCACATTGCACACAAAACGAATTGATTCTGTTTATAGCCTGATTTACTTGTAACATACTAATGTTTGATTGATTTTAAAACAACCATTTTCAAGCGTAAAAAATTTATACCCTATACATACATACCTCTAAGACACGCAGATAAAACCACACCCTATGGGTACGTAGTCACTGCAGCGATTGAATCATTTCGACACGATCAGCATCACTCAACGCGTTGTTCTTTCGAGTATTGATAGGTACCTACAGTATAACTTGAGATAAGCTACAAAAGATAAAGTTAGTCATTTTATACCTGAATATTTTTTTGTCAATATTTAAATTTTTTGGGGAAGCTTATTTTTAGTTAAACTCTAACTATATATGAAATGGTTTTGAAACTTGACTTTGAAACGTAAGTACGTGAGATTTGTGGAATCTGCACGAAAGATTTTTTTTTTGCAATAATACAGGGTGCTAAAAAAAAATTTTTCGGCCTCCCGTACGAAATCCACGATTAACTGACTGACTTTGTATGGGAGGTCGGAAATTTCTTTTCGTTTCCCATCATTGGCTCCATAGTAAAAGTTGTTCAGTTTCATGGTCTGAGCACGCCTGTAAAGTTTTCGTTACACCGTCCCAACACCGCGTATTATAGGACTATTTTGAAACCTACACAAGACATTTATACTTTTCTGAATGTTAAAATGATTTCTAATAAAACCTACATAGTTTTTTCGTAAGTTCTATTTCTGTTCGTTAAACTACTGATTTATCTATGCAAATCCTTTTAATTGTCTACCTAGTTAGTACACTAATTACTATACGTCTGCTGGTGTAGTTAATGATGTTAATAATAACAGTAATGCTTTATTGGGTCGTTTGTCGACTCGGTGTCCCACAGTGTGCAGTGCAGTGCAGTTACTGTGTGGTTCCACACTTATCGTCCTTGTGTCTTTTTTTTTCAGATAAAATAGGTTTCACTATTTTTTATTATTTTGTTTCGAATGAGAATGGTAGTAAAATTATTTAACTAAGGTTTGATTGGACGTACTTTTCAAGTCTTTAGTTGTGACTAAATGGCCGGCAAGATATAAATTTCACTGTTTTGTTTAAATTTTACAGTGCGGATTACTGAATAAAAACAAAGTGTGTTATGAAAGTATTTTCTCAAAAAAGTATTTCAGTCTTACCTCATTATGTCTGTGCCTTTTACCAGTTTCATTTTACATGTAAATGCTAATTGTAAGGTAAAATGTAAAAAGTGTTTTAGTACTGGTTCTAGATAGCATTAATGTAGTGACAATGTCATGGTTGAACACCTTCACTCTGCGGAAACCACGGGCCAAGGTCTTGAATTGTGTTACATCTTAGGAAGTCATTTGTTTACCTCATTAATTACTTCATTTCGACTTCGAATAACTTTTTTATTGGGTCATGTAATCTATGTCGTGCCGGTCTTATGTAGAGCAGTGACTGAATGAACCGTTACTAAATAGGCGCGTCCACACCAAGCGAGGCAAAAAATTACGTGGCTCACCCGAGGCAACGCAAGCTCATGCTCGGGCGAACGCGCGCGGGCCGAGCCAAAATCAACGCGCCTCAGACGTCAGCCTAATAGTTTATTTAGGCGTCCAAATTGGGCCGAACTCGGCTCGCCTGCGCACGAGCGTATGCCGCGCGAGGTAGTGAGCACCCGAGCAGCCTCAGGCAGTGTGGACGCACCTAATGAACCACCAAATAATAATGACGCAGAATAGTTCATTCCGTAAAATTACTTCAGACGCAGGACGCAGTCTGTTTAAAAATGTCCGGTGGTGACATTTTTCTTTTCGAATGAAAATAATTAAATTGTTACTTAGAAAATCGGTTCATCTGGACAGAACATCCCGAACATCCAATTCATGCCATTTGAAAAATAAACACTATGTGATTTAAAAAATACCTATCTTTATGATTAATATTGTAAGATTTGAAAGAGTTCCGCCAAATCATTACTCTGGGAGATTGAACGTACAGTTATATGACTTTGTAACCACTTTAAAAGTGCTGCACATGTAATAGAGGTGGTAAGGTAACACATAATAAGTTCCTATACTATACTATTCGCGGCGCCCCAAGGCGCCCGCCCACAAGGATAGTAAGTGCACTCCACGCACTGATTTAATATGCAAAATATTTCCTGCCTGCGATAATATATCGATAGGTATTGAACTAGTATTATAAGGCAAAGAGCTGTGCGTATATGAGTGTCATAACATAAATTACTTGGTAGAGCGGCGGCCGGCGAGTCGGCACTTTTAAATGATCGATTAGATACTGACTTCATTTTATTAAAATAAAATAGACGTGGTGTATTAACTTACTAACGGTTCCTTCGGTATTTAATCATTTTAGTTTAGATATGTATTTTACGCTACGTACTGTTTATCTTCATTATATTTCGCTGTGCCAAATGACCCATTGAAATATCAATCAAAGTATACAGAGCTCCATGTTAGGATGACAATGCTTGTGTTTATTTTAAAGCGCTACTGCGATATCTACACCTTGAACTTCATTGTGTTACGGCAAAGCGATTATGGCTCATTGTTGTCATGTTTGCCAAATGCTGTATTACGTAATAATTTACTAAATATTTATTTACTGTATTGTTAGTAAAATCACAAAGCGATTGGCGTATTTGTACAAACATATAATGTGTGTGTATCATGTGCTTCTTATTATACTAAAAGACATGTTTCGTTGCCGTAGCGAATATCAATTATTATGTATTATTAATTATCTCTTACATAACATAAAATTTACGGTCATGGGCCTTAATAAAATAATTATGATTATCTAGTTTTATAACGCTTTGATTGCCTAGTTCTTAAAACGCTTAACAGCAGAGTTGATGAATAACTTCTTTAGACAGCTTTTGTGTATGAGACACATCTCTATCGTCTGTGGACACAGCGCAGAAACCCCATGATCGCGTCGTAGTCTGGTATACCTTACTCTTCCGGTTCCTTATTCACCCGCAACATAAACTTGTGAAATGATTTTGAAAAAAATGCTAAGTATGCTCAGATGCTCACTATTCAGCGCCTGTTAAAAAATATTTCATGAATAATAGATATTAGTTATTTATTTTCGTACTCAAAGGTGTTGTCATTAAAGTAAAAATAAAGACCGAGCGTGGCGGCGGCGTAGTGCGCCGTCAACGGTCAGCGTCGATCATAGTATGGAGTGCGCACAGCGGCCTGTTGTCCTTTCTCGCATCTCCATACAAACCAGGCATTGACAGCGCACCACGTCGCGTCAAGCTCAGTCTTTAAGGACATCTTTAATGTGTTAAAAAATCTCCGACATAGTTTAAGTTCTGAGCAAATACAACCCTTTTGAAACACAATTGTTTTCGCATTCCAGATGAAAGTGTTCATGGACATGAAGCCCGGGGGCGCGCTGTCCCAGGTGCTCGCCACCATGTTCCGCTTCAAGTCGGAGCAGCGGTGGCGCAAGTTCGACTTCCAGGTCGGTAAGGTATGCACCCGCGCGCACGCCGCCTGCCACGCCGCCCCAGCCTCGCCTGTCGCCAACACCGCGGCCCTAACATGCTCGCCCCATTCGCGTGACTACATCATTACACTAACAGTATAATAATGAACAAGCCTCGCGCGTTTGTCTGGAAATCTATTTCTTTGACTTCTATGAACTACAATGATGAACCCTGATGTTAGAATTTTTAAACCATTCAGTAGATCGCCAACGGTACTTGTCGTCAAACAACTAATGAGGAAGAATTTAGAGATTATAAATTGAACACACTGTTCTTGTGCATCTCATTTCATTTACGTACTATCAAAACTGAAAAACATATTAAATTTTTGGGCGACATTGTCAGAACAGTTGGCTATAACCATTTCCAAAAATAAACAGCTATACGCGCGAGGTTTGTTCATTACCTTTGTTAGTTTATTACAAATCTATATTTAAATATTTGTTTACTAGGTACCTAATAACAGGCGATGATGTTTTTACGCGACTGTCTTTGTTTCCACTGGCACACGAGGGTACGATAGAACTGTATTAACAAAGGTGCACACTACACAATCAACCACTATTCACTACCATAGATTTGACAGTAGAAAACGAGGAACTCTTCTTGTAAATATCACGAGTACTGTACATAAAGAGTAGGTAAAATATTCACATGTTTCACGATTTATACATACGATTGTTATGAAAATTCAACTTGAATTTAACACCTATAATATGTATAGCATAGTTACATTTGTATTCAGAAGCCACATCATAATTATTATGTTCAGTCATGGCTTAGATAATATGAAATAGAGACCACATAGTGTAGTATAAATAGGTTGCTATACAGTGTGAGTCTTGATAAAGTGTACATATCAAAATCAGGGAAACTGCATCCAAATTTATCGATGAAAAAAATATAAAAAAAAATAAAAAAAAATATTTGAATTTTTTATGATTTTTTTAAGATTTCGAATTGTACCTGTTGACCCCATTTAGATAAATCTTCATAACTTTTAAACTAAGTGTGTTATCAGAGTGGAATAAATTTTGTGATGATTGCTAATAATAAGCAGTACTCATGAAGTAAAAATATCCCACAGAAATAACGTTGTTAATTTATAATTAATAGAAACTTGAAGAAAATCTTGTTTTTTTGTCATAAATTTTACGATTATTTCACAATTTCTTAAAAAGTCACCCCGTAAACCCTACTTTTTTTTCATTTAAACTTATTCTACATGGCATAAGCTTGCTAAAAGTAAAAAATCATGTTTATAACTCAACTACAACTTCTTAAATCAGCGTTTAAAAACAGTTAACTTAGTTAAATACTGGATAATGATTAAAACATAAGTATTTTTCTGCATAATCATTTATTATTCTTAAATCAAATTAATGACTCACAAAAAGGTCTCTACCTGTGATAAACAATGGTGTGAAGTAAAACAACACGCCTCGCAGGCGCATGGACACTTATAAAGGCTCATAAAACTGTTGTATTTGAGTTGTAAACGTGCAATTTTTAATTTTAGAAAGCTAATGCCATGTAGAATAAGCATAAATAAAAAAAGTAGGGTTTACGGGGTGACTTTTTAAGAAATTGTAAAATAATAGTAAAATGAATGACAAAAAAACAAAATTTTCTTCAAGTTTCTATTAATTATAAATTAACAACGTTATTTCTCTGGGATATTTTTACTTCATGAGTACGGCTTATTATTAGCAATCATCACAAAATTTATTCCACTCTGATAACACACTTAGTTTAAAAGTTATGACGATTTACCTAAATGGGGTCAACAGGTACAATTCGAAATCTTAAAAAAATCATAAAAAATTCAAATATTTTTTTTTATTTTTTTTAATATTTTTTTCATCGATAAATTTGGATGCAGTTTCCCTGATTTTGATATGTACACTTTATCAAGACTCACACTGTATAACGAAAAATTATAGGTATAAATATACATAATTCAATCTCTTTTAATAGGAAGACGAAAACATCAAAACAAATCTACACATATCATCGTGTACATAAATTGTTCATTAAAGGTACCATTGCGAATCATTGTCCTTTGTACTATTCATGCAAGGGCCATCATTTGGACTCGGATGTGGGTCAGTGTGATGTGTTTGTAAATAAACAATGGGATCTTTCCAGGGCTTTCAACACAATATTTCGAATTCAACAATTCAATTTTTTTTTATGAAATGAAAGTAAACTTACTCAAAATCGTGACCTTTTCAGTCCCTTTTTAGTTGACCTTACATCAATAAGTTCATGTCTGTTGAAATAATTAAATTTGCTTTCTGAAGTGTTTGTTTTTTGCAGTATTAAAAACACTCTTGATCTTTTTATATTGGTTATTCAGTCAGAGCTTGGCTAGGTTTGAAGAAAATAATCAGAGTTTGAAAGCCCTAGTCCTTCCTCTGACTATACTTTATGGTAACCTCTCGTGTGAATAACCTGAATGTGTTTTTGTCACTAATATTGCGGATTTGTGTACTCACCATTTTTTTGCATGTGTTGGTTGGTTAATTATAATTATACCTTGTCGAGTATTTGTTTACTTCTTTCGTATTACATATTCGTTTGTGATTGATTTACAGATACAAATACGTCATTTTGTTTATTTATTTGTTAAAGTAACGCAGAAAACAGGCCTAAATATAAATAGTTTTGAAAATGTTGTGAATAGTTGAAAGCGAATATTTTTCCTTTGTTAAAATACCTATTATTATTTTAAGTACCTTTTTGGCGCACTTTCGTTTGGGCGGCACATTTTGACGGTTTTACGCACTCGCCTACAAGCCTTGCACCTGCTTGATACGAAGCTGCTCAATAATAATGAGTGTGTTTGTTTCCTCCCGTCCCCCGCCGCCCTTTGCAGAACCCGTCGCGCAAGGACTTGAACGTGCAGATGATGATGGAGATCGAGTCCGCGCTGCAGACGGCCGAGCTGATCCGCGCGCCTTGCGTCTACATCCGCCCGGACGTCGACAAGGCCACCGCAGCCAAGGTCAAGGATATCGTTGTCAGCCATCAAGGAGAGGTTTGCGGTAAGATTCTTTCTGGATAACAGTGTTTCTTTGACACCGACCATTACAGCTGGGAGAAGCTTGCTGAGGATAAAAATAGGCGTAATTACGTAAGGGCGTACAACTCATGATGATGCCTGATCCTCTGGTCTCGCTAGCAAAAGGCAGAAAAGGCATGTAAACATGCCCAGCCTCTAATTCTACCTTCACTATAGACCTTGCGGAAAGCCGTGCCGCTCATTCCCTTATTGGCGTATTATAGTCATGAAAAGTCTTGGCCCAGACTCCGAATAAATCTTCTATCACAGACATGTGAAGCCAATGGTGATTACGATATTTAACATTTATTGAAAGAGTCGTCATTTTATAATAGTGCAATGAAATTAGTCTTCGTTTTATCACGGTAAACATTAACGAAGCAACGTTGTAATTCCAAATTGGTCCGTAAATGGTGCGTGATTTGCGTATGATATATCGGACTTATCATCATCATTACCTTCCTGCCCTTAACCCAAATCAGTTGGGGTCGGCGCAACATGTTTTGTTAGAACACAAAATCCTGCAGCAAAGGATTTGGCTATGTTTTATGTCTGACCGCCTGGCTGACGTCAACCCTCTTTGGGAATGCTTTTGTTGGTGGTATCACCGTCACCACGCCGTTGACCATAGTCGACAGATATTCAGTATTCAGCCGAGGTCTAAAATTCTGCGTCGCATTTTACGAAACACCCTGAGTGGACTAGGGGTGGCAGTATTCTTAGCCACTACCATACCGCGCTGTATCGGACTGATACGGGGTGAAAGGGACAGCTCTCCGAATACTGATAGGATGTATTTAGACCATTAAATTGAACAACTTTCGAATAGTTTCTATTTTCAGCAGACGTAAAAACATTTTTGGCCTCTCATACATTGGAAGGTGTTCAGTAACGTGGTCTGCAAGCACCCTATCAGTATTCGGAAAGTTGTCCCTTACACCCTGTATATTTTCTGCTATATCCTCTTGGTGTTTACTTGCAGAGGACGAGGAGGACGCCACACACATCGTGTACCCGGCGGTAGATCCGCTAGAGGAGGAGTACGCGCGTCCCGTGTTCCGGCGCGGCAGCGGCGTGCTGGTGCACTGGTACTACCTGCCCGACAGCCACGACACCTGGGCCAACACCGAGCTGCCGGTATGTATTATAGTCCGATAAGTTCGCGCGCGACCTTTCCTAGGGGTGATAAACGATGGACGTGACGAGATATCCAAGACATCAGTGGGTAGCGGGAGGAAGAGACACGCGTGCATTCGCGTCATATAAGAATGACGTGCTTCCTCGCTCACCCCACCGTCTGTACCCCGCAGGAAGGTCGCACACGAAGTTGTCGAACTATAGTTATACACACACATCACCCCTAGGTTCCCAAGTCTGATATTTTTAGCCATTTTAATGCCAGCGACACGAAACTGACATTCTATATTGTCACTGTGATTTTCCATAATTATAAAAACTATAAGCAGAATACGAAATGCCATCGACACACAACTGAAACGGTTTTCATTTAGCAGACTTGGCTCCCATAGTTCGAGAGCCCAGGGGGTAAGTGGCTATCTCATAAGGTACCACGATAGGCTAGGTTTGGATCGTTAACCAAGACTTAAACAAGTCGTATGACCCAGGTCTGCCAGAGCCAATCCTGCCGAAACATAAAAATAATCGATATTTTTCAGAGTCATTTTTTCGTAAAAAATATGTCATAAGGTACCACAATGAAAGTGCTGGCATCAGTTAACCATTGAAAAATTATGTAAAAAAAGCTTGGTCTGCCACTGCGCACCCTGCCGGAAGTGCTTGCCAGACCTCTCCAAAGATGCCCTTCCGACACCCCTAAACTATCTCATCGGGTACCACGACACGACCACCACAACATAATAGCCAAGATCACTCTGACAATAGATCACAAGGTCTGCCAGGCCTAAACTTGCCGCATCCTAGTGTTTCAGACATTTGAAGTTGTAGGTCCAGTGTATGAAAAATGACCTATATCTTTTTCCCCCCGTGTTTGATTTTGATGGTGCCTTAATACGAAATGCTCTCCATAATGAGGAGCTTCGAGTCATATAGGACAGTTGGGTGGAGGGTTTCAGTATTGAACGCAATCCTGTCAAAAAGTTTGAATGGAGGTTTGGTCTATGAAAACTGGCCTATATCTTATTCCCCAGGTTTGATTTTGATGGCGCCTTAATATGAAATGCTCTCCATAACTAGGAGCTTTGAGTCATATAGGTCAGTGAGGAGGAGGGTCTTTGTTTTGTACACAATCCTGTAAAAAGTGTGAAATTGTAGGTAAAGTGTATGAAAACTGGCCTATATCTTTTCCCCCACTTGTTTGATTTTGATGGTGCCTTGGTATGAAATGCTCGTAATGATTAGGAGATTCGATTTGTATAGGTCAATTGGATAGAAGGTCTCTGTTCTGTGCACAATCCTCCTAAATATGAAAATATTCGATAACTTCTGCAGATTTTATCAGTTAAAATTGTCATATCATAAGGAACTCGAATAAAAGTGCTTGCATCAGCTTACCATTGACAAATTATGTTAAAAAAACTTGGTCTGCCACTGCGCACTCAGCCGGAAGTCCTTAGATGAGATAGGTTAGGGGTGTCGGAAGGGTATATTTGGAGGGGTCTCCCAAGGACTTCTGGCAGAGTGCGCAATGGCAGACCAAGTTTTCTTAACTCAATTTATCAATGGTAAGCTGATGGTGGCACTGTCATTCGGGTACCTTATGAAATTACAATGTTAACGGAAAAAATCTCAATCCTGCTAAACATGAAAATATTGGATATGTTCTGCAGATTTTTGCCGTTAATATTGTCATATCATAAGGTACCCGAATAAAAGTGCCGGCATCAGCTTACCATTTATAAATTGAGTTAAGAAAACTTGGTCTGCCATTGCGCACTCGGCTAGAAGTCCTTGGGAGACCCCTCCAAATATACCCTTCCGACTAGACGTGGGTAACTCGCGAGCGAGTGAATGAAAAGAACGCACTCCCTCTAAAAAAGTCACTCGCTCATGCGTTCAGTGCAGTCTGCATGCGTTCTTTCGTTCTTTGCGTTCTTTGCCTTCGAGCGTCGCCCGCGAGCCTCCGCGAGTCCGCGAGCGGTAAACTCTCTGATGAAGATGATGAAGACTACAGTTCCGACACCCCTAACCTATCTCATCTAAGGACTTCCGGCTGAGTGCGCAGTGGCAGACCAAGTTTTTTTAACATAATTTGTCAATGGTAAGCTGATGCAAGCACTTTTATTCGAGTTCCTTATGATATGACAATTTTAACTGATAGAATCTGCAGAAGTTATCGAATATTTTCATATTTAGGAGGATTGTGCACAGAACAGAGACCTTCTATCCAATTGACCTATACAAATCGAATCTCCTAATCATTACGAGCATTTCATACCAAGGCACCATCAAAATCAAACAAGTGGGGGAAAAGATATAGGCCAGTTTTCATACACTTTACCTACAATTTCACACTTTTTGACAGGATTGTGTACAATACAGAGACCCTCCTCCTCACTGACCTATATGACTCAAAGCTCCTAGTTATGGAGAGCATTTCATATTAAGGCGCCATCAAAATCAAACCCGGGGGGAATAAGATATAGGCCAGTTTTCATAGACCAAACCTCCATTCAAACTTTTTGACAGGATTGCGTTCAATACTGAAACCCTCCACCCAACTGTCCTATATGACTCGAAGCTCCTCATTATGGAGAGCATTTCGTATTAAGGCACCATCAAAATCAAACACGGGGGGAAAAAGATATAGGTCATTTTTCATACACTGGACCTACAACTTCAAATGTCTGAAACACTAGGATGCGGCAAGTTTAGGCCTGGCAGACCTTGTGATCTATTGTCAGAGTGATCTTGGCTATTATGTTGTGGTGGTCGTGTCGTGGTACCCGATGAGATAGTTTAGGGGTGTCGGAAGGGCATCTTTGGAGAGGTCTGGCAAGCACTTCCGGCAGGGTGCGCAGTGGCAGACCAAGCTTTTTTTACATAATTTTTCAATGGTTAACTGATGCCAGCACTTTCATTGTGGTACCTTATGACATATTTTTTACGAAAAAATGACTCTGAAAAATATCGATTATTTTTATGTTTCGGCAGGATTGGCTCTGGCAGACCTGGGTCATACGACTTGTTTAAGTCTTGGTTAACGATCCAAACCTAGCCTATCGTGGTACCTTATGAGATAGCCACTTACCCCCTGGGCTCTCGAACTACCAGTTCTAACTTTGAGTTTACAATGTCCATGTTTGAAAATGTGCCTAGATTGCAAAACTTCGATACCTCGACAGGTCTGAAGAAACAGCACACAGACATTTTATTGGGGACGAAATCTCAGGCACTTTGTATCCCATACAATGTGCCCGAAAAGCCCCCAATGAAGACGTACCCTCGTTGGGAACTAAGTTCCGAAACATTGTTTAAAATGCGTAACTCTGAACTTTTGTATGTTCCGGAATTCTGTTCCCAATGAATATCTGCCTTCATACATTTTTTTTATGTAATTATGCTCAGGTGGACGTCCCCGAGACAGTGAGCTGGGAGTGCATCCGCGGCGAGCCGTGGCGCGTGTCCGCCACGTGGGCGCTCGACCTGCCGCAGTACAACGAGTGGATGAACGAGACCGACTACGAGGTGGACGCGCACGGCAAGAAGAAGGTACTGCTGCCTACAAATATCATGCATGTATTGAGCGTAGGTAGAAGGCGTTACTATAATAGTTCGCCGGGCAGCTTCCGGAAACCAATGATTTTGGACTCTTGGGGGAGTATGGATGCAAAACTGAAACTTAAAGGAATTGAATACACCACCAGAAGGCTTAGCATGCGACCACGTGACCATAGATTTTCTTTACACCTGTATGTCAAAATTCTTTGCTTACTTTGATAAATTCCATAAGATTGGACACATCTTATGTCTTCTCGCGCGCGAGATAAGTCTTCTTTCGGTGCGTTCCCATGTTACGTAACAGGGAAATCGTTTAGATAAATGCACAATACATCTCGCTGATCTTACTCATAGACGTAATTGAAAAAAAAATACTGTATAGTTGATTCCTATCGTCGTTGACATTCAGTTCATATCGACGCTTGAAAGGCAAAATTATCTAAGCGACATTTTTGGCCAAATTGAGTTATATATGTCACCGTGAAATTGCAAACAACGCTAGATTATAATATATCTCGCTAAATTACAATCTGTCGAAATATTGTAAGACATAAACACGGATCACAATTTAACGTATCAATTTTCAAAATATTACAATATTATGAAGTAAAACAGTAAAACTGTCAACTCGCGTTCTGATTGGACGAACCTCATGTATATCGCGCAGCCATGTTTATTTGACAGCTGATCGCCATTTCGATGGGTATCGAACGTAAACAAACAGTGCTTAAGAGATTATTTTCTTATTTAATTAGTTTATATGAGCAATTTTCAACACGAAACTATAATAAAATGGAACAAAAACGGTTTGTTTACGCTTGAGAACCAACGAAAGCAATCAGCTGTGAAACAAAGATGGCGTCGTTGGCGACATGATGCTCGACTTGACCAATCAGAACGCGAGCTGCGTAATCGTATCACAGTTTCACGGATTTAGTTCGTTCTATTGTAATCTACTGAAAAATTATACGTTAAATTGGAATACGAGTGAATGTGTTACAATATTTCGACAGATTATAATTTAGCAAGATAGATTATAATCCAGCGTTATATCCAATTTTACGGTGACATATACATTGTTGGAATCGCCTGATTTTTCTGCGTCGTTTGGTCCTACTCACGTCTCTCTACGATGACTTTTTTGTCGCTTAGACATTTTGCAATTCGCGAAAATTCACTTTTTTCGGTTGACTAACCGACACGATTTTCGACCATTTTTGAATATTTGGTGGTTATCGAAATTAAATAATGCTAAATTTGACTTTGGTCAAATTTTACTTTTCTCCACTTAGTCAATTTTGCCTCAATCTGACAACACAGTGTAAGGCGCATAGCTATTTTTTTCCTTACAAAGATCTCGTTTTTTCATCACTTAAGTAATTTTTGCATACCCGTTTTTCTGCGTGCTTGGCGTTTAGTTAAAAATGCCTGTTATAATTTTTCTTTATTCAGTTGGTTCAGTATATATTACCTGTCTTAAAAATAAATCTGATTGTTGCTTAGTCAATTTTTACCCGCCGTTTTCAAAGGTTCTTTTCTTATTTAGACAATTTTTACTTGACCAAATACGATTATCCAATGTCGGTTAGAACCTATGGTAGCATCACGTACAGGCGCTTGGAATATTTTTAATTAAAGTAGTTTTCATAAAAATGTTGGTTACTCCTACGGATGACACACGAACAGTCGCTTGTGCAAACAGTGAATCTAGAGTTTAAGTTACTTAGTTCAGTGCATGGCAGGGCGTCGCTTGGGATGCACGCGCGTGCTTCGATTACGATGTCGCCAAATATGACGAATGCACTTTTCATGTAACAAGTCCAAAAACTTTCAGTAGAATTTACAAATAAATTTTGTTCATTCGCTTCATTCAGTTTCTTAGCTCGTTACCTACTTCTGTGGTCATCATCACATTAGCCTATAATAAAAATCCACTGCTAAACGTGGGCCTCACCAGGGTACGCCACAAAGTAAAATCCTTGCGTTTACCATCCAGTCCCTGCTGCTGCTCTCTTCAAGTCATTGCTCTTTCTGGGCGTGGCATCCCCCTCGAGAACCCGCTTACTCCGTCGTCAATCACTTTTACGACAGATGTGGTCAGACTCCCTTCAGCTTGCTACACTTCTATTTCCAGTATGTCCGTTACTTTGGTCTTCGAATAATCGTTCCGGATTAACTTCGACATATTAGCGAGATCCCTAGCATAGCATCCCCTCTCTGAATAACATGTAACCAGTGTCCCAGTTTTACTCTCAGATTTCATGTCTCTGCTCCATAATTCATCATGAGCGGTAAGATGCACTGATTAAACACCTTATTGCGGCGAGGGTGACTTCAGAACAAGATACGTCTTACCAAATGCTACCCAGTCCAGCCGCACTGTTCTGGAGATTTCAGCCTCAATGTTATCTTTTCTAAGTACAATTTTAGCCCAAGGTATTCATACTTTTGGCCAATTTCAAGGTCTACTACACCTTCGACGGAGATATGCTATTGAGCTGGACCGTGATCTTTTCCAAATTCATCCCAAGTCCATCACGCCTCGAGGCCGTATTTAAACTGAACACCTTTGACAGGACCTGCCGCGATTCTATGTTCCTCTCTGATGATTTTGCCCATGTAGGTGGCAAAGCGGAGATTGTAAAGTATTCACTGTTGACGAAATTGTCCATTTTATTCCATGCTAAGGTCTTCAAGCGCATTGGTGAAATGTTTGGGCGATATAACGCCACCCTGTTTTACACCTCGCAGTAGTTGAATGGCCCTTGTTAAAAGTGATAGAAATAAATGTTCAGCTTTTTCCGCGCTTATGATGGCAAGTTATGCTGCTGAGTGAACCACACGTACGACCGCAACCTAATCGACAGGGGCAGTTACTTATTAGTCGGTCCTCGGAACGTTACTGTCGATGATCTCCTGAGGATACTCCGTGGAAGTATACCTGGAGAGTGTAAAACGGTGGTTGTGGTGTTGGAGAGGTGCGTCGCTTGTACATTTGCATTAAAGTTGCGGTAGCGAGTGTGGTTCACTCATAAGTGCGGAAGAAGCAAAACATATTTCTATCACTTTCAACAAGATGGACAAAGTAATGCCTTATACTTTTAGTTACTTTAAATGCCTATATACTGGAACGCATATCGTTGCTATTAATTACAAGCTATTCAGTATCTGTGGAGTGGGGATATCGATAGTCGACTTGGCGTCGTTGCAAAAACTCAAGAACAGCCCAGGTTTCGATGAAGTCGAAGGCTTGCTTGTAGTCCACAAAAGCCACACAAAGCGGTTGGTCGTACTATTTTGATTTCTGTAAAACCTTCGGTACAGCATGAATGTGGTCCACAGTGCCTTTACAAGACCCGGTCTGTTCCAGTAGATAGAAACCGTCAAATATTGACGCCAGACCATTCAAAGCGACTCTCGAAAAAAGCTTATGACAGTGGCTCAGAAATAGTAATGGGCTTTCGGATTGGGCAGACGAAATTTCCTAGGTGTTTGTAGGAATGGCTAATGGCTAGTGAAAAACCTGGATTTGATGAGTTAAAAAGACAATTTTATCTCCGTAATAGCAAATGGGACAACCCTGAATGGTTGATGATGATGATGATCACACTACTGAGCTACGTCGTATAGACTTTTCTCGAGATCATAATAAAACGACTAGGATTTGACGCCTTACAACCCCTGGGACGGGCAGGGTATTGAACGGCTTTAGTACAAATAGACCACATCCTAAAATACAGAAGTCAGAAGAGTTCAACCAACCGTTGCGTATCGCTTTTGTAGCCCACGAGAAAGCTTTCGACTCGAGAGAAACCTGGGCTGTTCTGGTGTCCTTGCAGCCGTGCCTAGTCGAATGGCTGTATGTGGAGGTGCGGAGAAGCCTATTGGCGAAGACCCCCGTTCAAGTACAAAACCACAAAACAAGGTCCATATTATTACACCGAGATGTAAAACAGGATGACGTCTTATCCTTAAAACTTTTCACCAAAATGCCATGGGATGTCTTCAAAACCTGACAAGGTTGGGTATCAAAGTCAACGGCGTATATTTTATGTATCTCCGCTTTGCCGACGCCATAGTCATAATGGCCAAATTGCTTCAGGATCTGCAAAAAATGCTGTCCTGTTTATATACGGTCTCGAAGCATGTTGAATTCAGGATGACCTTGGTCAAGAGCAAGATAATTTTGAATGAACATGAAGTCGTTCCAGAGCCAGTATCCGTGGTAGGTGTAGGACGTAGGTAGACCTTGAAGTTGTCTAGAAGTATGAATACCTTGGGCAAACATTACAGTTAGGAAGATACAATTTCGAGGCTGAAATCACCAGAAGAGTGAAGCTGTGCTGGGTAGCATTTTGGAAGTTGCGTCTTATTCTGGAGCCAACTTTGTCCCTGCCTCTAGACCAAGATGTTCAATCGGAGTGTCTTATCATGTACGGTGATGACTAACGGAGACGAGACGTGAAATCTGACAAATAAATTGTCCCACCGGCTATGTATCACTCAGAGACCGATGAAAAGGTCTATGTTAGAGATCTCGCTAATGGATAAGGCCCGAAAAGAGATTATCTTCTAAATGTCCAGTTGGTTGGTCACATTTGCCGTAGAAACGATAGACGATGTTGTAATCGGGTTTTTGAGTGTAGGCCAAGCCTCAGCAAGCATAGCTTTGGGCGCCCACGGGCCAGATGGACCGACGGCGATGAAAAAGACCAGCTGGTAGCAAATGGATGGCGAATATGGATGATCGTGCCTTGTGGCGTACCCTGGGGGAGGCCTACATCCAGCAATGGACTGCTATAGGCTAATGTGATGATGATCCTAGTTGAAATATGCCTCTGTGTGCCTTAGTGTTGATTTTTATTGTTATTGATATAACACTTAAATTAAATAATTAGGTAAATTTTCTGTAACAAATGTTATTTAAGTCAAATTGCCGGGAAGAATTTGGTATAAAATTGTAACCTAAGTAGTTTTGCCTCAAATTCGAAGTATTTTTGATGTTAGTTAGACAACTTTTACTCTGTCGTAAATTCTTAAAAAAGGTGTTTATTAAAATTTTACCGTACCTTTGTCATTCCCAGATTGTCGGTTAGTCAAATTTGCCTGTATTTATTTTTAGGTAATTTTTGACTAAGCGACACTAACTCTAAAACTAAGCATTATTCTTTATTGATATGTATACTAAAATTTAGGTAAAAAAAAAACAACACAAATATGTAAAAACTAGGCTTCTAGGACTATCACAAAAATTTATACGATTTTTTTTCTGAAAATCCAAACTTTAAACTGCTCTCCTGTAAAGTTACTCTGATGTCGCTTAGATAATTTTGCCTTTCAAGCGTCGATATTATTTTGAATTAATTTTGTCAGTTACGTTTATTATAACGGCGATATTGTCATGGCGATATATTTTAATTCAAATACACTCAAAGATTGCAGAAGTTGAATCATAAAGCAGTCGCACGCAGTGGCCAAAGTTTTGATCTAAACTGATCTGCCCATTATTTATTTGATTTAATTAAGTTCGATCAACGCCTATTTATTTTTTGCTATTAGTTCAAGCTTCATAACGAAAAAATCAAACGTAATGCTAGTAATTATTTTGCGCCAGTTGTTTCTAAGTAGGGCAGCAATTGCCTCAAGGGATCTTACAGTAAGAAAATCTAAAAATAAAACGAGTAGGACTTAGGAAAAGCTACTCAACTAAGATCGATCCCTATCACACCCACTCCTTTAAACGGATAAAAAGGCCAGTTCTATATAAAGGGCCCAGTGGTACGCCGTCTCTGCGACAGTCTGGGACTCACTGCAACAAGGGCAAAGACTTACAAAACGTTTCAGTTAGAATTCCAACGGATAAGAGAGGTTGTTCAATGCTTTTCATCATCGGAAAATTGCTAAACACGAAAATTTTATAACGATATTTTCATGCTACGTAAATTACAGTATTAACAGCAACAAAAGCTAATAGCGATATTTGGATTTACCCATCACATTTATAATCCTTTATTAGGAAACGGACTTCTAACTTGCCTACAGATATTGACGGGTTGAAATCGTATGTATTTTTGGCCTATTTACCTATTGTACTGGTTTGTCGCAGATTCACAAGCTGCGTCTATCAGTGGATGACCTGCTGCCGGGCGCTGAAACTGCCGGCAAGGGAAAGAAGGGCTCCAAGAGGAAGCGGTCGCCGTCGCCGCCGCCACAGAAACACGGCAAGAGGAAGAGGTAACAAGTACATACAGTTAGGGCTGAAACATACATTCCATCAGCCCTTTCCATGAATTCATTCCTAAGTCGTCTTTTACGACATCTTCGGGAAGCGATACAGTGAAGCTTTTCTTTTAGAGCACCTTGGAACGAACATTTAAAAGAAAATATTTGTAATTTTTTATTAAATTGTTGAATTTTCTTTAACATTTCTAAACTATAAATTAATTAAATAATGAGATGTGTGATTGCAGGTCCATTAAGCTTATTTTTATATATTTTTTACTGCATTTCGCCAGCCGTCTTTGTAAACGTGTATGTATACGCCATTTACAGACCAAGAACTTATAAAGACGCGTTTTCTGTGACCAAGAAACTATTGCCTAAAATAATTGGTATTTTGTGCTGTGTGAACTATTCCTTAGGTCTCGCAGTGGAGGTAACAAGGTAACGACGCGATGTGAAGATCGTAACCATCTTTTATTTTAGGTTATGTGTATTAATATCCAGTCCATATTCGTACAACCAATTGTTGGTATGTGTTTGCCTTTGGGCAAGACGGGAAAACGCAAGGTAGACCAAGGCATTGTTGAAATGGCGGCCGAGAGACAAACAGCAGCCAGTAGACACACCATCGGCCCGGTGGTCAGATGCTGCTGTAGGGTGTGGTCACAGGATCGAAGAGAATGGCGCAGTAAAGGCCTATGTCCTGCAGTGGGTTAGATCGATAGACAGATGTGTTTCCAATGGTCACTTCAGAAAAAGATATGTTATTATTCAGTGTAGTCAGAAGTATAGCGTTGTTTCAGTCGCACTAGCAAGCGTCGCGAGAACGAGCCAGACGAAGAAGAGGACAGCGCATCGCGTGACAACATCGACGCGGCGCCCACGCCCGATACGGAGCGGTCGGCCGACAGTCAGTGTTTAGTGTCGACTCTTTTTACTTATCATTCCTAGAATAAGTCAGAGTAGGAGCGCAGATCTAACCCCGGTGTAGGTTCCTTTGAACTTTTATCAGTGCAATGGAAGTACTGTTTTTAAAGATGTGGTTTTAAATTAGTATTTTCTAATATACAACGTGTTACAAAACAACCAATAAAGCTGAAAGGGTGTGGAAAGGTCCGTTGCAAAGAGTCAATTAACAAAAAATTAGAGCCGTAGTATCGTTTTTGAAATCTACGAAAAAAATATTTTTTTATTAAATTACACTTATTTTTAATCGTGGCATCGCAGCACTAATTTTGACAGCTCAAAGTTCAAGTGAAGTTACCGACGCGGCGAAGCGCAGTTCGGTCTACTATGCTGGCTATTACATGAATGTCATCAATACAAGAAACTAAGTCAACCAGCAATGTATGGCGAAGCGGACTTTGTTCGCCAGGTAGTGTAGCACCTGACCTAGACTAGTGATGTGATTATTTTATCGACTGATGATAATGAAAAATATTCTTTTTTTTGGTTAGTTATGTAACAGGTTGTATACAGAAACATTTTACACCATATTGTTTGCATAGTCAAGTTTTGTTATTTGTATGTAATTGGTAAAATTGATTAGGCGAACAGAATTGATTGTAACCTTTCCTTTCATGAATCCCTTGGATCGTGTATGCCTGATAAAAGTTTATAAGGAGTAATAGGTCCCCAATTCTCAATGTTAATATTTTAATGTTAATGATTTTAAAACAACGAATTGTCCAAATAATGTAGAAAATGACCCGAGCTTAGGATGATTGGACAATTCAGCCAAAATGCAGTATAGTATAGCTCAAGATTTTATTTAATTCTATTTTAGCCATGGTAGTAGGTTAGAATTTCTATACAAAAAAATTTTGGGAGTTCCCGTGCGTGTCCCAGGTCGGTTCCGCTTTGGAAACTAATCTTTAGGCTATTCTTTACCTATGCCGAACCGGGACTTTGCTGGCCTACTTACAAAAAAAAAATGGCAACCGTTTCAAAATTTTTACACTGGGCAAAATTTTGTTATTTTGTAATAATTCAAAAATGGTAAGAGCTACAAATAACTATTGTATGGAAGATATGTTAAGCGTAAATTTCTGCATATGAATGTTATCAATAACTTTTTCATAATCCGTATAAAGTAAGTAGTGAAGTTGGGGATTAAGAGTCACTCGCTGTGTGGGTAGACCATGCTACAATATCCTGCCTGATATTTAGTAACAAGCTTTCCGCCCAGCGGTTTTACCCGCTGATATATTTTGAAGTAAACAAGTTAATTTTATACAAATTTTCGTCCTCTGTTTTACCTTCTTAGGTGATGAATTTTTTGGAATCCTTTCTTGTCTGTGCAAAATTTCAGGGTCCTAGGTCCAGTAGTATTGCCTGTGCGTGGTATACAATTTGTATGAAAAAAGTAGAGTTTGTTCGTTGTTGCCACATTTTGTTCTTTTTTGCTATCCTAACAGGACCTTGGGTCAGAACTATTAAAGAACAGCCTCAAGGGATTGCAAAAAAATAAAAATGTGGCAACTAAGAACAAATTTAATATTTTTTTTACAAATTGTAAATCTATGCACAGGCAATACCACTGGACCTAGGTTCTTGAAATTTTGCGCAGAGGTTATTTTGGTTGGGTGAATTAACACCAGGAAAGGAATTTAAGAAAATCATCTCATAAGGTGGTAAAACTCAGGGTGTAAATTGGCAAAAAATTGCTTGTTTACTTGAAATTATATTAGCGGGTAAAACCTCTGGGCAGAAAGCTTGTTACTAAGTATTAGTCAGGATACCGTAGCAAGGTCTACCCACACAGTAAGTAATTCTTAATCCCCAACTTCACTACTTAATTCATATTTTAGATTTGGTGAGTTTTAGAAAAACTCCTTGTATTAAAGCGTTTTTTCGCAAACTATTAGATTATCAAAAAAGTTATTAGAGCAAGGTTGTGCAGAAATTTACGCGTAACATTTCTTCTATACAATGTTCATTTATAGCACTTACCAGTTTTGAGTTATTACAAAATAACAAAATTTTGGCCAATAAAAAAAGTTTGAAATGGCTGCCATTTTTTTTTTGTAAGTATGCTAGCAAGGCCCCGGCTCGGAATAGCTAAAGAATAGCCTAAAGATTCGTTTCCAAGGCGGGGCCAAACTCGGGATAAAACGGGAACTCTCACTTAAGCGATCTTACCTACTATGGTTCCGACTGTCGCTAAATACCTGGTGGTACCTTACCCGAAGACGCTAAAAGCAACAGTTTAAACTGAATACATTTTTCCCACGAGATATTTTTTTATGTCTTGACCTATGGAGAAAGTTATACAGTTTGACGTGTTGAGCTAATCGCTTTCGGGTAAGTCGTTAGTTCGGTACCATCCCACATACCTAAGTGTTTGAGCCTTCGAATAACGACGGGCCTAGCCGGAACGGGACGGAAATTCCGTGTTACTCTATGGTTTGAGCTATGCTATACTGCTGCTGAACAAGCGAATGACTTGTTTTCTTTATGTGTAGCGCCGGCAGCCACGCCGGTGGAGGTTACGACTAGCACGGCACCGAGCACGGACCAGCCGGCCACGCCCGCGCCGCAGTCCGACGCGCACGACGACTCGCAGGGCAAGCACAGCGACTCCAACACGCAGGTCAGTCTATAGGGCTCCTCGGGGACGCCGGTGGAGGTGACGACTAGCACGGCGCCGAGCACGGACCAGCCGGCCACGCCCGCGCCGCAGTCCGACGCGCACGACGACTCGCAGGGCAAGCACAGCGACTCCAACACGCAGGTCAGTCTATAGGGCTCCTCGGGGACGCCGGTGGAGGTGACGACTAGCACGGCGCCGAGCACGGACCAGCCGGCCACGCCCGCGCCGCAGTCCGACGCGCACGACGACTCGCAGGGCAAGCACAGCGACTCAACACGCAGGTCAGTCTATAGGGCTCCTCGGGGACGCCGGTGGAGGTGACGACTAGCACGGCGCCGAGCACGGACCAGCCGGCCACGCCCGCGCCGCAGTCCGACGCGCACGACGACTCGCAGGGCAAGCACAGCGACTCCAACACGCAGGTCAGTCTATAGGGCTCCTCGGGGACGCCGGTGGAGGTGACGACTAGCACGGCACCGAGCACGGACCAGCCGGCCACGCCCGCGCCGCAGTCCGACGCGCACGACGACTCGCAGGGCAAGCACAGCGACTCCAACACGCAGGTCAGTCTATAGGGCTCCTCGGGGACGCCGGTGGAGGTGACGACTAGCACGGCGCCGAGCACGGACCAGCCGGCCACGCCCGCGCCGCAGTCCGACGCGCACGACGACTCGCAGGGCAAGCACAGCGACTCCAACACGCAGGTCAGTCAGGGCTCCTCGGGTTGCATGACGACTCTAAATAAAAGGTCAACAGTCTCGTCACAAAAGGATAGTAGACCTGATTTATAGACTCCGAAATGGGAACATTATTGTTGACATCTTGCTCAAATATTATGAATTGCCATTTCGGAACCCTTTCTTCTATCAATCAGGTTATATCTTACACCATTCTAGTCATGTCATGTAATGTCTGAGGTTTCTTCGCTATTTCGCACATTTTCTTCTATGTATGGCTGCCATATTTTTTGCCGCCGCTGAATTTAAACAGTTAATGAATAAAATAGTTAAAATCATAGATAATTGAAGTAGCGATCGCCTCCTATCCTTGTTTAAACCTATTCAACTGAAAGCGACAGTACTATTTTAGTAACAGATATTAAACGGTAATGTAGAATCGAGACCTGTGTAAATACTTCTTACTCAAGGCACAGTGAAAAGAAAAAGTAAATTTTCTATGTCTTGGCTTGTCTCACTGAATTATTCCGGCTATTGGCCTCATGTAAAAGAACCATTTGCCTCGCAAATACGTAGTCCTACACGTCCTGCTGAGTATATGGCAGTCTCATGCAACAAATATCCTACAGTAGATGGCTTCCATCGGTTCGGTTCCTCTTATTGTTGAGTCTAAATAAATAAGTCTTAGTAACAGCAAACTTGGCTGAATTACTCTGGATGTTGATAGTCGAGTCGTTCGAGGCGTTTCGGTTTCGATGTAGGCATGGCAAGAAGTCATATACCAAGAAGTACTCTCCTTGATATAATCCAAGCTCAGTCCGACTTGCGCTGACACAATTTTATTTGAATAAATCAATTATGTAGGCAGATGCGTCCGCTTTACTCGGTGCATTGCGACAGTCTCGGTGAGGATAGAAAAGGTACACCTGGAATAATTATGCAATATAGGCTCGGATCTCGGCTTGACATGTTTTATTGAAGGGAACACATCGGTGAAACAATACGTGCACTATGCCGCGGTTTAAAAAGGTCTTCTGTTCTTTTTATTTTTCAGTGTTGTGTTATAGGAAAAAAATTACTTCTTTAATTGAGATTTCTCTCTTCTCCCCCCCAGGAAATGCTGACAAAAGAGGAGCTGGAGGACAACGTGACTGACCAGACTCACCACATCGTCGTGCCGTCGTACTCGGCGTGGTTCGACTACAACTCCATTCACACGATCGAGAAGCGCGCGCTGCCTGAGTTCTTCAACGGCAAGAACAAGTCCAAGACACCGGAGATATACCTCGCTTACAGGTAAATGTACAAACTCTTGGTACTACCCGTTTCACAGAAGAAAGGGAATGGTGACCTAAGGTCATGCTTTCTTACTCGCACTTAGGCTCTTACACACACCAGGCTTTTATACTTTCTCCCTCCCACTTATAGAAAGGCCGCCATTTATATTGTCTTTCTTCTGTGAAACGAGTACTACGTACAGAAAATCTCTGACACCAGTATTCATCGGGTCCTGCTTCGACTCTCGTGTCCCACTCTAAAAAAAATGGCATCCATTCGAAGTGTGATTTACTTGCACAGTTGCGACATCAAAATTCGAATCAAGTATTGGACATCAATGTAAAGGACACAAAGTCAATGGGCTCTTGCTTGAAAAAATTGCTTCAACATCATTACCTACTGCTCGAACTTCTAAAACCAGCAGTTGAGGATACTATTGCATTGTATTTTAGAGACATTCGGAACCTTACAATCGCTGCCAATTTTTATAGGTTTTCAGGAGTTGTACAATTACGGGTTTTGTTTCTAATGACTCTTATAGTTGGGTGCAGGTTTAACCCTTAAAGGGTTAGCCTTGAGACAAAAACTATGTAGAGTCATTCCGTAAATAAAGTTGCTATAGTTTGACAACTTCGTGCGCGACCTTCCTGCGGGGTACAGACGGTCGGGAGGCGAGGAAGCACGTCATTTTAATATGACGTGCAGCGCGGATGCGCGCGTCTCCCTTCCCCGCTACACCTCCCGCTACCCGCTGACATCTCTCCCCCCAACGTCTGTCACCCCCTAGGGAGGGTCGCGCACGAACTTGCTGGACTATAATTATGTTAACTTTTGCAGGAACTTCATGATCGACACGTACCGGCTGAACCCGACGGAGTACCTGACGAGCACCGCGTGCAGACGCAACCTGGCGGGCGACGTGTGCGCCATCATGCGAGTCCACGGCTTCCTCGAGCAGTGGGGGCTGCTCAACTACCAGGTATGTGTACCAGCTGGCAGACCGAGTTCGCTCGAACCCCACGCAACCTGGCGGGCGACGTGTGCGCCATCATGCGAGTCCACGGCTTCCTCGAGCAGTGGGGGCTGCTCAACTACCAGGTATGTGTACCAGCTGGCAGACCGAGTTCGCTCGAACCCCACGCAACCTGGCGGGCGACGTGTGCGCCATCATGCGAGTCCACGGCTTCCTCGAGCAGTGGGGGCTGCTCAACTACCAGGTATGTGTACCAGCTGGCAGACCGAGTTCGCTCGAACCCCACGCAACCTGGCGGGCGACGTGTGCGCCATCATGCGAGTCCACGGCTTCCTCGAGCAGTGGGGGCTGCTCAACTACCAGGTATGTGTACCAGCTGGCAGACCGAGTTCGCTCGAACCCCACGCAACCTGGCGGGCGACGTGTGCGCCATCATGCGAGTCCACGGCTTCCTCGAGCAGTGGGGGCTGCTCAACTACCAGGTATGTGTACCAGCTGTGGACCGAGCTCGCTCGAACCCCACGCAACCTGGCGGGCGACGTGTGCGCAATCATGCGCGTGCACGGCTTCCTCGAGCAGTGGGGACTGCTCAACTACCAGGTATGTATACCAGCTGGTGCTCGCTCGAACCCCACACAACCTGGCGGGCGACGTGTGCGCAATCATGCGCGTGCACGGCTTCCTCGAGCAGTGGGGGCTGCTCAACTACCAGGTATGTATACCAGCTGGCAGACCGAGCTCGCTCGAACCCCACGCAACCTGGTGGGCGACGTGTGCGCCATCATGCGAGTCCACGGCTTCCTCGAGCAGTGGGGGCTGCTCAACTACCAGGTATGTCTACGTGCATGTGCTGGCACTGCATACCGTCATAAATGTTTCCTTTTCTTGTCAACAAGTCGAGTCAACAGCTTAGTCGTTCTCTTTAGGTCTTGTTCTCTTATGTGTATTAGGACATCTCATAAAGAACTAGAACGCACTATCACTAAACGAATAAACCTCATTCACAATGTGAATGATGTCGACAGGAATCACGTGCAAACAGAACTCTTTCAAACTCGGTGTCCTATAATATTTACCTGAAAAGATATATTAGACTGTAACTTTCAACATGTACGTGATGTTTTCAGCTTGAGGCGGAACAGCGGCCCACGGCGATGGGTCCGCCGCCGACGTCGCACTTCCACGTGCTGTCGGACACGCCGTCCGGCCTACAGCCGCTGCAGCCGCGCCCGCAGCCCCGTCCCGGTAACATATCATACCCCAATACAAAACAAAGAACACTACAATCTAAACAAAAATATATGATTTCCTCGTACGGTGTGGGAAGGGTATAACTTATACTAGAAAGGCCTGTAACCAGACTATAACACACCAATTTTCTATGTTTCTAAAACTAAATACACTAAACGGGTATATAAAATAAGGTACTTGCAATTCTTCTTGCAGTCCTTTTGATAATTACAGACACGAATTTAAGCAATGTGCCGCATTTTACATTTTTTACCTAAGCTCTTTGAGGAAAGTTGAAATTTGAGCAGTAGTTTTTCCTTACACCTTGTCATGGATCTTGTATAGTTTATTTACTTATTACCGTCTTGCAGCAGAGAACGCAGCGGTGCCGAAGGTGGAGGCTGGGTTGCCCAACGGTTCGGAGGTGGGCGCTCCGCCGGGCGCCGCTGCCGCCGCCGCAGCCGCCGTCGCCGCCGCCGCCAGCGCGCAGGTCAAGCAGGAGCCCACCATCGACTTGGGTGGAGCGCCCGGACTCAAGCTCGACCAGGTAGCATTTGATCAATACATAGTATAAAATGACGTCGCTTTTTGCGTTTCTCTGTATGTCTGTCTATTGTGGAATTTGCTAACTCCTAAACCGCGCAACTGATTATGATGCATTTTTAGGGTTTCGTAGTCTACTAGAAACCCTTATAGTTTCGTCATGTCTGTCTGTCTGTCTGTCTGTCTGTCTGTCTGTCTGTCTGTCTGTATGCCGCGCCCTCATATCTTCGTCAGTTTTAGAGCTATCGACATGAAATTTGGTGAGAAGATAAATCGTGTTGACCCAAATATAGAAATGTTAAGAAAAAAATATTTTAAATGTTTTTTGGACCCCCTCCCATACAAGTGAAAGGGGGGCAAAAAATTTTTTTTTCTTCTGTTATTTTGAGTAGGGTATCGTTGAATAGGTCTTTTAAAACTAAGGTGAGGTTTCTTTGAAACAAAGTCACTAAAATGTTTCTGTCACGAGATATTTGCTTTTAAAAAGGGCGTTTTTGACCCATAATTTGTTCCAGCTGTAACTTCTAAAGTATGAACGCTAAAAATTTGAAATAAATATGGAATATAGCTTACAATCTGAAGTTACAATGAAAACTATAACGGATATCGTACCCTTAAAGGTTTCAGAAAAAAATGAGTTTTTCTATTTGCGGTTGGTCATCATACTGCTGCTAACAAACCAGCAACAAAATTAAGTTTGTAATGCTGAAAAACCTGATATTTAAACGTTGACTACGAAACCCTATTTGTGGGCGTATCTGACACGCTCTTGGCCGTTTTTTGTAATAGATAGGGTAATTCAAGAGAAAAGTATAACACATGCCGGGAACATAAGTTTGCAGCAGGTTTTTCTTATACACGTTTTCTACCGATCACAGAAAAAAAGGCATATTGAAGAGTGGTGCCATGATTACTCCAGTTTAGTAGGTACCTTATTCTCGTAAAGTTCATGCTCCTCCTTGTCACTATGTTTGAAGGCAAGAATGGAATTAAATCACAAAAATTGCTTTTGACAATAAACAGACGCTCTTTAGACTACTATATCATCATCCTTTTTTGCATCAGTATCGAGGCGGCGCCCGCGGTCGCGAGTGGACGGAGCAAGAGACGCTACTTCTTTTGGAGGCTCTGGAGCTGCACCGCGACGACTGGAACCGTGTGGCGGCGCATGTTGGAACGAGAACTCATGATGAGTGTATTCTGCACTTCCTGCGACTGCCCATCGAGGATCCCTACCTCACAGACGCACCTTCAGGTAGGGTTTCACTCAGTTGTGGAGTCATCAAGTTGTAAATATCTCAGTGAAAGTGAACTTAAATGAAACTATGAAGACGGTTTCATACAAACAACACAAATTTTAGACGGGAATTATTTTTTAAACCTGTTGCCATTACGTTTAACAAAAAATATAAATGATAAACTAAAATATGTGCTCATATAATGATGTTTGTTACTAGGTGGCGTGCTAGGTCCGTTGGCGTACCAGCCGATCCCGTTCAGCAAGACCGGCAACCCCGTGATGAGCACGGTAGCTTTCCTTGCTTCCGTGGTCGACCCACGCATCGCCTCCAAGGCTACCAAAGCAGCCATGGAGGAATTCGCAGCTATCAAGGTCAGCAGACGCATTTTTCAGTGTAATTTGATTCCGCATATAGGAAGTCTACAACGATTCGTCTTTCCACTGGTATCAGACTTTGTACTACTGAATTTTTTCATGTCAAGGGCATGTGTGAAGGATTTGTGTAATAGAACTTGTGATTACCACAATTAGTAGCAAAATTTCGAATGCGTTAATTCAGAAATAGGAGTACAGATACGCTTTAGTGTTAGCACTCCCTATCTTTTACTCGTAAGTTAGGTATAAGGTGCTAGAGTAACCGTTAGTATTAATTATCCGTTTCGACACCGTGCACTGCGTTTTTTATCCTTCCCCAAACAAACTTCTTCATGTGGAACCCTGCCCTTCTATTCTATCAAGATTACATCCTATTTTTAAAACATACATCTTAGACGTAGATAGTAGTCGAAGAGCCCGAAAATCAAGAATCAAATACGTTATGAAACATTTTCCGGCTTATCTTCGTTTACGCCTCGAACTATTGATACTAAGATGTGAACTAATGTGTGCTTAGGACGAGGTCCCCGCGGCGATGATGGAGGCACACGTGAAGGCGGCGGGCGCGCACGGCCCGGCCGCCGCGCTGCAGGCCACCGGCATCGCCGGCACCGCGCCCGAACTCCCTGGTATGTGTACTTCCTCTCTGCTCAGGACGAGGTCCCCGCGGCGATGATGGAGGCACACGTGAAGGCGGCGGGCGCGCACGGCCCGGCCGCCGCGCTGCAGGCCACCGGCATCGCCGGCACCGCGCCCGAACTCCCTGGTATGTGTACTTCCTCTCTGCTCAGGACGAGGTCCCCGCGGCGATGATGGAGGCGCACGTGAAGGCGGCGGGCGCGCACGGCCCGGCCGCCGCGCTGCAGGCCACCGGCATCGCCGGCACCGCGCCCGAACTCCCTGGTATGTGTACTTCCTCTCTGCTCAGGACGAGGTCCCCGCGGCGATGATGGAGGCGCACGTGAAGGCGGCGGGCGCGCACGGCCCGGCCGCCGCGCTGCAGGCCACCGGCATCGCCGGCACCGCGCCCGAACTCCCTGGTATGTGTACTTCCTCTGCTCAGGACGAGGTCCCCGCGGCGATGATGGAGGCGCACGTGAAGGCGGCGGGCGCGCACGGCCCGGCCGCCGCGCTGCAGGCCACCGGCATCGCCGGCACCGCGCCCGAACTCCCTGGTATGTGTACTTCCTCTCTGCTCAGGACGAGGTCCCCGCGGCGATGATGGAGGCGCACGTGAAGGCGGCGGGCGCGCACGGCCCGGCCGCCGCGCTGCAGGCCACCGGCATCGCCGGCACCGCGCCCGAACTCCCTGGTATGTGTACTTCCTCCCTAGAAAGATAGAGGTGTTAAAAAGGAAATTTTAATTTTACGCCATGAGGCGCGTCCTCACTGAACGAGGCTGTTCGGGTGCTCGTTAGTTCGCGCGGCAAACGACCAAGTAATTACGTGGCTCAATCGAGCCAAAGCATGCTCGTGCTCGAGCGAACGCGCGCGGGCTGACCCAAAATCAATGCGCCTCAAAATTTTAGCTCTTAAATTATTAGGCGTCCAAATTAGGCCGAACTTAGTTCGCCTGAGGACGCTATGCCGCGCCAGGCCATGAGCACCCGAGCAGCCTCGCTTGGTGTGGACGCGCCTATGGTTGTATTGTGGACCTCATAGCTTTAAAATCTTTTGACAAATAACACGACTGTATGAGGTTTCGATTGAGTTTGAATATCCATTCTTATATCAAAACGTCCAAAGTGGTGTTTCAAAATTTCCAAGTCTTGGAATAGGCAAAAATATGCGAGAAAACATTATGAAATTAGTCGTAGGGGATATTATTTCATGTCATTTCGAAAGCGATTCTGTGCTGAATTTCATAAACTGTCCAATCGATTATTTCTTGTAATAATAAATTAACGTCGTATATTTATATGTCAAAATGTAACAGCTGCAGAGAAGAAGGAAGGCGACGGTGTGAAGGCAGAAGCGATGGAGGTGGAGGAGGGAGAAGGTGGCGCCAAGGTGAAAGAGGAAGGAGCTTCGACACCAGCGCCTGAAGAGCCCAAGCCCGTCAAGGAGGAGCCGGAGCAACCAGGTACGTTACAGCCGCAGGGAAGAAGGAAGGCGACGGTGTGAAGTCTGAAGCGATGGAGGTGGAGGAGGGAGAGGGCGCCAAGGTGAAAGAGGAAGGCGCCGCGACACCAGCGCCTGACGAGCCCAAGCCCGTCAAGGAGGAGCCGGAGCAACCAGGTACGTTACAGCTGCAGGGAAGGAAGGCGACGGTGTGAAGTCTGAAGCGATGGAGGTGGAGGAGGGAGAGGGCGCCAAGGTGAAAGAGGAAGGCGCCGCGACACCAGCGCCTGACGAGCCCAAGCCCGTCAAGGAGGAGCCGGAGCAACCAGGTACGTTACAGCTGCAGGGAAGGAAGGGGGCGGAGTGAAGGCAGAAGCAATGGAGGTGGAGGAAAGAGAAGGCACCGCCAAGGTGTTATCCTCGCACACAGATAGTTCTGTTTTGAATAAAGATGATAAAAGTGGAAGGCGCCGCGACTGCAGCCCTTGACGAGCCCAAGCAGCCCGTCAAGGAGGAGCCTGAACAACCAGGTACGGGCACAAAATATTCACTGCAATTTATTTGTTGTACTCTAAAAGAACTTGAAAGTAATATAGGATTAGCCTAAAATTAAATATATCCAATTATTTATGCCAATTACTTTTACATATTATTTATCAATTGTATGTTTAGCGGAAGCCGCAACCACAGAGGTGGATGTGAAGCTGCAGTCGGCGGCGGCGGCGGCGCTGGCGGCCGCGGCGGTAAAGGCGAAGCACCTGGCGGGCGTCGAGGAACGCAAGATCAAGTCCCTGGTCGCGCTGCTGGTCGAGACGCAGATGAAGAAGCTCGAGATCAAGCTCAGGCACTTCGAGGAGCTCGAGGCCACCATGGAGCGGGAGAGAGAAGGTGACTGTTGAGGAAAACTCATAGCTTATTACAGATAACGCAAGATCAAGTCCCTGGTCGCGCTGCTGGTCGAGACGCAGATGAAGAAGCTCGAGATCAAGCTCAGGCACTTCGAGGAGCTCGAGGCCACCATGGAGCGGAAGAAGCTCGAGATCAAGCTCAGGCACTTGGAGGAGCTCGAGGCCACCATGGAGCGGGAAAGAGAAGGTAAATAACAAATTAAACAGATTAACTAAAGCAACCAAACAAATAAATCAAAGTAACCAATGAAACAAAACGTTTGAACCAACCAAATAACAAACCAATCAATAAAACAAATCAACCAATGAAACAGACTTAAAAAAACAAATCAAACAAACATACCATCTAATGAAACAAACCATTAACGAGTCAAGCAACTTACATCTCGTGCGTGAATGTAAGTATGTCAAGGCTTCTAAACGAGGTCATTAATGTGATTATGTTGTCAGGTCTGGAGTACCAACGGCAACAGCTGATCCAGGAGCGGCAGCAGTTCCACCTCGAGCAACTCAAGGCGGCCGAATTCCGCGCGAGGCATCAGGCGCACCAGAGGTGAGCACAAATTACAACCTATTTGTAAATTGTCGTAGATTGCAGATTATCGTTTTCAAAGGAACCACTTTTTTAGTTCGGTCAATGGCTAAATAAAGCACTGAAACAATAGTGACGCGACAATGCGCTGTTTTGTTTACTATGCACATAGCATGCAAGATTGCGTTGCGTCGTCTTGTGAAAAGCCGGAGATAAGGTTCTAAATCACACGCATGTCGAGATTTAGGATTTTATCTACACTCAGTTCGTAATATTCGTTTTACAGAATCGAAAGTACGAACGTAATGAACTGCATTACGAATATACAGCCTTTAAAAAAAACTTTCATACTACTGGCAGCTACATAAAGTAACTCGATTTCTAGTATTTGAAAAAAAATTAAACGAATTGACCCGCGTACCAAATTGTAATCTGTTCCAATTTGACACTGGCCATCAGGAAGTCGAATGAAAAAAAAAAACAAGTGTCACCCGCGGCCGGACGACATTTGAAATTATGAGGACTTATTTATTATTAAATCTTTGCTTCAAATCATTTTTCGAATTAAAATTCACCGATAAATGCTATTTAATTTTAAAACTTGTTCAGTTTTTATGAGCCTCCATTTTAACGTTTAGTTAAAAAGTTACTTATGTACAAAAGTCGTTCAGTTGGTGGTTCAGTAGATAGGCTTGCAATCGCCATAGTTCAGTGCGGAGGTTTGAATTATTTTTCATAGATTTTCTTGTAGAGTGTAGATAAAATAGTGTATGCAACTGCAAATAATTAGGCTTTAGAATGCTCGTGTCAAACTATTATCACAAACAGACACTCTCATCCTAAAGCCTCTCATTATTAGGCAGTTGCATAAACTACTATTATATTGCCGCGAATATTTCAGCTGTAGTATTTTAATTGCCTTTTTTACCCGCGACGAAACGAAGACGGTATGTTTGCAGTGCAAACCAATGTTACGAATTATCTCCAAAACCACTGGTACGATTTTAATGCGGTTTTCAGTGATGGATATGAAATTTATTTGTGCATGTTCTTAGATACAAGGGGTTTCTGCGGTAAATCGTGGGCTTATCGTCGTGGGCTATATCAAAATTAAAATTTTGATTTATCTTGTGTTTGGTCAGATTGCAAGCGGAGAGCGGTGGCGCGCCGCCGGCGGCGGTCCCGAGCGCGCCCGAGCAGTCGTCCGTGGAGGCCACGCCGGCAGCGCCGCAAGCGCATGCCTAGCTCCTATAGTACGTACTGCGTAGAACACCCTACACTATAGATAAAGTGCAAATGAATAATGAACTTTTGTGATGGAGCAAAACACAGCGGGATCTGAGTTTAGGGTTTTTGAACATTATTTAATTAGAAACTTCAGATGTCCGCATCGTCACGCCGCCGTATAATTACTCAACTCCTCACGTTTTACATTTAAAATATGTAAAGTAAATCTTTTGAATGAATATGGACTTTGGTGATAATTTTTGTGCACCATCAGTTGCACAAATAAAATATGAATTTTGTGTAACTATAAGATTCGGTGAAACGGTGAAGCCCAAGGGTGAAATCAAATAACTTCACTCATTTAAATAACTTATCTATAGTGCAAGTGTTAGTAGATTTACTTAGACTATTTAAGCATAGCTCAAGGTACAAACCTCATACGCGAGCCGCGATCCATGGTAGTTTAAAAAAAGTTGACAAATAAATTGAAATTGTTTTATAATAAGTCGGTCACTTGACCGCCATATTTATTTTCATGCTCCGCGAGAGGATTAAATGTAATACAAATTGACATGTTTTGGACATTGTTTTGGACATTTTTGTATGGGAGGTCCAAATATTTTTTTCATATTTCGGAAAAATGTTACTAAGAAAAGTTCTTCAGTTTCACGAGTAGAACTTACCCTGAAAATATTTGCAGTGAATTTAATAGGACCCTATATAAAGAATGTAACGAACGTATACCTTAAAATGCGTTGCAGTTTTTCGATTTATGACAATTTATTCATCTTACTTCAACAGAACAGTTAAAAGCTAAAGAGGTCTTACATTCTTATTTGAGGTAATTCTTAGATGTGTGGAAGCATATATCGAATATTGCAATTGATTAAGAAAATTTGTTATTTGCGAATCGTGTTTTGCAATTTTCCACGTTTGCGTTCACACATCTATTTTCTCTATTTCAGTGACCAATAGTTTTAAACATATTATCCATCATTATTATAGTGACAGTAAATTATATTAAATTGAGAAATCGTCAGTTCATCTTGACCAGTGTTACATGGATCGTATAATCGTAGGTATTGATTGTAAGAGTAAGTGATGTTTACAAAAAATCTGATCTGAATTAAAAAAGAACTAGTTAGTAAATGCTTAGAGCAACACCGGGCCTTTGTCGGACGCCCCGCGTTGCTCTAACATGCAAATGTAAACATACCTAAACTACACATATACACATTTCCACAGCTATATTGTAGTGTATAATATTATTAATGAAATTATATTATTAAGCTACTCAATAAATTTTTGAAGAATAGTTATTATTATTAAATTAATACAGATAATGCATTTCCAGAACATTATAAATTTTGCACTTTTAATATGAATGAACTAGGATATTTTGTTCGTGTGTATGTATGTACTCAATTACGATGTTACACAGTATTGCAGGACTTAAAAGGTTCACAGTAGCGATAGCATGCGTATTTACGCAGATATGTAACTGATTGCTGATTTAGTTATAAGTTTAGTATGTATTAATTTTTAGGCGTCGTTCTATTGATGTGTCCTGAGTTATGTATGAATGAAATATACCGTCGAAGGGAGATACAGTTTTTTATTCTTATCATAAATATTTTTGTCCTTTGTTTCCTCATTCCGTCACAATCGCTACTTTAGACAATCAAGTGATGAAGTTTTATTTTTTCAATGTTTTCTCAAACAATGCCAATTTTTCAGTTGAACTCAAGTGATTTAGCTAAAACTCGTCTAAAAATTGATTACGTGTAATAATGCTTTTGAATATTGTTATAACTGTTATAATTGCCAAGTTGAGTGATTGTTCAATCTCAGTTCAAGGAAGTAACGTTTACAAGGTTTCGATGGTAAGTACAAATATTTTCTGATATAATTTAAATATAACTCTGCTGTTTGTACAGGGCTCAATCTACACGCCTTATGTGTCTAATCCATTAGGTAAATCCAGACCCTGTAATAGATAGTTTTGCTAATGATATCAATTAATTACAGTCTGGCACTTATAAGCGCTCTAAATAACGCGCGTGGTCTCTTAAGTTTTCATAACAACGTATCCCCATTGCAAGATTTTATTGTTCTAAGTACATGTATTATATGAAAACGGAATACGATTGTATGAAAACTCTTGAGACCGCGATGGCTCTTAAATCCTTACTAGAATAGATGTTAACAAAGCAAAATGGTCTTTACATTTAACATTGCATAGTAGATATATACATATATCACGCCTATATCCCTTGCGGGGTAGGCAGAGCGTAAACAGCTGTAAAAAACGGCCATTTACACCATGTCTGACGAAAGTTTGAGAGTCATTCAGAAAACTGTGTATCCCCATAGTGACAGGCAGTGGCGTGCACAGGGTTTCATGTCTGGGTAGGCAGTAGATATGAACTGAGGCGGATCTTACTATACGCACCGCTTCATTTTCCACTGTACGTTTTACCGGATCCTTAAGAAACCATCCAAAACTGGATTTTATTATGGCTCGCATCAAAAGGCGACTGAGACGAACGGCAAAAATGTGCGGTGCGGTGCATTGTAACAAAGTAAACAAACTATGCACACTAACAACCCGAGCCCGCCGCATCTGTCGTAAGAAGTTAAATGAATACAAGTCGTGTTACCTTTTCTGAGCGCTTTTTCCATCCAAATTGTATAATCTGCCTCTATCATTATCACATCACACTTACACATTAAAAGTTACAGAAACGGGTGTCTCAACTTTTTGTAAACTTGTAAACATAGTCATCACTTCATCAGGTTGTTTTCAGTCAACTTTTTTTAACAAGAATCGCACCGTTATTAGTCAAACACATTTAAAAATATCTATAATTACTACTTTTTTCAGCATAAAACAACAACGACAACAATAAGTAAACAAACAATAGTTTGCGTTTTCTAACCTAAATCATAATAAAATACTTTCAATCCTGAATGAATCTCATTTCCCAAATAAATGTTTGAAACCAAGGTATCAACAAATTGGTCGGATTATACGCGCAAAAACCCCCCATGCACGTAGCGAGCGGTTGTCTATGGCCATTTTACTTTTTAATAGCGTTTTGTTGCATTGTTTTGCGTTTTGTTTAGCGTATGCAAATGGAATGTTGCCGAAAATGCTACTAATATTATATAATCTGTGGAGTAGGTGCTGCATTTTCACGCACACTACTTAACATTTTGCAGCTTTGTGTGAGTGTAGAGAGCTCACACTTACAGTGTATTTACGCTAATTCACACATTCATACTAGTGGTATCGGGCGAGTTCATGAGGCAGCGATCGAGTCCACTTATTTTGACTGACATATCGTACTTGAGAGATATGCGGGGATTATAGCGCGAAATAAAGGCGCAAAAGTAAGACTGCCATTTATTACGTTCCATTTTACGTTATCTTATTGTTCTAAAATAAATTAAATTATTACTAGCGGTTGAAAATGGCAGGGTAGGCAGTGCTTTTATGCCTTTATGGACTGCACGCCCCTGGTGACAGGTTGTCAGCCTTTCGCCGAAAATTGCACATCAACTGGCAAAATTAAACATTGGTGTATGGTAAAGGTGGCGTCTGAGAAAACCCCAGGGAAGCCGGCGCAATTCGAACACGCCGAGAGCCCGGTGTGGGACGACAAGACCAAGTCCCTCATATTTGTAGACTCGCGGCTGCACAACATCCACCGGCTTTATTACGACTCCGGCAAAGTGCACACTAAACATATCGGTAGGTTCATTTTTAAATTTAAAGTGTAAAAAAATAACTGCTGTTATTTTAACAGGTGAACCAGTTAAAATAATAAAATATTTGCAGTATTTTTTTACAGCCTGTAGGTTGGTTCTGAACTAATAGTTTTTCCGAAAACTCTAAACTCAACAGGTAAAACTGAATAATTTTCCTCAAGGATCAAAGCTTGAAGTACCCCCCAAATAAAAAAAAATGCTGAGCAATTTTCTATTTAAGGATTTTATTTCTATGTTTAGTCTTATGTCCTTTGGAAAGTTGTCCAGTTTGACCTGCTGAGCTTAGCATTTTCGGGACAGTGTAGGTACTACCTGATTCACAGAAGAACGGGATTATAAATGGCAGCGGTTCCATAAGTGGGAAGGAGAAAGCATGAACGCTTAGTGTGTGTAAGAGCCTTAGTGCGAGCACAGATAATATGACAAACTAACGTATAGTGCGAGTGAGAAATCATGACCTCCGGCCGCCATTTATATTACCTTTCTGCTGTGAATCAGGTAGTACCACGTTTAAAGGAACAAATTGAAAATTTTGATAATAAATCTGCTCTAGATTACGGTGCTGTACACTTGGTGACGACGGTGGCTGGTAGTCGACGTTTGTTGGTGGCGGTGCGTGCGTCGCTGTACTTGCTCGACTGGGACATCACCGGCGACGCGGCGCTGCGCCCACTCACGTCGGTCGACCTCGGCCTGCCCGACAACGTCGTCGCCGTGGGGAGGGCCGACGCCAACGGACGCTTCTGGATTGGTATAAATCAGATGTGTTATCTCTACTTGCTCGACTGGGACATCACCGGCGACGCGGCGCTGCGCCCACTCACGTCGGTCGACCTAGGCCTGGCTGCTTACGCAAACAAACATTTTACTCGACATTGTTTTCCTCCGCCCGCACCGAACGCGCCGTGCTGATGTAGGACGATGTCCCCCGCATGCCTTTTTAACGCGAAATGTCGAGCTCGCTTCGCTCGCAATTCTTGTTGTGCTTATGAAGGACGGTATGTCTCTTAGCACGCATTTTCAACGCGAAATGTCTTGCTCGTTTCGATCGCAATTCTTGTAGTAGTGAAACAGGATGGTGTGTTTCCTTGCATGCTTTTTAACGCGAAATGTCGGGCTCGCTTCGCTCGCGAAACGTGTAATGATGGTGCAGCATGGTGTGTTTCCTCACATGCCTTTTTAACGCGAAATATCGGGCTCGTTTCGCTCGCACACCATGTAGTGATGGTGCAGCACGGTGTGTCTCCTCACGTGCCTTTTTAACACGAAATGTCGGGCTCGCTTCGCTCGCAAAACGTGTTATGATGGTGCAGCATGGTGTGTTTCCTCACATGCCTTTTTAATGCTAAATATCGGGCTCGCTTCGCTCGCACACTATGTAGTGATGATGCAGCACGGTGTGTCTCCTCACGTGCCTTTTTAACGCGAAATGTCGGGCTCGCTTCGCTCGCGAAACTTGTAGTGATGGTGCAGCACTGTGTGTCTCCTCATATGCCTGTTTTACGCGAAATGTCGGGCTCGCTTCGCTCGCGAAACTTGTAGTGATGGTGCAGCACTGTGTGTCTCCTCATATGCCTGTTTAACGTGGAATGTCGGGCTCGCTTCGCTCGCGAAACTTGTAGTGATGGTGCAGTACTGTGTGTCTACTCATATGCCTGTTTAACGCGAAATGTCGGGCTCGCTTCGCTCGCGAAACGTGTAGTGATGGTGCAGCACTGTGTGTCTCCTCATATGCCTTTTTAACACGAAATGTCGGGCTCGTTTCGCTCGCGAGACGTGTATTGTATATTGTATTTTATGTGCTGTGACGATGTGAAGCTGTATACGCCACTGGTCTTACCTCATAGGGCTATCGATCGGAAGTACTATAACGATAGGTAATGTTTAGGAGGTCATAATCTTAACCCAGTAAGGGTGCCATCCGATATCCTGGCTGTTGGACAACTTGGTGTTCCATTCAAAGAAGAAGAAGAAACTATAAAAAAAATACCTTGAGTTAGTCAAGTAATGCCCACTTCTTTCTTTCAGGCACAAGAGGCCCTCAAATTGCCGATACAGTGAGACCAGACACGGGTTCGTTGTATAGCATCACGCAGTACGACCTGACCAGTCCCCGCGTGGTGCTCCGGCCGGTCACCAGCGCCACCGGGATAGTCTGGGCGCTCAACAACACTGTCATGTACTTCATAGACTCAGTCTCGCAAAAGGTCGAAGCCTTCGATTTTGATGGAGAAAAGGGAGTTTTAAGTAAGTGTTTCAAGATAGATCACGCATCACGACCTGACCAGTCCCCGCGTGGTGCTCCGGCCGGTCACCAGCGCCACCGGGGTAGTCTGGGCGCTCAACAACACTGTCATATACTTCATAGACTCCGTCACGCAGAAGGTTGAGGCCTTCGATTTTGACGGCGAAAAGGGAGTTTTAAGTAAGTGTTTCAAGATGGATAGATCACGCAGTACGACATGACCAGTCCCCGCGTGGTGCTCCGGCCGGTCACCAGCGCTACTGGGATAGTCTCGCAGAAGGTTGAGGCCTTCGATTTTGATGAAGAAAAGGGAGTTTTAAGTAAGTGTTACAAGATAGGCAGATCACGCAGTACGACCTGACCAGTCCCCGCGTGGTGCTCCGGCCGGTCACCAGCGCCACCGGGATAGTCTGGGCGCTCAACAACACTGTCATGTACTTCATAGACTCAGTCTCGCAAAAGGTCGAAGCCTTCGATTTTGACGGAGAAAAGGGAGTTTTAAGTAAGTGTTTCAAGATAAAACACGCAATATGACTTGACCAGTCCCCGCGTGGTGCTCCGGCCGGTTACCAGCGCCACCGGGATAGTCTGGGCGCTCAACAACACTGTCATGTACTTCATAGACTCAGTCACGCATTTGATTTTGACGGAGAAAAGGGAGTTTTAAGTAAGTGTTTCAAGATAGGTAGATCACGCAGTACGTCTTGACCAGTCCCCGCGTGGTCCTCCGGCCCGTCACCAGCACCACCGGGATAGTCTGGGCGCTCAACAACACTGTCATGTACTTCATAGACTCAGTCACGCATTTGATTTTGACGGAGAAAAGGGAGTTTTAAGTAAGTGTTTCAAGATAGGTAGATCACGCAGTACGTCTTGACCAGTCCCCGCGTGGTCCTCCGGCCCGTCACCAGCACCACCGGGATAGTCTGGGCGCTCAACAACACTGTCATGTACTTCATAGACTCCGTCACGCAAAAGGTCGAAGCCTTCGATTTTGACGGAGAAAAGGGAGTTTTAAGTAAGTGTTTCAAGATAGGTACCTACACAAAGTAAATATTTGGCTGGTATAGATCACGCAGTACGACCCGACCAGTCCCCGCGTGGTGCTCCAGCCGGTCACCAGCGCCACTGGAATAGTCTGGGCTCTGAACAATACTGTCATGTACTTCATAGACTCGGTCACGCAAAAGGTGGAGGCCTTCGATTTTGACGGAGAAAAGGGAGTTTTAAGTAAGTGTTTTAAGATAGGTAGATCACCTGACCAGTCCCCGCGTGGTGCTCCGGCCGGTCACCAGCGCCACCGGGATAGTCTGGGCGCTCAACAACACTGTCATGTACTTCATAGACTCAGTCTCGCAGAAGGTCGAGGCCTTCGACTTTGATGGAGAAAAGGGAGTTTTAAGTAAGTGTTACAAGATAGGTAGATCTCGCAGTACCACGCAGTACGACCTGACCAGTCCCCGCGTGGTGCTCCGGCCGGTCACCAGCGCCACCGGGATAGTCTGGGCGCTCAACAACACTGTCATGTACTTCATAGACTCAGTCACGCAGAAGGTCGAGGCCTTCGATTTTGACGGAGAAAAGGGAGTTTTAAGTAAGTGTTTCAAGATGGGTAAGTAGATCACACAGTACGACTTGACTAGTACCCAATAGTAGATCACTATTAGTAGATACTTAAGCCCTGACCAGTCCCCGCGTGGTGCTCCGGCCGGTCACAAGCGCCACCGGGATAGTCTGGGCGCTCAACAACACTGTCATGTACTTCATAGACTCCGTCACGCAAAAGGTCGAAGCCTTTGATTTTGACGGAGAAAAAGGAGTTTTAAGTAAGTGTTACAAGATAGGCAGATCACGCAGTACGACCTGACCAGTCCCCGCGTGGTGCTCCGACCGGTCACCAGCGCCACCGGGATAGTCTGGGCGCTCAACAACACTGTCATGTACTTCATAGACTCAGTCTCGCAAAAGGTCGAAGCCTTCGATTTTGACGGAGAAAAGGGAGTTTTAAGTAAGTGTTTCAAGATAAAACACGCAATATGACTTGACCAGTCCCCGCGTGGTGCTCCGGCCGGTTACCAGCGCCACCGGGATAGTCTGGGCGCTCAACAACACTGTCATGTACTTCATAGACTCAGTCACGCATTTGATTTTGACGGAGAAAAGGGAGTTTTAAGTAAGTGTTTCAAGATAGGTAGATCACGCAGTACGTCTTGACCAGTCCCCGCGTGGTCCTCCGGCCCGTCACCAGCACCACCGGGATAGTCTGGGCGCTCAACAACACTGTCATGTACTTCATAGACTCAGTCACGCATTTGATTTTGACGGAGAAAAGGGAGTTTTAAGTAAGTGTTTCAAGATAGGTAGATCACGCAGTACGTCTTGACCAGTCCCCGCGTGGTCCTCCGGCCCGTCACCAGCACCACCGGGATAGTCTGGGCGCTCAACAACACTGTCATGTACTTCATAGACTCCGTCACGCAAAAGGTCGAAGCCTTCGATTTTGACGGAGAAAAGGGAGTTTTAAGTAAGTGTTTCAAGATAGGTACCTACACAAAGTAAATATTTGGCTGGTATAGATCACGCAGTACGACCCGACCAGTCCCCGCGTGGTGCTCCAGCCGGTCACCAGCGCCACTGGAATAGTCTGGGCTCTGAACAATACTGTCATGTACTTCATAGACTCGGTCACGCAAAGGTGGAGGCCTTCGATTTTGACGGAGAAAAGGGAGTTTTAAGTAAGTGTTTTAAGATAGGTAGATCACCTGACCAGTCCCCGCGTGGTGCTCCGGCCGGTCACCAGCGCCACCGGGATAGTCTGGGCGCTCAACAACACTGTCATGTACTTCATAGACTCAGTCTCGCAGAAGGTCGAGGCCTTCGACTTTGATGGAGAAAAGGGAGTTTTAAGTAAGTGTTACAAGATAGGTAGATCTCGCAGTACCACGCAGTACGACCTGACCAGTCCCCGCGTGGTGCTCCGGCCGGTCACCAGCGCCACCGGGATAGTCTGGGCGCTCAACAACACTGTCATGTACTTCATAGACTCAGTCACGCAGAAGGTCGAGGCCTTCGATTTTGACGGAGAAAAGGGAGTTTTAAGTAAGTGTTTCAAGATGGGTAAGTAGATCACACAGTACGACTTGACTAGTACCCAATAGTAGATCACTATTAGTAGATACTTAAGCCCTGACCAGTCCCCGCGTGGTGCTCCGGCCGGTCACAAGCGCCACCGGGATAGTCTGGGCGCTCAACAACACTGTCATGTACTTCATAGACTCCGTCACGCAAAAGGTCGAAGCCTTTGATTTTGACGGAGAAAAAGGAGTTTTAAGTAAGTGTTACAAGATAGGCAGATCACGCAGTACGACCTGACCAGTCCCCGCGTGGTGCTCCGACCGGTCACCAGCGCCACCGGGATAGTCTGGGCGCTCAACAACACTGTCATGTACTTCATAGACTCAGTCTCGCAGAAGGTCGAGGCCTTTGATTTTGACGGAGAAAAGGGTGTTTTGAAAGATTTTTAGATAGAAAGATAAAAAAAGTATACATATTCTCGAATCCCACACATTTACATTGTGAAACAAATAGAATGCAAATGTGGCATTTGGCAAAAGGGGAAATCTGCTGAAGGGGCATTGTGCGAGAAAGAGAGAGACAATTAATTTGCGAAACGTACATTAGGCGTCTGAACTTAATTCGTAACAATTCTAGTGGGCATTTTTTCTAACTTCCTGTACGTAGGTAATATGTCCCGTGTGGAGCCTGCTTAGAGTAGCATCACCCTGTATCTTACCCATGGGTGTCGGAGAAGCGACTAAGGGATTTGAGAGTTGATGCGTATTGTAATTTCAGGTGACAGGCTGAAATCCTGTCGCTATAGTGATACACACAGTCTTCTGAATGACTCTCACAGTTTTGTCAGACGTGGTATAAATGGCCGTTTTTTACAGCCGTTAAGGATATAGGCGTGATATATGATGTATGTTTGCAGGTGGCAGAAGGACGATTATCGACGTGACGACCTACGGTTACAGCGACGCAATGCCCAGCGGCATGACGATCGACAAGACAGGCGGCCTCTGGGTCGCTCTTATGTACTCGGGAACGGTCAGTATGCCTATTTCGTGTTGTTCGGACAAAACAAAAAATACACAAGAACATTGTTATAAATCTTTATCATAAACAGTAAACATTAATCACTCATAGCCCCCGCTAGATTTTTTACCTCTAAGGCCCTCCGCTGCGTCAGGCAGACCGTATGTGAGTACCGGTCCACGTGCGATGTTCGCTTTACTTCAGACGGTACAGATGAAGTAAGTGAATTCCGCACAAGTCCTCCGCATTCCGCATTGCGGGTACGCGCGGACAACATGCGTCACGCAGTGGAGGGCCTAATATACAGGCCCTCTTGGAGAGTTGGAAACTAGAGCGGTCCGGTGATGAGTATGGCAACACACCCTGATAAAGGGAGGCCCATGTCTAGCAGCGGACTATTGTGGCCGTAAAGGTAAAGCGAGTAAAAGCGCTGGACGGGTTTCGAATCATCAAGTTTTTTTAAACTAAATCGTGCTTATCTTTTGATGGCTGTTTAACCACACGCCCGCGCGCCGTTTTCCTAATTTGTGGTTTAACCACGTTTTTAAGTATTTATTTAGTTACAAACAGTCTCAAAGTTTCTATAAAATCACGTAAATAATGTTTTTACGATTTTTGAGCGAAGATGTTATTAACATTAATTAAGGCGTGTCTCCTCGCATGTTTTTTTCCAAATGAAGACAAAAACGAGAGCAATGGAAAACAATATTTTTGTCCAATCTTTTGAAAAAGACACGCACATTATACACGGCTGTCACCTGTGCTAACATCAATTTAGGTACTATTGGCAGGACATCAACCTACCCATATACGAATAATGGTAGGCTTATAAACCAAGCGTCGCGACAACGACGCCGTCAAATTTTGACGACGTCGTTGTCGCTGCGGTCTTGTAGAAAAACCCGACCGCATCCCATACAAACTCTGAGGTTCTCAGCGCGCTGTCAACGTGACGGCGACACGGCGGCGTCGTTGACGCTGATGCCCGGTCTTTCTGGTATCCCCATACAAACCAGTCATTTGACAGCGACAACGACGCCGCCGCGACGCCGCGACACTTGGAAAATAAGGGTACCATAATAAGAAAAGCCGTAGGTACGTCGTATAAGTTGATCCCAAGGTTAATGTGAGGGTGATAGTACAGTGGGTAACAGACTTGAAACTGAAAAAAACAGATCAGAATAGATACCACCTGATTCATAGTAGAACGGAAATGGCAACGTTATTGTTTAATATCTTGCTCAAATATCATGTAATATGGAAAAGATGCAAACAATGATGTTGCCATTGGGGGTCCCTTTTTTCTATGAATCAGGTTATAATAGATCAAAATTTCAATAGAATAGAACGAAGAGATAACCTAGAAGAGATAAAAATAAAATAGATAATAGATCAAATAATATGTTTGTGCAGATTCTCCACGTAGACCCGGACGCGCGGCACGTGATCTACGGCTACAAGCTGCCCGTGTCGCGCGCGACGGCCGTTGCGTGGGGCGGGCCGGGCATGGACGAACTCTTCGTGACCACGTCGCGGCACAACGTCGGCCCCCCGCCGGAGCCCTTCGCCGGCGCCATCTTCACCATCAGGGACACGGGCAGCTCGGGCATACCGCACTACCCGCTGCTCTTTGACGATCCGGACTCTTACTGAGTTTATGAATTTTCTTAAGACTGTAGTCACTATAAATTAAAGTAATAGTTATTTCCGTCACCATTTTACCCGTAAATGTACTATCTATCTATCAGTAATACCTTAATTACCCATTTACGAGGTCACCGACATCATCTAAAGGTCGTTGACCGCGGTGGCGTGGGACGGGCCGGGCATGGACGAGCTCTTCGTGACCACGTCTCGGCACAACGTCGGCCCGCCGCCCGAGCCCTTCGCCGGCGCCATCTTCACCATCCGGGACACGGGCAGCTCGGGCATACCGCACTACCCGCTGCTCTTTGACGATCCTGACTCTTACTGAGTTTATTTATTTTTTTAAGACTGTAGTTAATTATAAATTAAAGTAAAAACAGTTATTTCCGTTAAAATTTTACCCATAAATGTAGATACCTACTATCTATCTATCAGTAATACCTTAATTACCCATTTATGAGGTCACCGACATCATGTAAAGATCGTTGACCGCGGTGGCGTGGGGCGGGCCGGGCATGGACGAGCTCTTCGTGACCACGTCGCGGCACAACGTCGGCCCGCCGCCCGAGCCCTTCGCCGGCGCCATCTTCACCATCCGGGACACGGGCAGCTCGGGCATACCGCACTACCCGCTGCTCTTTGACGATCCTGACTCTTACTGAGTTTATTTATTTTCTTAAGGCTGTAGTCGATAAAAATTAAAGTACCTAATATAATAACAGTTCTTTTTTTCGTTACCATTTTACCCATAAATGTTGATACCTACTATCTATCTATCAGTAATACCTTAATTACCCATTTATGAGGTGACCGACATCATCTAAAGGTCGTTGACCGCGGAGGCGTGGGGCGGGCCGGGCATGGACGAGCTCTTCGTGACCACGTCGCGGCACAACGTGGGCCCGCCACCCGAGCCCTTCGCCGGTGCCATCTTCACTTCACCATCAGGGACACGGGCAGCTCGGGCATACCGCACCGCACTACCCGCTGCTCTTTGACGATCCGGATTCTTATTGAGTTTATTAGTTTTCTTAAGGCTGTAGTCAATAAAATTTTAAGTAATATAATAAGTAATAACAGTTCTTTCTATCACCATTTTACCCGTAAATGTAAATACTCTTTTTCCGTTACCATTTTACCCGTAAATGTAGATACCTACTATCTATCTATTAGTAATACCTTAATTACCCATTTATGAGGTCACCGACATCATCTAAAGGTCGTTGCCCGCGGTGGCGTGGGGCGGGCCGGGCATGGACGAACTCTTCGTGACCACGTCGCGGCACAACGTCGGCCCGCCGCCCGAGCCCTTCGCCGGCGCCATCTTCACGGGCAGCTCGGGCATACCGCACTACCCGCTGCTCTTTGACGATCCCGACTCTTACTGATTTTATTTATTTTCTTAAGACAGTAGTTAACAATAAATTAAAGTAAGAACAGTTATTTCCGTTAGCGTTTTACCCATAAATGTAGATACTATCTATCTACCCAGTAATACCTTGATTACCCATTTATGAGGTCATCAATAAGGTTGTTTGTATCGGTCAGGCACCGGTAGCTCAGTTGGCAGCCCAGAGCGGTCAAGTACCTACTGGCCGAGCCAACATTTTTTCTATTTCTTATTTTCTTTTATGAAAACCTACCGGTTGGGTATTCAAAAACTTATACTAAAGTTTATCCCTCAAATAGGTAACTCGAGGTGCTGCCGACAGTAGGTATTTGTTTTTTTACTGAAAGTAAGTAGTTTCTACCTGAATATGGAACTATTATAGTTGTGACTATTAGTGAATTTCAGGGCGAATTTAAATACTAATTATTAACAGGAGTTTGAGACATTTTTCACAAATATTCCGCTAAAAACTACTGAGAATGAACTTTGACTTTAACTGTAAGGAGCACACGAAAATAACGTGATAATTGCGTAGGTATACCCGGGCGTATGGTAACAGTCACGCAAATAATATAAAAAAGACCAGAAAAAGACAATACAAAATTTAAACTAGTTATTACCATACTTTAAATGCCGTGACGGTACAACAGCGTAGAACCAATTTCTTGCAAATAAAACCGCTCGACTCCAAAGAAGTCGTTAACTTAAAGTTTTCCTGAAGTTTATTTAATTGTTCTCATCGTGTAGCAAACTAGAAAGTAATACAAAATGTTGTTTGGGATCGCTCTGCTATTGTTATTACACGAATCTGGGTGTGCGGATATAAGCAGTAAGTAATTCGGCATACCAAGTAACAATAAAAAAATAAGAAATTAAGGCAATCTAAAATCATCAACAGAATTATGACCTCTCAGGTTTGAATTTGCTTGCGAAAAATTGCGACCTTGTGCCAAAGAAACATTTGCGAAACGTATAGGTACGAACTACGAATTCAACATTTTAGGAATTCAGCATTTTGGTCCTAAAGGCGTTATAATACGTCTAATGGACGAGACAAAAGTTAACTATTGAACTATAATCTTCTATATAATAGAGTCATCCAGCCGTGATAGTGCAAACATGTTATCATGATTAGACGACTATGATTTTAAAATAATGGGTTTTGTAGGTTCACAGCCAGACCCCGTGGACCAAGGTATTCAAATGATACAATGGGCTGGTGCGAATACTTCGGATGTAGTTGTTGAGTATATGAACGAGACATACGGACACGCAGAGAGCCCCGCATGGGACCCCGATACAAACACGCTCTACTGGGTAGACGTCCTAAACCAAACCTTACACGCTATGGATTACAATACGAAAAAACATACAGCTAAATCGTTAAAACAATTTGGTAAGTGGGCAAATCTGTAATATCGCCAGCACAGAACATTAACTCCCTCATTGTCAGTCTGAGCCCCGCATTTGAAGGATGGATTTTTACTAGGTACTATTAAGGTACTGAAAAGACTTCTTAGTAGGTCAACGTTGACCACAATCATCTTTGGAATAAGATTGTGCGTTACGGACAGCTCGCCGAATACATTATACTTAGGGTACATTCATGCCATGAAACTATTGAAACTGACCAACTTTCCCTTACCTACACCTAGTTCATAATCAGTTACTATTTTGTAGATTGTGGAGAGTTGAACGTAGTGCTGCCGGTGAAAAATAGTAAACAACTTTTGGTTGCCTGTAAGGAATTTGTAGCTGTGATGGATTGGGACCAGAATACCTACGAAAAATTAGCGCGGCTCGGCCCAAAAGGTACCCGTAATGTTGTCAACGAGGGAAAATGTGACGCAAACGGCAGATTATGGGCAGGTAAATATATTCTTTAATGTATAGGTAGGTAGCTACATACATATATCACGCCTATATCCCTTAACTCTCAAACCCCTTAGTCGCTTCTTGTGACAGGTGGCTATTGTAGCCTATTATGGCAGTAAACTCCCGTGCACAGTGTGGGCACGTGAGTTTGCCATTGATATAATTGTTGTCCAACGAGAAAGATATGGAGTGATGCTATTCTAAGCTGGTACTAAACGGCAATAGTGATAGTTACCTATAAGTACAAAGCAATACGGACGGAGCTTCATCCTTACCCCTACCCTGCCCTACCCTTAAATCGTCAGATTTTATTCAAGGCTTTTTTGCAGGTACGAAAGGTCCTCAGAATGGTGACGAAGTAGAAGAGGACCGTGCAACGTTGTACAAACTAGTGCGACCCTGCTACCGACCCAGGTCAGAAGTAAAGAAGGTGACAATCTCAAATGGACTGGTGTGGTCCCTCAACAATTCCTTGCTATATTATATCGACAGCGACACCAACACCGTCGATGTGTTCCAGTTTGATTTGGAGAAAGGAGAGCTGGGTATGTACTTAGCTAATTGGAAAGATAAAAAAATTAGCTTGCTGCAGCACAAATCATAAACGCATTATAAGTCGCATTTTCGCGCCTAAAAAACGAGTATTACAGCAAGCATTCCGAAAATGCCACTTACTGAGTTTATGTTTGTGATTTATAAGCCCCTTAAAACTAGCCCTTATACCTACAGCAAGCATATCGAAAATGCGACTTACTGCGTTTATGTTTATGATTTATAAACCCTTAAAACGGGCCTTATACCTACAGTAAGCATTTCGAAAAAGCGACTTACTGCGTTTATGGTTATGATACCCTTAACCCTTAGAATGGGCGTTATACCTACAGTACAGCAAGCATTTCGAAAATGCGACTTATTGCGTTTATGTTTCTGATTTTTAAGCCCTTAAAACGGACCTTATACCCACAGACGGCATTTGGAATTGCGACTTACTGCGTTTATGGTTATGATTTATAAACCCTTAAAACGGGCCTTATACCTACAGCAAGCATTTCGAAAATGCGACTTATTGCATTTATGTTTCTGATTTATAATCCCTTAAAACGGACATTATACCTAAAGACAGCATTTCGAAAATGCGACTTATTGCGTTTATGTTTCTGAGTTATAAGCCTTTAAAACGGGCCTTATACTTACAGCAAGCATTTCGAAAATGCGACTTTCTGCGTTTATGTTTATGATTTATAAGCCCTTAAAATAGGCCTTATACCTACAGCAAGCATTTCGAAAATGCAGTAAGTGTTTATGTTAAGGCTGCTATCAACTTTTTCTGGCAAATTACCGAAAATAGGCGTTATAAAAATCAGTTTTTAAGTTAAACTGTACGGTAAAAAGAAAAATATCTTATACATCGAGTCAAACACATCTTTATCTAAAAAATGTATTATGAATATTTTAACATTTTAATTTATTACTTATAGTAAAACAGCGAAAACTAAAACAAGTTACTGAAAATGTAGGAGAAGACCTCAAATTAGGCCTGAGTTTTAGATCTATGGTACACTGTAACAAAATACCAATTTTACATATGCATAGAAGATATCTTCGAGAACAAACTTTATTTTGTACATTTTTCAATTTCATTCCACAACCTAGCTAAAAAATACGTTTTCGCATTCGAATTTTGGCAAAATATTTCTCTATTTTAATGGCTTCTGTATGAAAAACTACCTACAGGATAAATTCGAAAAAAATATATGTGTTAGAAGAAAATGTATTTAGTTAAATTGCAAAAGAAATGAATTTTCATTCATTAAAATGTTATTGTTAAAAATATTCAAAAACACCTCTAAATTCCGCAAAATGACACTCCGTGCTTGAGTCGCGCGTCCGATACCACGGGAAATTCGACTCAATGCGTATAAGTTTATGTTCAAATTTGAGTGGCGCACATTTTTGTTTCTGAAAAAAACGTGAAAGCCCTCTTAATGTTTATGATTAATAAGCCCTAAGGCTTTGGAACTGATTGTTATTTGCAGGTGAGCGCCGAACCGTGCTGAATACCACCGATTGGGGATATCTTGACGCCATCCCAGATGGAATGACTATCGACCGCGACGGATTTCTATGGGTAGCCCTACATCGGTATGGTCAGGTAGGTAACATTTTTCAATTTTATAAGATTAAATAAATTAAGACCCCCGCGCGCCGTCTACCTAATTTGTATAAATGGCATATATGTTTAAGCCCATCCATGACTCAATATGAATACGTCTACAGGTCACTGGCGCAGATTAAGAAGGTATCCAGAATTGGCAATATTTTATTATTTATTAGCCATTTGAGCAGAATGTCAACAAAAATTTTGCATATTCGGGATATTTTCTTGATCTGCGCCAGTTATACAAGATATCTTAAATATTGTTATATTGAACAGGTTATCCGCATAAACCCAGACACACGTGAAATTGTGACAGTGTACAGCCTGCCCGTCGCTCGGGCCACTTCCATGACCTGGGTCGGCAAGGACCTCGAGGACCTTGCCATCACCACCTCCAAACGCAACGTGCCTGAAGCGGTTGTAAAACTATATCCTCTTTCTGGAACTGTCTTCTTCCTAAAAGGACTTGGTACCGGAGGCGTCTTAGCTAATAAATGCACTTACGATCCGCAAGATAAATGCTAAGAATTAGACTGGATTACTAAGCAGCCATACTTATTGTAAACATCACAAGAATACACTTCTTCAATTTTACTCCTTATTATTTTTGTAATGTAGATACCACATACATTTATCTTTCAGCTTTTGGCCTTATTTTCCTATTTATTATAGGCACAGCTTTTTTTATCTTTTTGATAATTATCTATTGTGGTACTCCAAAAATAACGAATACTATGCAATTTATTCTGAAATAATTTATTAGATGACATGCATACAACAAGAAATAGGTAACAAGAAAGTGTATAACATTTTAGACTTCATAATATAATAAATAACATCGTGGGTTAGTTCAAACTTGGTTCGATAATTTCAATATACACTTAGTTTGTGCTAACCCTAACAAAAACATCACATGACAACATCTAAAGTGACTAGAGTATTTTAGTATTACAAGAAGATACAACTTTGCAATATTTGTAACTTCTATGTGGACAACGTTCAGGCACGTCAAAGACGTTCACAGATTGTCTAAGCTACGTACCTACTTACTATAAATTAATAAATACGAGTCGATGTCTAAAAGATCAAATTTAAATTAAAATGTTGTGATTTCTATAAGTCTAACTAATATGTACATAGATAAATCCATAGAGGTTGTAAGGTAAGTGTTAACTACAAATATTTCTTAAGATAAGTCTTAAAACACTTACCGTATAATTGCGGTACCTTTACAATATTTTCCACATGAAAATACTTTGCGTTCAGCATTAAACTTTAGTTAATTAAAAAGTAAGTATAGCTGTTATAACTAAGAAGCGAGAACTATTGGTTCCTCTTTTGACTTCTCATGCTCGAATATAAAAGCATACAATACCCGCATCGGTACGGTAATGTCTGCTAGAATAGAACTTCGCTTTAGGCACATCCAATTAACAAAGCAGCAGCTACCGATGAGAGAAATAAAAGCGGTATGACGGTGTATGTCAAATTATACAGGATTTTCGTACAGTTACCAGTACATGTAGGCGGCATATGGATATGAAAAACAGGAGCTGCTGCCGAAACACAAATTGATTAAAATTGATTGAAAAAGCAATTGATCCATAGCAAAATAACCTCGCATAAAATAGGTTTCAGACGAAAGGCAAGTGTCTTATTTAGAAATAACGTAAAAATAATTTACTGGTTAATAAAAGAGATTACTTTCTTTATATTAGCATACTCATACAAAATTATTATTTTACAAGTAGCTTACAGGATTCTAAATAGTATTTTCTTGAATTGGCAACAGTGAACAAGAGCTCTGTAAAGAGTTCAAGTCATAAGAATTGTAAAATCCAGTAATAACCACAAATCCGTTTAAAATTGTATCATTGTAAGGATTCTAAAAATCGAATCGGGCCAGATACTCAACACATTGACAAACACACACTAAAGCTCCGGAAAAATCAGGTCATAGAATTGCTTAGCGATTTTATACTGTGGAACTTACTATAATGAACATGACAATAGTTTTAAAGACAATTATATTGTTATAATAGGCAATATATATAAATAGGTTTCCCAATAGAGTATGAAATATTTACACAACGTTAGTTATTTGGAGTTTTATTAATATAATTTTTTTTTGTTGCATACGTAAGGCTGTCAGATATTTCTTACACATTCACACCCACACGCCGCGCGTGAGATCAAACCAGCCGCGACACGATACTATCTATAAATTATAATTTTGTGCAGGGCGTACTTGAAACCTTTTATAATTTTAATAGACTTGAAACCTTTTATAATTTTGATAGAACAATATATTATTTGAGTCTACAACATCATGTATCCAAATAATTAATAATTTTATGACGCTGTTTGTTTGTGATAAGTTTGTTAATAACGACAATGTCTCGCGAATTAGTGATATACGGTAAAAGTGTTAAAATCTGCGTGTGGTTGAATCTGCAACTGGGCGACAAGCGGTACGCGCAACGCATTACACTTGCACCAATACAAGTATTTAATATAATTTTCATCCCCCTCTATTCAAAAAACTACGCTTTGGTCGCACATAAGTGGGATTAAAGTAGGTCATTTAATCCCAAGGGATTAAAATTCATTTGAATTTGGAACACAAATATTTGCAGCCAATCAATCGAAAATTTACTACAGATGGGTTTTTTTCTGCAACCTACCTGTTATCTGCTATTTTAATGAGTATTTTACACCTAGTAGCTCATAAAAGACCTAATTCCTAGCATAATTTGAAATTAAAAAGTAATGTGTCATATTTTATTTTTCTTTTGGCGCAATAACTGGCCGGCAATGGGCAACAACAATATAACCTCACAAATATATTGCAATAATATGAAATGAAATGTGTAATGATAATGTTTTGTAAATATTGGATATTTATAACGCAATTTATGGGATGTATTGTAAAATAATGGATAATAGCAAGCAATATAGAACTTCGTAGATTTAGTAAGTATTTATAGTTTTTCTCATAGAGGGGGATGAAAAGTAGTATGTATCACTCGGGTATAAAGTTATTTATTCTCGGGCGACTTACATTGAATCCCTCGCTTCACTCACGATTCTACTTTAAAATCCGGCTATACGTGGAAGCAATTTTTTTCCTAATAAAAAAGATACGAAGTCGACTAGTTCTGTAATTTTTCTAGTCTTAGTTAATTACTGAGATTGGAAACAATATGTCCGTGTTTTTTATACTTAATTGACGCACCTATATTTAGACCTTGGTATTTTACAACTAAACTACAACACGTATTCTAAGTTCACACATACGTTTACAACCTTTTAGTCTATGAACGGATTATTTCGTTCTAATGGCCTCGACTCTGCGTGGCAAAATTGCTTAGAAAGTTCTAAGGAGAGTGTTAGTCTATTTCTGTCACTTTCTTAAATATGTGAAAGTGTAGAGATTTCCATTCCGTGATAACTTTATGAAATAAGGCAAAAATGTAAAACTATAGCTATAGGCCATTTTTTCTAGTTCTTGCCACATAATATAGATATTTCAATTGATTTAACATGTCTTACATATTATTTATTTTGTGGTCTTACTAAGAAATATGCACGCAAAGATCGAGGACAATGTCCCACTTATATTTAACAATATTTTAAGGGGTGTCACACTATGTATAGCCCAAAAGCTAACGCTAACTACTAAACTCTTTTAACGACAAAATATAGTTAACATGTTTTTGAACACGTTTTGGTATGGTATTGTGAATATTTTACTAAGTAGCTGAGGTCGGTTAGGTTGTAAAAAATAAGTAAGTAACCAATTCGTTACGTTCGGCCGCATTGAAATCGGTTTATCCGCAAAGGGGCTCGTTCACGATGAATAACTATAATATTCTTAAGATGCCTGATAATAGGTAAATCAGGTAATAGGTAAACTTATTTTGAGTAAAATAGATTTTACAACGGCGCTATTCTAAAATAACTTTTTTTTTGACTGTCACCGTGTGTAACGCGTTTAAAAGTGACGCTTTCGGCAGTTAACAATACTTTTACACTCCGCAAAACCTATTTTAAGGTTATTTTATAACATTTATTACTTGTAACTATATTTTTTTTATTAAATACGAGGCTAAAATATCAAATGTGGAAGGCCAAATATAGTAAACATTACCCTTTAAAATATTATTCATTATTTAGGTAGGACCCTGTGCCTATAATTTATAATATTCATTATAATTAGAATAAGATCCGATATAAATCACTGGCAGTGACGCGGCTATTTAGTGATATATCGAAATTACACGAAGCTTAATATATCTACCTAGAGATTCTGTTACCCGAAACACTTCCCAGACAAAGCACAGCCTCTTAAATATTCAAACCCATCAAAATTCCTATCTACTTACAGTCCATAACCCACAAAACTTACCCTTTTCCGATTATTGCTAAACATACCAAAGCCAAAGGCAAAAGTGCACTCGTGAGACCACTCATTTATATTTCTGTGCTAGCTAAAGACAAACTTTATTATCAGTTCTTTTACTTTTTAGGGTCAAATCATTATTTGTTTTAGGATAAAAGTGCCTGGCGGCGTTTTCATAATAGCCAATAAAATAAGCTTTAAATATAATAAATTAGAGATGGAGAGGGACTTACCATAAAAAGATAATACATTAAAAAGATAAACAACATGTTTAACTTTTTTGTGGTAAGACCCAGTGTTTATACCGCTTCTGCTGTTGGACTTTTTGCTACCGCCAGACCAAACCACTAGTTCTGTGGCGGCCTTGTTAGGCTTTATTGGGCAGCTTTCAAACCTATGACATACTAAAAGGACGTCAGCAAGTGAAAATCGATCCTATTTTCATGGCACGGGAGTAGTGTCAAATGGGTCATACGTCGGATTTACAGGAAAACTTCGCTGAAAAGCATTTACAGTTTGGGCGCAACGAGTCCGCTCATGAGATCGAAGGTGTTGCCGTCGGGCGCGAGGCGCTCCTCCCCCCGCGCGGTGCGCACGAGCAGCCACCCCGCGGCGTCCACGCCCGTGATGCGACCCTCCACCGGCGATGACGACTCCCCGCTTATCACGCGGATCTCTTCGCCGCTGCAAACAATCATGACAACAACAAATGTAGAAATTAATCATACTGGTGTGTACACACACACTCTGACATTACAAAGTATACCGAGCGACTAACACACGATAGTTAAGTTCATAAGAGCGCGCAAACGACCAGTTCGCTTGTGACGTTAACCCCTTCTTGTACCAAAATTGTGATTTCTTTTTTGTGTGGTAAACATAAATCCCACCCAAAACATAAATGTGAAAGGCTGCCAAGTTCGATAATATTGAATGCTTCGCCTATAAAAGAAGTGAGATCTAAATAAGTACCAAGTTCCATACACAGACCTCAGTTAAAATAGTTACAGGAATGCACACTTGATTTTCCGTAGTTTGGAAAGTAGATTCTGAATAAATATCATATTAAATACCTAAAATTCTAATACTTACATAAACGCAAACCTGTTTTTTCAGCAGTTTCCTTATAACATTTTTTATTTATTTTTTTCTGTACTTTTTAATGATATAACTTAGCAAGTTTTCACACACTTTGTTAACCTACTAAACACAATGAGTCAAGTATATAATTTTCTATTAAAACTTGCCAAGTTATATCATTAAAAAGTACAGAAAAAAATAAATAAAAAATGTTATAAGGAAACTGCTGAAAAAAACAGATTTGCGTTTTTGTAAGTATTAGAATTTTAGGTATTTAATATGATATTTATTCAGAATCTTCTTTCCAAACTGCGGAAAATCAAGTGTGCATTCCTGTAACTATTTTTAACTGAGGTCTGTGTATGGAACTTGGTACTTATTTAGATCTCACTTCTTTTATAGGCGAAGCATTCAATATTATCGAACTTGGCAGCCTTTCACATTTATGTTTTGGGTGGGATTTCATTTATTTTTGTAAGGTTTATTTTCTTATGATTAAGTTAGTTAAGGAAATGTCTCATTTATACTAATTTTCAGATTTTTGAATATGGACTATGGCTGATTTCAGATTTTTACTTTACTTTGCCTAAATACAAACCTTCGTAACGAATTTAAGATCGGTACGACCATTGGAAGATATAGATCATTTTTTTGTTTTAGTTCCTTAGGGGTATGAATTTACACCTTCATTATTTTTAAAACCGACTCACACTTGGCCATTTTCAGATTTTTTCCTTTACCTTGACCTAAAGACCTACCTCCATGCCAAATTTCAAGTCAATACGATCATTGGAAGATATAGATAATTTTTTTGTTTTAGTTCCTTAGGGGTATAAATTTACACCTTCATTATTTTTAAAACCGACTCACACTTGGCCATTTTCAGATTTTTTCCTTTACCTTGACCTAAAGACCTACCTCCATGCCAAATTTCAAGTCAATACGACCATTGGAAGTGGTCTAGGTTTTTGATGAGTGAGTCAGTCAGTCAGTGAGTGTATAGTAAAAATAGCGATTTTCTGACGTCAATATCTCAAGACCTACAATAGGTACATTAATGAAATTTTGTATTTTAGATAAGTAAGTAAATCTCGACAGATACTAGAAATTTCATATGCGTAGATAAAATAGATTTTGAGTTATAGGTGGGTCGAACTTGGCCCGAAATGGTTCGTGTAATATAACCCACGGCCGGTGTGTCGGTTCTTTTGCTCGAACTTGGCGGACACACTGCCGTGTGTCTAGATTTCTAGCTTTGGTTACTATTAAGTGATACACAATATTTTTTAGGATATGTATGTTGGTGTTTCGGCACTCATCGCTTCAGCTTAAATGCTGACTAAGTGATACACAATAGCTTAAAATACCTAAATTGTAGTAAATACTATCAGACGTGGCGAACACGACGGATTTTACTGCCTCTGACTGTTTGGGCAAACTGTCCAAGTCTAAAAAGTTCAGTTCGCAATCAGGTGGTCATGGAAGGAAGGGAAGGTGCAGACTTTAGGGGAGAAAATAAAATGTCACATTTATAAACTAAACATTCGCATGAGCACAACACATTTTTTTATTAAATAACAGCCTCAACAGTCCACTGCTGGATATGACCAGACCATGTCCATATGGCGTTCGGCGTAGAGCAGTAGTCCTGACATTTAAATAGTAGTATGACTAATGGGACAGAGGACAAAACTGCCTATGTTTCCATTAGTCACTTTTATGCTTTTCCCAATGAACGGACGGACGTTAATAGTCAGTTTAATTCATGACAGTAGTAGGATTTTAAATACTACAACGTGATTAGCTTTCACATGACATTGGCTGAATTGTTGTAGACAAAAGCCATAATTGAAAATAAGAAGAATTCACAAAGCTTATGATATTGAATTTATAGTAACCACTTGTGCCAAAAACATCTCATCACAATCACATGCTCTATTTTCGCACAGCCATAATAAGAAACAAAAGTAGCATGGTGAGGTCCTGGCAGAATATTGGATCCACACTAAAGAAGAAATAGAGAACTATAGCGTTCGCAAAGCAATATTTTCCACAAACACTTGATGACAGCCATATATCTACACACAACATAATTATATTTAAGGTAAACTCAGAAAATTGTGTTTTACTGAGTGTCAGGTTGTCAGGCCACCGCCTTAAATAGTAATACTGGTGAAAACATAGTTTGTTCTCGAGTCACCTAGTCGTCTTTTATGGGATGATATCATTCAACCATTTACTATCAAGCTATCGCACGCTAAGCGCTTGCTCCCGTACCAACTGGTGCAAAACACCGTCAATTAACACAACAATTTCGACAAATTGTTAGTGCCTATAGTGCAAGCATGCACAATTTTTATGACGCGAAATGTTGTCATTGGCAGGGCAAAGAATTTTCAAGACAATGTAAAACTGCTGTGATTGGGATCAAATTGGTAAAAGCATATACTTATGTAGTACTCACTCGTGCAGCCAATACTGGTAGTACTGCTCTAAGAAGGCGTCGACGCCCCCGTCCGACTGCGTGTACTCCAATATGCGCTCCAGCTACTTCTCAATGGACTTTAGTAAAGCATATACTTATGTAGTACTCACTCGTGCAGCCAATACTGGTAGTACTGCTCTAAGAAGGCGTCGACGACCCCGTCCGACTGCGTGTACTCCAATATGCGCTCCAGCTACTTCTCAATGGACTTTAGTAAAGCATATACTTATGTAGTACTCACTCGTGCAGCCAATACTGGTAGTACTGCTCTAAGAAGGCGTCGACGCCCCCGTCCGACTGCGTGTACTCCAATATGGAACTTCTCAATGGACTTTAGTAAAGCATATACTTATGTAGTACTCACTCGTGCAGCCAATACTGGTAGTACTGCTCTAAGAAGGCGTCGACGCCCCCGTCCGACTGCGTGTACTCCAATATGCGCTCCAGCTACTTCTCAATGGACTTTAGTAAAGCATATACTTATGTAGTACTCACTCGTGCAGCCAATACTGGTAGTACTGCTCTAAGAAGGCGTCGACGCCCCCGTCCGACTGCGTGTACTCCAATATGCGCTCCAGCTACTTCTCAATGGACTTTAGTAAAGCATATACTTATGTAGTACTCACTCGTGCAGCCAATACTGGTAGTACTGCTCTAAGAAGGCGTCGACGCCCCGTCCGACTGCGTGTACTCCAATATGCGCTCCAGCTACTTCTCAATGGACTTTAGTAAAGCATATACTTATGTAGTACTCACTCGTGCAGCCAATACTGGTAGTACTGCTCTAAGAAGGCGTCGACGACCCCGTCCGACTGCGTGTACTCCAATATGCGCTCCAGCTACTTCTCAATGGACTTTAGTAAAGCATATACTTATGTAGTACTCACTCGTGCAGCCAATACTGGTAGTACTGCTCTAAGAAGGCGTCGACGCCCCCGTCCGACTGCGTGTACTCCAATATGCGCTCCAGCTACTTCTCAATGGAGTTTAGTAAAGCATATACTTATGTAGTACTCACTCGTGCAGCCAATACTGGTAGTACTGCTCTAAGAAGGCGTCGACGCCCCCGTCCGACTGCGTGTACTCCAATATGCGCTCCAGCTACTTCTCAATGGAGTTTAGTAAAGCATATACTTATGTAGTACTCACTCGTGCAGCCAATACTGGTAGTACTGCTCTAAGAAGGCGTCGACGCCCCCGTCCGACTGCGTGTACTCCAATATGCGCTCCAGCTGCGAGCAGAAGCGCGCCAGGAACTTCTCAATGGACATGGTTGCGAGATTCGTCTTGTGCTTGGTGTTGTACTCGCGGATTATGTCGTTCACGCACGTCGTCGGAGCGCTGTTCGAAATGTTCACGCCGGTACCTGGAAATGTAAAGGTTGGTGTGAATTGTTAATTTTTCCTTAGGAATATATTTCTACCTTATTTTAAAGTTAAGGCAGTAAGCTGACAGTGATTTTGTGTTAAAGGTCTTTTTTCTGACATAAATATTACAAAGGGGAAGGTCGTTCAGTATCATGGATTGCATGTACCCTGATGCACCATATCAGTATTTAGAGGGCTTGTAAAGGATTACACCCTGCATATTCCCTGCTTACCGATATTGAGAATGACGTCATCGGCCATCACATTGGCGGTGGTAATAGTGCCGCCTATTTTCACCTCCCGGCCATAGTAGATGTCGTTGGGCCACTTTATTCTGAAATATGAATATTTTACAAAGGAGTAAATATCGTGATAAATAGATAAATTTACGCAAATACTAACGGCCTGCTCAGCGGTTGCACACATTGCTAATCCTTTTCCCGTAGGAATAAGAATTTTTCCGGATGTCGAAAAACATTTCTCTTGAATCCGTTAAAAAGCCACAACAAAATCCTATGCGTGATTTAGGAGAGTTAGCGGTGTCCATTATAGACAGACAGACAGTGAAACGCAAAAAGCTTCTTCATTTTGTATCATGTATTGGTTAAAAGAAATACAAATACATTATTCGTATCGACAAAAACAATTCTATAAAGATGATAATTATAAGCACAAATTAGGGAAACGGCGCGCGGGGCCCCGATATAAGTACCTGATGTCAAGCTGCTCGTAGGCGGGTTGCGAGCGGATGGCGCGGACAGCAGCTAGTGCCGCAGCGTGCTGCACCAGAGGCAATGACGGAGACATTTTCTGCCACACCTGAAATATTTGTAATTAGTTATAATCGCTCAGTTACAGTTGCCTAATTTTTTTATTTTTATTTTACGGTATACTGACGGAGAGAAATATTTGTTGGACATACAATAGCATATTAGGGAAACGGCGCACCGGGCGCCCTTACAGATAGCTCACTCTGTAAACTGGAAAAGGAGAACTCGATGTAACTAAGAAGATGGTTGTCACGATCGTCATATTTCTTGGATTGAAATTGACTCAGAATCATATGACGTTTTTGTATCAGATTCTGCTGTTTTGATGTTCTTATAGGTAGGTACTTTGAGATTTATGACAGTAGTAACCCCCCTGGCTATGTTACAAGTGACGATCGTCTATGTAAGAAGTGAACTTTTTGTAAACTTTCTATTTTGCGCTACAACAGCCGTTTCCTCTAAGGTGCCTCAAATTTTAGTAAAAATGTGGATATGTAATGTTTCTTAGTGGACTGTTGCACAGTTGCGGCGGCGTGATCCATTTGTTACCAGCGCGCCCGCGCCCGGCCGCCTGCCGCCGCGCGATTGCGCTGACGCCGTAATGACCATAGTGGAAATGAGGATGTGTAATGTTCCTTAGTGGTCTCTTGCACAGTGTACCTGTAGGGACATGGCGGCCTGTCCCGGCGGCGTGATCCATTTGTTACCAGCGCGCCCGCGCCCGGCCGCCTGCCGCCGCGCGACCGCGCCGACGCCGTGAGCCAACGGCGCGCCGCCCGTGATGACCATAGTGGACGACACCACGTCCGAGTATATCACTAGCCGGCCCAATGATATAGACGATAGGTTCTAAAAAAGAAATTGATTTCGTTAGTAACTCTTCTGCAAGCATTTGCACAATCAATAGTCCTAATTACTGAGTTAGCATCAATCAGAAACCATAGCGAAGCCTGTAGTCTGCTTCAGCACTGATTGTCTATTCGTTTTTCAATTCCAGCATGACGAGTCTCCGTATTGCCGGATGTTATGGCCCAGGAATAAATTGGATAATCAGTCTATATTGTATATTTTTTTGCATTGTGGTACGAGTAATAAGTTACTAGAATGACGAAGATATTTTACATGCTCACATCGTAATACTCGACAGTGGAGAAGTGTTCCGGACACTCGTACACGTGGATGGGCAGGAAGGTCTCCGAGGGCGGTTCCTTGGCCGTCTCCCCGCGCAGGCACCACTGCACCGTGACGTCACCGAGACTGTGGAGTCGCGGCGCCCCCGCCACCCCTGCACCCGCCCCGCTCCAACCCTCCACCAGCGTCAACTTGTCCTACAGGGATAAAGTTACAAGCTTTTTACGTGTATGTATGAACGATGCTGATAATCGGTAAAATCAAATGAGACAATCCAATTTTGTTCTGCTATTGAATTACAAGATATTCTAATAAGCGCGTCCACACCAAGCGAGGCTGCTCGGGTGCTCATTGCCTCGCACGGCATACGCTTGTACGCAGGCGAGCCAAGTTCAGCCCAATTTGGACGCCTAACCACCTAATAAATTAATAGGCAAACTTCTAAGGTGCGTTGATTTTGGCTCGGCCCGCGCACGTTCGCCCGAACACGAGCATGCGTTGGCTCGGGAGAGCCACGTAATTTTTTGGGCGTTTGCCGCACTAGCCAATGAGCACCCGAGCAGCCTCGCTCAGTGTGGTCGCGCCTATTGATATACAAATTCATTTCCTGTCAATGGATTGTCTCACTGGATGGAAGAATGGCCTAATAAAGGCGCACGTTGTGTCAAGTTGGTTATACGAAGGAGCAAATGGGGTGGCACAGCACAGTCTAATCATGTAAAAATACATGCTAACCCGTTTGACACGACGGACACCTGAAGGAAACATTCTGTCACGGTTGGGAGTAGGTGCCCCCATTTTTTCAGATTATTTAGTCTGTTATTCGTTTATCACAAATCTAGATACCTACCAAATAAATGTATGTTAACATGTAATAAATAAGTTTGAATTGTAAAATTATTAGAACTACCTACCGTTTATGACGACACCTTGTCTCAGTATCATATCAATTTGTGTACATATCATTTGTTTGATTTAAGTAATCTGGACGAACCTTACGTCAGAATGACCCTTCTTAAACTACTCACTGTCTATCTAAGTTGCCTAATGCATCAATAAGCTTGATTACAACAGTTGGCTTTGATTCTTGCGTGAGACTTCCATAGGGCTTCTCATCTAATCCGTCATTTGCATCCCAATCCGATCCCATCCATGGTTAATAGGATAGTAGAGTCATTCGGGGTAAGTGATTGCAGTGGGTAAGTGAGCGCATCGCTTATATCTCGGAAACGGGATGCGGGGGGTAGGGTGTGTCTTCGGGTTAATTTGTGGCGATATAGTCACCAATTAGTTTCAACTATCGTTTGGACAGCGTGGCTTACCGTCAAGGATATTTTTATAAAAAAGCAAAAATGGCAGTTAAATCGAAACATTTTAGTGTATTGGAAAACATTGCTGCATAACGGCCGTTGATCCAAACACGGTAAATTCTATTTCATTTGTAAATGTGCATATTTTAGCAGATATGGGATAAAAAATATTTTGAACTGGCTTTGAAATTGAAATCCGGCAAACGTTATTTTCAAAATTATGCTCGTGGGGCAAGTGTGCGCGGGTAAGTGAGCGCATGTTTTGTCGAACAAAGCTGTTTAAATTAAATTATCTATCTGCGTAGTTTTCATAAATATTACTTTATTTTAATTTTAGTATCACCGTTGTACCCCGAAATTATATTTTTAATAAATTTTGTCATCAACCATCCTACTCGTTTCCATAGCGCACACTTACCCCACAGAGCTGCGCTCACTTACCCGCAATTGGGGTCAAGTGAGCGCATTCCGATTTTTTCCTTAAAACGCGTTATAGCAAAAAAAGTAATGAACCTACTGTAATCGTGTCTATTGTTTATTATAGCCAGATAAATGCCCTACCCAAAACACCCAAGTTTGTGCTCCTAACTGTCATACTTTTTTTGCTACGGCGGTGTAAAGACAAAAGTGCACCCAGTTACCCCGAATGACTCTATTATACCCCAGCCATACAAATGCTTTTCAAGTATTGGAAATGACTCTCAGACTTTAAAGCCATTAGTGATTGATTATATTGATATCCGTGACAGAATATTCCCACATTGGCCAAATCATGCAACATGTAGATAATTTTCATTGCTCTTTATTTATTTTTTCAATATGTTGTATAAAAAATCAAATGATGATTAAATAGCAATGGAGATAATAAATTAGGTGTATGTAGAGTAAATATTTAAATATATATAATTATGTTTCAATTAGTTATATTATTAGCTGATGTTATAGCTGTAACGGTTGAAAACAACACACGATCACTCATAGCCCCCTCTATAACTTCGTGTCAAAATGTGAAGGTAAACACACAAACGCACAAATAATATGAATAGCGTTTAAGCAAGACCAGGGGCCTGTCTTATAAAGCTGACAATTGTAATTTACAATGACAATTTAATGTACAGCCGATTCGCTACCAAGAACTGAACTATCCTTACAAGTTTAGCAATGTAGATTGAAATTGTCATTGTAAATTACAATTGACAGCTTTATAAGACGGGCGCCCAGTAAGACCGAGAATCGAACACGGGACCACAGCGTAGTATTTACTACAGTGACATGGAAATTATGTACATTTTAAATAATCCTTAGTTTTGTACTTAATTTATTACTGTAATTTAGTTGTAGCACTAAACTGAGTTATGGTCTAAATACGTGTAAATCATTATCATTAGTAGCGTAATTAAAAAGAAGAAGAACATCTTTGCATGGTCTGACATACGTGATAATTTCATAAATTAGGTGTTAAATAAGCAACGTCGCGTGCAAAATACCAATAACTTATTTATATTAATAAATAATTATAGCATATAGATTTATACATTTATAGATATTGGCGTAGAAAAAAGCTTGATTATTTTTTGACACACACGAGATTTCAAAAGCGTTCTAAAATAAAATTGTTGTTTTCTGGATTTATCTCATCAAAATCATTAACTTTTTGGTTACAAAGTTAATACAAACGAAGCAAGCGGAAAAAATTCACACCGCCGGCGGGATTCGAACCCACGTCTTCTGACAAGCCGGGTCAGACGTGTTAAGCCGCTACACCACGGCGGGTTCTGCCCGAGGCGGCGAAATTGTGATCCACTTGCTTCGTTCATATTGCTTTGTCACTTGACTACTCACGGGTAGCTTGAGCGCCATCTATGACTTTGTAGTAGAACTATACAGTCACTCAACTGACAACATTACGTATGTACAAGTTGACGAGAGATGGAGCTTTTTCGGAAAAAACCTAAAAACACTAGATATTGAAAAGTTAATATCAATATCTAGTGTTTGATTAAAACACCAAGTGTTCCAAAAAATACTATCTTGTGGAAAAATTTCTTCAAAATAGTAAACATTCATCAAAATTAACATACAACATTGTAGCGAATATCTCTCGTCATTTCCAATTTGTAACTACAAAAGTTACATATTTGTAAGACTGGCTGCGCTTTTAGCTTGAGTGTTATCTTTATTTCTTTTAATTGATATGTATAGGCTACACAAAATATAGGATCATTACAGCGAGCATATCAATTGCTACTTTTGGAATCTCGTGTGCGAAAGCTGCGTAAAACAAACAATAGGTAAACAGTGCACTATTGCATCTCACCGGCCATCACACCGTCAGGTGGCCCGGCGCGGGCGAGCGCGTAGACCACGCCGCCTACCGGATAACCTCAAGTCATTTACACTTTACTTACTATGCCAGAGTGGGTGATCTGATTTGATTTGATACAGCACTTTACTTCTTATGACACATTTACTTAGCACCTACATTAAAGTAAAGGCAAAGCATCGTCAATGTGCCTTTCAGCGTAAACAGAGTGCCATAGTCCAACGTACTAAAATTTTAAAGCCAATGGCCTTTAGTAAAAATTACTATAAGTATATTGCTGCTTGCCATATCATTTACTCTAAATTCTCGGATTCAACAAAGTCTTGCTAATATGTCAAAGTTTATCGGGGGATAGGGTAGGATTAGTTTTATATGCAGGCAGACATAATTATTGTTTGCCAGTGTATTTAAAGACTCGACGATGACCCAGTTAACAAGTCGACGACAGAGAGTGAATATGGGCAAAGATATTTAACACTTTCATTAGCACTAACTAACTAATGTTACATCTCGTCGTCAACCTGACGTCTGTGTACTGCTTGACTGCATCTTTACCTACAACTTAAAAGCGTGATTGTACGTGTTCTAAATATACACTGCACGATAAGTCTTAGGCACATACATATAATACAGGGTGGTGCCGAATGACCCATTTTATCAAACTGAACAACTTTCCCTAAGGACCAAAGTTAAAATCCCTAGACGGCCTATTCAAAAAAATCTGCTGTCCAAGCAATTTTCTATGGGAGGTCCAATATTTTTTCAGGCTTTGAACTTTGGTCCTTAGGGAAAGTTGTTCAGTTTGACCTATTGAACTTAACGTTTACGGGAACGTGGATCAGTCCGCACCACCCTGTATAAGTACTTAAATCTGCTAATCTACCCAAGTATATGTGTCGCAAGAATTCACAGTGCTGTTTTAATTTCAATGTGATGAATGCTCCAGGTTTGGGTGATGATCTTAAAACATTTGTTCATGACTTTGGTGATAGATGACGGTGATAAGGAAACTAAAAGCGTTGCTATTTTCTTTGATAATGTTGTCTTGATAGTCGAAAATAAAAGTAACAACTAAAAAGTACGCAAGAACACATTCACAATTATTATTATTACACATTCCTAATTTTATTAATTACCTACTTCTGAAATGAAACGTTTATAGATTTTATATTTTTGTGTTCTATGTGAAACGTTCACAGTATGAGTAAAAGTTGGTAAAAACTCAAATTACATTCAAAATATTAAACAAGATCAGTGTTTATTGGTAAAATACATTTATGGGTGGGTAGATATTCCAATAAATACTTGAGCTGTTGCATAGAACTCAGAAATATAAACTTGGTATTCCGTTTTCGGAGGATAAACGCCTTTACTTCAGCAAGTATTTTTAAGAATTCGTCTTTTGTTCCTGAAAAACGTGTTTAGATTCATTATAAATTAATAATTAAAGTTCAGTTTAAAATACCTGCCAAAGTAAAAAAAATTCTTCCTGAAACAATCTAATCCAATGATGACCACCACGGACGTATTTATAGCTTTGACAAGGGGGGTGCTTTAGCCGCTGTTTGCCCTGCCCTTGCCTCGGATGCCCAAGAGGGTAGGGGGGAGCGTCAGACACCATAAGAGCAGGTATGTACCTCTGGATGCTCTGGAGGATCGGAGATAGCGTCGGACGTCCTGGAGGACAGGGGATAGCATCGGCCCCCCTGAAAATCCAACGCCCGTCATCTTTTATCCTCCAGAGTGTACGACGCTTCACACACCCTCCAGGGCGTCCGACGCTACCTCTCACCCTACGGGACGTTTAACGCTACCTCCTGCCTTTCTGACAAATTGACGCTACCTCCAACTCTCCAGGGACGCCATAGACGGGAAGGGGTAGCGTCGGACCTACTACTGTGTTAAAAAGTAGCGTCGGACGCCGTCGAGGGCGTGGGTGGCGTCGGACACTCTGGAGGATAAAAAGTGAGGGCGTTGATTTTCCTGAGTTTCCTGCGCTATAACGCTACCTCTTGCCGTCTAGGGAATCCCCGGAGGGTTGGAGGTAGCGGCATACACCCTGTGAGGCAGGATGTAGCATTGGACGTTTTGGAGGATGGGAGGTAGCGTCGGACCCTGGCGGGCGTGGGTAGCGTCAGGCACATTAGAGAATGAAAAATGGCGGGCGTTGGATTTCCTGGGCGTCCGACGCTACCCCCTGCCAGGGCGAACCTGCTGTTCAGGCTATCTGACGCTATTCCACACTTTTAGGGCGTCCAACGCCTCAGAGTGTCCAAATCTACCCTTAACAGATCAGAGGAAGGTGCATTACGTACCTCTCCACTCCTCGTTCCCCCGAAATGCAAAAAGAGCCATATAGTTAGAGGAATAACCATTGTCTCCCATACATAACCCTTTTTTTTTGCGTCAGAAGATGCGCTTCATCACATATGTTCCTAGATCAATTCTAAGCATTTCTAGTCCGGGAGCCAGAAAAAAAAGTGAAGAATGGCGGATAGCGGGGAGATCAAAGATGGCCGCCGCCAATCATTTAAAAAAAAATCCTATCTCCTCCTGGTGGCTGGCAGGGCAAGTTTAGTATCATTTCCATACAAATCGATGCCGTAGAATTTGTTTCTGGTACTATTTCTTGTCTATTTCATAATAATTTCAGAAGAAAAACGTAAAAATGTGAAAATTTAGGTTGAAGATTTTTGCTTTGTAAGCTAATAACTTTTTAAAAGTGACAAAATATGACATATAAAAAATACTGTTATAAAGTGTGATTTGTGTGGATTCTATAAATAAACACATTTAATAATGATTTAGTGCAAAAAAACTGTGAAAAAATTTAAAAAGACTGCAGTCTGGGCAGTGGCTGAACACGCGCTATATGGCGTTAATCTTACAAATAGAGATTATACCACATAAAATAAGTTATTTAGGTAGGTCACATGCAAAAAAATATGACCACAGTTTCCATCACACAGATATAGATCTAATAACTTTAACTTTCTTTTAAAGAAAATATGAATGCAGCAAAGACAATCTTACTCGTATGCAACAGGTGCGTTCCAGGTACTAACTTTGATATCTGGTAAATCTGAAGAGTCTTCATTTTGCGACCCCAAGAAGAAAAACACGGAAACGTTTAGAGAAGCATTGAGGTTATACCCAGACATGAACTTCTTGGTATATACCAATTTAATTTCTTCTTGGCAATATTATGGCCCGAAGTATGTGCTCGCAAATAATAGTTTTCATTAGTGGGATGTTCTCAGGACAGCTAGCTAGCTTGTAAATGATGTGTTGATGTGGTGTAGTGGTCTGTTTGATGCGCAAAGAGGTATCTCTCTATCTTCGTGTGAGACGCCGAGTCATCCAACGACCCGATGGACCCTGGTGTCAGAATTTTACAGCCGCCTACTACAAGTAGCAGAGTTTCTGACATGGTTGTGTAACGACCACCGTTTAAGTAATCATAGACAGCAACCGAAACCGACAGCTCAACGTGCCCTCCACGCACGGAACCATATTTTTTGAAATGTTAAATTTAAATATCTGTTCTTGAATCTACTGTTTACCGGATCTGAGTTGTGTATGTCCATTATTATCCATGGATAGCACTGTGATGCAGAGAACCCTAGTTTGAATTGGGGTATAATGATTTTTGCATCTTCAATCAGTGGAATCATTAAACTAGGATAATTTACAATAATGATCCTCTTGTAGTATATTTTTGTGATATATCTGTGCAAGTCAATGGTACTCAGCTAACAATGTTAGACAATACAGTCAGTCAATGCTACTCAATAGCTATTATAAGTTATTCACTCGTCGTCGAGTTAGTCACGGTTGGAAAGTGCTCGAGCCATGGATCTAGGAAATACTATGGCTCGGGCTTAAAATAAAAATATTTTGGTAATTATTATACGTCAATGTTTGTACGTTAACGTGAAATAAAATAGTTCCTTTAGCACATTATCTCTGAGGCGGTCGATGGGATGTATCTCTTGAAATTAAATGACGTCCCGCCGACATTGGTCTCAATTTTGAGGCTAAAATCACCAGTAGAACGCAGTTTGCCTGGGCAGGGAAAGTTGCGTCATATCCTAGAGTCATCTTTGCCGCAATGCCTCAAAACAAAGGTATTCGATCGGTCGTTTACTAGTAATGAATGATACTTACGAGTAGGTACTAATAATCTAGCCAATACGTAGAACCTCCTTAACGGTATTTTCCAAATTATGCAAATATAGTTTGCGTCTTTCGTACTTGGGTATGCTTCATCAGTTCAGCGTAAAAAATGAACTGAACTACAAAGACATTTTATTATAGATACGGTACCCCCATAAAGCTTGAACAGAAAAATTGGCATGTGTCACGTAACAGCTCATAGCCTGACTGATTCATTGGTCGTCTTGTGAACCAATTTGAAGTAACAAATTTTTGCTCAGGTGGCGTATCTACAACCTAGAACCTATATATAATATCATTGACTGAACTACATAAAGTTAAAACTGACAGCAAAAGTAACTGACCGGCTACATATCCCTCACAGACTCATAGAGAGTTACCTATATGCTTAAGATCCCAGTAATTTACTAAAATCCAGAATGAGATTATAGTAACCAACATGGTATACATAGTTATAATTTATTTAAACGGGTTCTTATCGACAAATTGTAAAAAGTCTGAACTGTTGCTTAAAAGTTTGATATCTAGTTTTCGTCTAGAAGTGAAGCTAATTGAAATGGCAGTTGGCTGGGCACATCTGTTGATCAGTAGTATACCTAACCGATGTGATGGACGGTGGAGTTCAGTCAGATACGCGTTCTTGAATGGAGATTATGTCTGGGCAAGCGTAGCGGATGCCGCCATGAGGGACCGGTGATTTAAAAGAAAGAAAGCGGCTGGTATTGAGTAGAAGTAGAAAGAAGGCAGCAACAGAAGATCGTCTTGTTCCCAGGGGGAAAGCCAATATCCAGTAATGGCATGCAAAAACTCACACTCGACTTTTTTGTAAGATTAACGCCACATAGCGCGTGTTCAGCCACTGCCCAGACTGAAGTCTTTTTAATTTTTTTCACAGTTTTTTTGCACTAAATCATTATTCGGTGTGTTTATTTTTAGAATCCACATAAATCACACTTTATAATAGTATTTTTTATATGTCATATTTTGTCTTTTTTTTAAAGTTATTAGCTTACAAACAAAAATCTTCAACCTAAATTTTCACATTTTTACATTTTTCTTCTGAAATTATTATGAAATAGACAAGAAATAGTACCAGAAACAAATTCTACGGCATCGATTTGTATGGAAATGATACTAAACATGCCCTAGCAGCCACCAGAAGGAGAAAGGATTTTTTTTAAAGATGATTGGCGGCGGCCATCTTTGATCCCCTCCCTCTCCGCCATTCTTCACTTTTTTTTCTGGCTCCCGGACTAGAAATGCTTAGAATTAATCTAGGAACATATGTGATGGAGCTCATCAAATATAACTTTTTTTTTGGGTTAAAAGTGTTAGGCCTTACACTAATAATACTAAACAAATGTAGGATTCGGCCAAAAACCTTGGATTTTGGCAAAAAACCTGGATCAGCTTAGGACGACGGCCGAAGAAAGTCGACGATTTAGCCACTGTGTTTAGCCATAAAAACGTTATTCTGCCATCATACTGCGACATCATTTTTTTTCTGTTGATCAAAAGGACATGAATGGGGGGTGCCCGCGCACCCAAAACACCCCCCTTATATACGCCCGTGATGACCGCTACTACGGATGGCTGTGGACATGACGATGACAAGAGACGATCACGCGGCGTATCCTGTCCGAAACATCCCCTTGATGCAAATAGTCCAGGGCTATTAGATTTCAATTCAAGAAATAACAATAATGCCTAATAGTCTCGGGTTATGAGTAAAGGTGCTGTAAAAGTAGATTTAGGGATAAATTCGAGGAACGGGCAGCAAAGTCCAACGATTTCAAAATAATCCTAGTAGAGAAAATACTGTTGGGGAGGCCCTGGAGAGCAGATATCTAGCAGAGAACATCTGCTCTGATAATGGGTCATTTCTTGTGCGTCAAGAGGACATTTTGGAAAGAGGTGTATTCTGCTTTTGATCGACGATGAATGTTACAATTTATATGACGTTTATCTATCATTTGCCGTTTTATACTAATAAAAATTTTCTTTGCAAACAAATGTCAGTCTCTGAGTTTGAACTGTCTTACCACGTGATTGCCGAGGAAGAAGCCGCGCGTGTAGTCGACGCCGCTCCACTCGCGCGCGTCACGCACGTGCAGGCCGAGAATGTCGCCGAGGATCTTGTGCATGATCTCCAACCGCGCAGTGTTGCTCTGCGGCCCTTCCTCGCCCAAGTAGTCGCTGGGGTCCGCCTCCAGGTGGATCTGGAAACCGAACACCTGTCATGTTAGCAGCTGCAGCTGGAAATATAACAAAGGGTGAGGCAACATGAAAAACTAAACAACTTTTCCTAAGAGCGAAATGCGAAAGAAAGGCTGACCAAGCTAAAAAACGTGATACCAGTTTTGAAGACCTCTCTCTCAGACCAACTCCCTAATATTGCAAAAGCCATAACCAAAAAAAGAAGAAGAAGAAGTAAAAAGAAAGGAGATTGTCATGTCTGACCTGTGAGAAAATGGCGACTCCGTTGTTGGTGAGATCAGTGGCCTGCAGCAGCGAGGGAGTGCGCCACGTCTCTTCAGAAGCCAGGATTTGGATGTCCAGCTCGTGCCCAGGGTGCCCAGTGTACTTTGATGGCCTAAAAGCGCATTAACTTTAAATATCTCAAGCGTAATCACGTACTAAAATCAAAAGCATCCTAACTTGCAAAACTATTGGGTTTATGCGTTTAGAATGTCCTTGATTTCACTTCATCTAAAGTACTAGTAGATTAGAAGGCATGTACAATGTGTACTATGTATAAAACATATTACCTATTGTTAATAATAATTATTATATTCAGAAGTTTAGCCATTTGTGACATGCTATCTTTCATTCATAGCGTGAAGAGTTATATTATGTAAATATTATGTAAAATGAGACAAGATGCCAAACTAGAACAGAACACTAGAGTTTTGCAATCGCATTAGCAGCGGCCTGAGACAGTGGCAACTGCAACACGCAACATCGCGTCTCGTCACTGCAAGTTTGTTTGATATGGTACGATTTATTAATTATTATATTTGTTAATTAAACTGTTATTTCCCAGTATCGCATCCGTCATATTACGTGAAGCAGTTGCTGCTAGTGCGATTGGACCTTTATGTAAAGTGCAGTACAAGCTATTATTATAAAGCAAAATGAACATAGATTCTAAGTACAATTGTCGTACTTTGAAAGAAATTATGTACACCTGAAGAATATACATAGCAGGCAGAATGTAAATGTATTTATAAAATGTATTTATTTGAAAATAGCATGACATAAATAATGAAATTAATGGTATGTTCTATTATAAGCTCAATATATTTTGCGTACCGACACAAATTAGCGTCCTGACTTGCTCTGCAAAATTCATTAAAATATAATGTACAGTTTGCACGTTGAGGATTATTTATTAGGCACAAAAATATAATTACAAAAGTGTTATAGAAAAGATTATAGCATTATAAATAAACATTAAGTCACTTACTGTCTTTCACTTTCTGTGGAGAACTGTTTCTTAGCAGGAGACGCTTGGTAGCAGAATATGTGATGTTTCATCTTCACAGACTTCCACTTGTCAAAAGAAAATTGTACAACTTCGTTTTCACGAATCTGTAAAAAATTAATTCAAAAAGATCTTATTCTCACTCAACCCAATCCCTAGGAAAGAACTGTTAGAAGCAGGTAAAACGGCTGTGAGGGTTTGCGAGTCAAACGAAAGGTAGCATACCTCAGCAGTCTTATAATAGGGTAGTACAGTGTGCAGCAGGTCTGAGCAGAGCGCGAGCAGGCGGCCTCCGTCCAGTAGATGCGCCAGAAGCAGGGGCGCGCAGCGGCCCACGCAGCCCGCCACCGCCACCAGCGCCGCGCGCCCGCGCCACGCGCCTGCCTCCAGCGCCTCGCGCGACACGCAGTACAGCGTGTACCTGCCGGAGGAAACTCAAAGCTTTATACTAATCCCAGTTAAACATTAAGATAAACATGGTAATCAACACTTACCTATCAACGTCTAACACTTTTTTCAACGAAGCCTCCAAGTTATCTCTAGCAACCGCACTGTCAGAATAAATCAATACATTCGGTGATTTCGTGTTAAGTAATGGACGGGAACCCTTTGCGGACTTTGGCGTGCTTTGCTGCGACGAAGACTCCTCTTTGACCAGTGGAGGTGCCTCTAAAGGCGGGTGCGAGCCCTTCCGCGGACCAGTCGTACTAACTATTCTCTTATGTGTTGTCACTGATTTTATTTGACTGGATATGTTTAATAACGATGTGGAGAGTTGACTTGTTCCTTTTTTGAGATCTAACTTTAGACTAGATTTCTTTGGTGTGATATTATGTTGAATTTCAACAGTAACATTTTCGAGAACCAGTTTTGATTCATCTGGTTCTAAAGGTTTCTTTTCTGGCGTCTTTTGCAGCGCTTGAGGCGCTACTGAATCAGCTCTGCCAGCTTCCTCAAGAGACTTGGTAGTGTTACAACTTACATCAGCTAGTGTTACATTCTTTCTGGTTGGTGGTGGTTCTAAGTGCATGTCACTTGTGCCATTCATTTCTATGGTGCTGATTTTTGGTTCGGATTTAATGTCTACAACTTTGGATAGTTTTCTTAGGAGTGCAGCATGAGCCTGCCACTGGAACTCTCCTGGTGGATATTTAAGAGCTTGTTGTATGTCACTACGCAAACTCCTCATTGAGGGATCTGTTGCTTTATTGGGTTCACCTGACAACTGTATGGCTGAAAATACAACAGTATATCAAAGGCTGGCTAAATTAAAAATGAAGCTCCATAAATAAAAGATATTTCACAAAAAGAGGAAGAAGCATATGAAAATTCTCATTTCATTTTCATTATTACTTACTCTGGACCCGTACTACTGGTAGTTTGTGGTCAATGACAAATTCTCCCCCTACAAAACTGAAGCCCACCATACTAAGATGTTCCATGTTGGTTTTGAGGACAATGGCCAGATGTGATCCTGCTTTCCAAGCCACTGGCTGGCCTACAGATTCCAGCTGAAAGTCAAGATTATTTTATGATAAATTTCTAATCAGCAATAAAAATATTTAGTATATTTATAAAGAGGGGCATTCCACAAAAATTACTGAATGTCACCCTGATTGCTAATATTTCCATGTGAGACATATGATTCTAAAACTCCTGTAACTTTGTATCTACAAGCAGGGTATTCATTAGGGAACATTTCTGGGACAAAGTTCCAAAACATTGCATACAAAAGTTCCCCATAAATGTTCACAATGAGGACGCATTTTAAACAATGTTGTGGAACTAAGTTCCCAATGAAAAAACATCTATATTGGAAACTTTTCGGGAACATTGTATAAGAATCAAAGAATCTGGGAATATGTCCCCAATGAACCTGGTTTAACATAAGTTGGTGATCCCATACACATCCCATAACCGAAAAAAATGTTTTTTTTTGGTGGAATGCCCCTTTATCACAAGATTAGTGTCTTTACTTGTTATATTTAACTTACAGGCACAACATCTTGATAAGAACTGCCCTCATGAGGATCCATTTCACATTCAAACAGGATGTCAACATCCAAGTCTGTGACGGGTGAAGTTTCACTGGAACCCAGAGGGAGGCCGCCGGCACACGACACCCAGTCACTGATCTCAATGCACTGGGTGGGTTTCATGCTGCATATCCTAGTGGCATTTGTGTAATCCAGCAGATCACATAGATATGCATTCTTTGGATTTGTACACAGTTTTGAACTAAGGGTGGGAGTTTCTGAAATTAAAAACAATTCATAGATCAACAGTTCGGACAGCATTAGAAAAGCATGAGGAGAAAAGATACATGGAAGGAAAATAAAATGTCATTTTAGAGGCATCAATGAATATATTGAATATCTATCTATTCTTATTGTGTTGTGAGATAAAAACAAATGTTTTGGCAAGCAAATGCAAATTGTAAATAATTTTTTATATTTATTTTCTATTACTTAGTATCTATTCAACAAGTTCAAAGAGCATGCTATGATACCATCAGCTAATGCCAAGAAAGTGTTAGTACTTATCTATGTACAAAATCAATTCGAAATTAAACTATTCATAACTATTAATCCTACTCTTCAAACTAACTAAACTCCTATTGGGAAAAATTTAATCAGCATTATTGAATACACCCTCTTTGTACTTAAGTATGAAATTACATAAAATCTAGCTCACCTGCTGCATTCTCAGGTACTTTGCAGAAGGCGACACTGGTGTTCCCGTTGAGGAATTCCAGGAGGCGCGCGCGAAACGAGCGAATCCGCCAGGTCTTGATAAAGGTCATCGCGATGTAGATCGGCGTGAACAGCATCTTCCAGCCGCTATCGCCGCACTATGCACCCGTTATCCAACAATATCACAATACCTAACTACGAAATTGGGTTATCGATTCTAAAGTCCATGGTTACCATACTAAAAACCGCCCAGTAACGTGAAAACTTGAGTGAAATGTGCGCGGGAAAAACTAGAAATAGCACAATTAAATTATTTTTCAGCAATTTAGACAACTTATTACTTCGTGAGATCGCGTAAAAGCTTTTTATCCGTAAAATTAAATTTTATAATTCACATTCGCTCGCACCACCTTAGTTCGTCCATAATAAGTTTACGTTCCGTTTCACTCTAAGCGAGCAGGTAAAGTGCCTAAATATGCATAAGTACAATAACAACGGAATATATCTAACAAGTTTTAATTAATTTCTTAATAATTAATGTAATTAAATGAAGTTTTTGTCTTTTCTGCTCGAATAAATAAAAAAATATCGAAAACAAAGGTTCTTAAACTTATGCTAAATTTGCGTCGTACGAAACGTTAATCAAATGTCAAAACGTTACCGGCTTCGTTCATAATAAAATGAAACGCGTTCGTGAAGATTTTCAAAAAATCTGTTCATATAGTCCGTCGGCCCATCCAGGAAATACATACGTCATATGACATCAAGATGAGACGCATTGTAACAGGTCGGAAAAGTTGTGCTAAGTAAGAATCAGAAGATACACCCAACCCGGAATTGGCTGTAAGATGAAAAATCCGTGACTTCCGGTACCCATAACGGTGTCAACATTTTTAAAAGTTAGCCCCAAATACTTCCGACTATTTTAGGATAGGCAAACTGATGCTTATATTCTTAAAAGCGCTAAAAGCTCCCATGAGTTTCGTATTAACATAGTTTTCCCATGTGACGTAGGTATATCCTGGATGGGCCGACGGACTATAGTACTTACTTATGTTTTCTGCGGTAGTTATCGTAACTGAGTTTTAAAAGCCGATGAACTGAATTTTTACCCACGACGGGACGGCGACGGTATATGCGTTTGGGGGGTGAGAGAATTTGCGTTTGTGTGTTTGTGCAAACCTATGTTACCAATTATCTCCCAAACCACTAGTCCGATTTTGATGTGGTTTTCAGTGACGGGTTGGAATTTTTTTGGTGCATGTTCTTAAATAGGTATTACGCGAACAACTCGACAGGGAGCGCTGCAGTAAACATTTCTTAGCGCAAACCAATGTTACCAATTATCTCTAAAGCCACTCGTCTGATTATGATGCGGTTTTCAGTGAGGTCACTCGAGCAACTCACCAGGGGGAGCTGCAGGAAACTGTCGTGGGTATTTCTAAATTTAAATTTTGTTTTCACTTGTTTATTATGATAGTAGGTAAATAGGCACCTGGGCAGGTTGTAAGTAAGGCAATAAATATTAGAGTTAAAAGTATGTGCTTTTTTACTCATGTGTGTGAAGATACAGGTGTGACTGATAGCATAGGTGGTTACCTACGTAGTTACGTGTTCGTGGAATCGTAGCCGTAGAGCGTTACGTGTAGCATGCCGCGTAGACTCGTAGACCATACCTACTTACTATGCTTGTAGCGAAATATATCTTTTATGGATCTCGACGTTTTCATTTTCTCTAGTTCGTCCCAAAATAAAGTAGGTACCTACTTAGGTAGGTTAGCTAGCTACCGAGTTACAAGAAGAACAGCTCAAAACATAAATAGCACAAACGCGAAGAATCTAGCGGATGTTTGAGGTCTTCACAGGTCTTGCAGTTGCATTTCCTTCTTGATTTTGGATAAGTAGAAAACTTTCCTACTTAGGTACTAGGTACATACTTACTTACTTACTACTCGAGGCATCCTCTGATGTTTGTGTAACGATATACAGAAATCGGGGCTGAGGGCTAACCAAACCACCTTTTAATAACGGACAATCGGGTTTCACCTCAGTTGACACAAATTCACAAAGTATTTTTAAACCAGTAAATATTAAAGGGAAAAGGGAACCGACATTTTTAACTGATTTGCAACTTGCGTACTTGGTCACGATAAACTTTGCAAAAAGGTCAGTCATTTACCTTCAATCTGTCTTCAGTGCACAAATAAAAATACGCCAGTAAAAGTAACTGCACCTACTTAGATAAAGCATGGATGTGACAGGAACAATGCTCTTTCGATACTATCGTGGAAGGAAAGAAAAAATACTACTCGTCCCTTATACAGGGTGTTTAAGCTCGCCATATCGTACCTATTAAGTACGTAGGTAACTGATTACTAACTATAACGAAACTGATTGGAAACAAACAAACATTTTGAAAATCGTAACGCAATTTATTAACATTTATATAAATAAAATATAAGTACCTACCTAGGTAAATATTAAGAGCAAAAAATTCTCATGATTTTCGCGATCAAATTAAAGTTGCTTAAATTATACAGGAAGTAAGAATATGAGTAACCCGATAAATAATATTATGAAATTTAGGTACTCATTCTCATGGGCTGGTTGACATCTTAAAATATTTTCAGATTTTTCACATTATACGTCGTGGTACGGCAGTTACGTACGAGCAACCCGAGTAACCTGTCCCTGTGGCTAACACCCTGTATAAACTAGCATATAAACATAGTTGTTTACATGAGTAGAACGGTCCATTGGTGATATGATAAATGTAGTCGATGCGTTGTTTATCGGATGCAGTGCAGTCTTGCGGCGATTCTCGCGGCGGGAGGTCAGTGAGGTGCTAGCGGACAGAAATCTCAGTGAAATGGAGCTCAATGGGAAAACGCACGATCTAAACCACAACATAAGGGACTGCTTCAAATACAAAAAAACATTCTGTAAGTACAACGATGGAATACAGTATTTCGTTGTTCTGTGCGGTTGTTGGTTCTGGATGAACAAGAATTTCTTATTTTAGTTTTTGCGAGAAGTAGTAGGTACGTAAATTTGACGGTTATTCAAGACTACCCTACTTGACTAGCCCAGTATAATAATATTCATGCGTATTTTTTTCTGTATTACGATTATAAGTATTATTTTTATAACATATACTAAGGTTTGCACATACCTAGACTAAAATAGATAAGTATATTTTTCTGCAATTTGGTGTCATTGACCTATGCCGTAAAACGCCGGCATAAAATCATCCAGGAAATGGGCAGCAGTGTTCCCTGTGTACGCAACATCCTGCACTGCGCTTGCCAACTCGCCTTCCAAGCGTGGTGAGGTGGTGGTGAGGGTGGCAATACCCTCCGATAGGAGTAGGCCCATCATGCCTAGCAGGGGACTGTTGTGGCTGCTAATGTGTACTGTAATGTTCCAATGAGCTCTGCGTATAGTTCGGTCTTTTTTCTTGTGCATATCAACAATATGACAATAAATGCAGTTGTATGTGAAAATAAATAATAACACCTTGGTTAAGTTTTTAACGTCGTGTTCGTCGTCAAAGGGCTCACGAAAGTACCTATGGATGCTCATTCTGTTTTGCATCAATCTTGCGTCACCACATGCAGGCCTCGCATGAAAGCAAAAGTTAAAATAAATAAAGAGTCTATTAAGTGCGTAAATTTTTTTAAACAGATGAATATCTGCACTTATTGAATATTAAACTTAGGCATCAAAAGAAACAAATAATAATTATAGAGTCTAATTTAAGTGCTTAAGTTTTTTAAACAATTGAATTTCTGCAGTTATTGAATGTTAAAGTTAGGCATCAAAAGAGACAAAGCTGCTCAAGTTTGACTATATTTCGAGTACCTTTTTTGTTCTAAGTTACTTATCTGCGGTAAGCAGGTTATAAAAGGTTTACCACCTCATTTAAAAGCTTTGGCAAAAATAACTAACTTTAAAAAAACTATAAGATTTGTGAAGAGTTGATGAGCAAACTAGGCCCTAAGACATTTTTAATCTTTCTTACATTTTACACACGGCGGGATCATATACTTACATGTGCCAGGTCTATTTATTTCCGACTAGTAACGGGTGCAATCTACATTTAAGTAGCACGTGCTTGTAATTGTATTATAATTATACACCGCTTATACAAACAGAACCATCAACTCAATTTATATCAAATATAACTAATCCTATTATACAAGCAAATATTGTAAATGTGAATGAGTGTTGGGTACTCCGTCCCTTTTTCTCGTTTTAACCATCAAAATCGAAAGTTATGAATTTCTTCATTGTATTGTTCACCATCAGGAATCAATTTTATCCTCAACCAAGAACATAGTTACGAGTAGCAAGCAATACTTATTCGCTAAAGTTGCGAAGCATCCTTCTTGCGATTTCTATAAAACTGAATGATGGTTTTTAGGGTGGTTTTTAAAAGATGGTTTTTAGGGTGCCGTACCCAATGGGTGAAAACGAAACCCTATTAGAGAAACTTCGCTGTCTGTCCGTCTTTCACTATATATACCTACCAGGCTGTATCTCATAAATTTTCACTGATGCCGTATTTCTGTTGCCGCTATAACAACAAATTATTATTATTATTATTAGCCCATGTCGTCCCACTGCAGGGCAAAGGCCTCCCTCCCTTTCTTCCACTGTTCCCGGTTTTGGGCCGCCTCCATCCAATTCTGGTCTTGCGCATTTATTTCGTCGGTCCATCTCTTTCGAGGTCGACCGCGCGCCCGTTTTGCATTAGGAGGGACCCAAATTGTGCAAGTTTTTGCCCAGAGTTCGTTCGGCATCCTGGCAACGTGACCAGCCCAATCCCATTTTAAGAATGCTGCCTTCTGACCTACATCGATAATTTGTGTGCGGGATCGCAGCGTCGTGTTTCTAACTCGGTCTATAAGCTTGACCCCGAGTATGCTGCGCTCCATATTCCGTTGGCAGACCCTGAGCCTGGACTTCTGGATGTCAGTCAAAGACCAAGTCTGAGCTCCGTAGGTAAGGATGGGGAGAATGCACATGTCCATGAGTTTACGCTTGAGTGTTAATGGAAGGGTACCCTTCATAAGCTCTTTCATGGACCAATAGCTCTTCCAGGCATTTTCGATTCGTCTTTCGACTTCTTTATCCTGTCTGGCCTGGAAAGAAACTATTTGGCCCAAATAGATGTACTCATTGACATATGCAATTCTCTCTCCATCCACTTCCACGTTGTGCTCAGTACCGTTTGTCATCAGCTTGGTCTTCGACATATTCATCTTCAGTCCAACCTCAAGGCTTGCCTGGCTTAGTTCTTGAAGCATTTGATGTAGGTCAGAGGCTGTTGAAGAAAACAAGACAATATCATCGGCGAAGCGAAGGTTCGTGAGCTTCGCCTCGCCGACGACAATTCCCTTATTTTCCCATTTTGGGTTCACCCTTTGAAACACCTCCTCCAGAGTAGCTGTAAAAAGTTTCGGAGACAACGGATCACCTTGTTTCACGCCTCTTTGTATGAGAAATGATGGTCCGGGATTTTGCAGTTTAACTGAGGCAGTGCTGTTATTGTAAATATTTCTTAAAAGACTAATGTAAGTTGGGTGGATATTCTGGTTGTTTAAAGCTTGAAACATGGAACTATGGGTTAAACTGTCAAAGGCTTTAGAGTAATCCACGAATGCCAGGTACAGCGGTAACTGGAATTCGTGGTGCTTTTCTATAATCTGATTGAGAGCGTGAAGGTGATCCGTCGTGGAAAGGCCTGGGCGGAAACCGGCCTGCTCTGGTGGTTGAGCTAGGTCGAGTAGGCCAGATATTCTGCGTTCGATGACCTTAATAAATGCCTTATAAAGGTGGGAAACAAGGCTTATTGGCCTGTAATTAGAAATATCTGCCCTATCACCCTTTTTGTGGAGAAGGATTATTTCCGAGTGGCACATCCCTTCTGGAATTTGTCCGGTTTTAGCATCAAATTAAACAAAGTTGTGATCGGGGAAGAAGTACTGGTTCACCTATTTTAAGCGTTTCGGTAGATATTCCATCTGGACCGGGACTTTTGTTGTACTTCATTTTGCAGAAGTGCACAATGAACTTCTTGTTCTGTAATGGGAGGGATATCTTCTGGGCACACATATGGATTAATAGTTGATATGGATTCTACAGTGGGTTCAGAATATAATTGTTTATAAAATTCGGTACTAATGCTGACTATTTTCTGTCTGTCTCTATGTTTTATTCCGTCTTTGTCTTTTAAAGCGGTTATCCAGGATTTACCCTTTGAAATACCTTTCCTGGCTATTTTGAGAGATTTGTTTGTTTCAAGAGCTACCTGTACTAGTTTTGTGTTGTGTTGTCTGATATCCTTTCTTATGCTTCTTTTGACTTTCCTATCTATTGCTCTATATTCTGTACTTGTCACATTGTTTTTATGTTCCTGTCTGTATTCAATCAATGTTAATGTTTTGTTTGTTAGCTTTTTGACTCTATTTCGTGTTTGCTTGATTCTATTGCTAGCTAATTCTATGCATTTCTCTATACTTCTATATTGCTGCTGAACACTTTGCAATTCTTCTTCTTCCAAAACTGCGAAACTATTTTTGAGTTCTACAACAAATACAAAAATAATATAATAATTTAGCTCCTATACAAAAAACATGTTTCTCGTTTGATTTTATCTATTGATTGATGCGTCGGAAGCTGTATCTCATGACCGTTATTTTATTACCTAGCAAAAGCTTTATATTAGTTTCGGATGTAGTTATACAGTTGAAATTTTAACATATCACTTATTATTTTTACTTCAACAACAAATACTAAATTCAAAAACAAAGAAAATTCAGGGGGCTCAAATACATACTAAATTCAAAAACAAAGAAAATTCAGGGGGCTCAAATATGTATAAATAGGTACTGTGTTTTTTGTTCAATTTTATCTAATGATGTTTCAGAGGCTGTATCTCATGAACGGTAATATAATAGTTAGACAGATAAAATTAAGGGGGGCTCCTATACAAGTTGTATACTACAACAACCGTGATTTGTATGCCATCTTTATACACAATACCAAGTCCAATACGCACTAAGTTATTTATTTATATTAAATGTATAAAGTTTCTCTTACGAATAACAGACACAGGTTAATATATGTTTTTTAATTAACAAAAATATCTATTCATATTAATTAGGGACAGCTTCAAATAGATAGGTTTTAGCTTTAGGTATTATTATCATAATAGTTTCGTATTTAATAATTTCGTATTTATAAAAGTTGGGATTAAATCAGTTCTTGTGGTCCTAATTATTTCACTAAAGGAAGGAAGCGAACAAAGAAAACTGGCCAAGTGCGAGTCGGACTCGTTCACCGTTAAAGTTCAAATTTCAATTTAGTTTTCATCATGCATGGGAAAATAAATATCTTGTTTTTATAGGCAATCGCTTACACAATCCGTTCCGTCTTTGCTTACGTGTACATTGTATGCACGGAAGAATGTGCACTTAAGATACTACCACCCACATTTTGACCTGTTGACATTATTATAATCATACATAATCATATTCCTTGATTATGATATGATTAACGTAACTCGATAACACTGATAAGCCTTAAAAACATGACCATTTTGCTTTGACATGCACGGAAATTGAATCGATTTATTTAATACCTACCTACTTAGCGTCATCCTGTACCTAGACATGCCCTCTCAACTTGGAAAATTAATAGATAAACTCACATGATAACTAGGTACATCCTGCCTACCGCAATATTGTTGCAGTTGTCGTTAAGAAATATCTAGTTATGCATCCAGTTAATTTATTAACATTATATTCATATCAAAGTACTTATGTAACTTCAGATTTTAATTTTACGTAAATCTTTTAATTTCCGAAATATAGGGTGGACGTTAGGAAATGCAGTGCATGTAATTAGGTAGGTACAGCGTTTCTTTCAAAGGAACCTCACAAGCCAATGACAGTGAACCAACCCCTTGACAAACCCGAAGAAATATAGATGGAAAGAAATATGAATAAAATCCATGTAATCGACCAAAACAAATTGAAGCTACTTACATAAGATCGATAGCTCAGTGGCAGAGCGGTGGGGCTTTGACCCATGCATGATATTTTTACAATCTCTTATTTTCTTTTATGAAAAGGAAATGTGATAGTATTGGTAAAAAATGATTACAATAATATTTCCTCACTTAGGAAAATAAATTACCTAATATCAAACCACTATCTACGTGCCAATACCCTTTCGGGTCGTTGGACGACTTGGTATTCCACTCGAAGAAGAAGAATACCCTCAGAATACATAGATAGATAGAAATAAAATCTGCAAAAGCCACACCCACTTAGGTAGGTATTACTATTTGCTCCTAGAATAGATAGTGGATTAGTTTATTACCCTTTTGCTGCACCAAAAACAGTAAACAGATAGATAGCATAAACAACAAATAGAACTATTTGTTAATGAGATGAGAAAGAAATACGTGACGATGTACGAGTGTTAACTTACTACAATATACAGACCTACTTCTATTATTATATTATACAAATCAATTTATTTGTTTAATTAATTAGTAATAACTATTGTTACTAGTATACAAGGAAACGTTATCATTGCGAATTTTGTCTTCTATTGTACGCACAACACATCATAATAATTGATAGTTTATACAATGACATAATATGCAATAAATAATTAACACACTCGTCAGCCTATGCAGTTGCAAGACAAATATCGAAAGTAGACTGGGTTAGAAGTATCTACCTGCCTACATCTTACTTATACAGGGTGTAACGGATAGGTCTCCGAATATTGATATCAGTCAGACCTGTGCACAAACAACCCATATGAAAATATTTTTGAAAATGTATTTTTTTGGATTCCCATAGTACCTAAATGCAGTCAGCAGTTCCCTTGCAGTTCCTGATTTTGAATGGGAGGTTGTATAAATTTTGACGTAATGTTCCTAGGGATAAGTTTTCAGTGTCATGGTCTGCATGCACTCTATCTGTATTGTAATCGGATACCTGTCTTTTACATTCTGTATTACAAGGTGATTCAAAAACCTCGTAGCCTCGAAAGTCGATCATGAAACCGTAATTTTCCTACTTAGAATGTACAAATACATGTGAATTATAAATATTACTTTCTTAATGTTTTTTATTTTATTTGCAGTAAGCAGAAAAGAGGAATCCATGGCCATAAGAATGAAATATCCAACTAAAGTCCCAGTAAGTAGTAATGAATGATAAACAACGTAGGTAGGGTGAGGTGGTCACAGATGAATCACCTTTTTTCAAACCAGTGTAACGTTTTATAGTAAGTAAGGATCAAATATGAAATTGATTGAATTGCGTTATAGCCAGTTTATTTGACTTTATAAATGATTTTCTAAAAACTGTTTAATTGAGTTCAGTTTTTGTTTCACAATTGAAAATAAATGTTAATATTAATCTTAATCCCAGATAATAAAATATTAATCCCAGGTGATTCTATTCTATAAGCACAGACTGACAGTAATGGAGGCGTAACGTTTTAATGTAGAAACGCGTGGTATTATGAATATTGCACGGAAGCCGCAAGTATGCGCGGGCTTCATCTAGTACACTTGTTCATCATAGACCGCCTCACCTATACCCACCCACCTACTTGCTTCTAATTTATTAGTTATTATTATAATTACAAAGTAATAGGTATATTTTTAAATCAAATTAAATTTGCAATGCGATGGAATTTTCCTGGAGCTCGATTTTTGAGTGCCAATCGAACCTTAACCACTCGTATCACACTTTCTACTACTCGATTTTGTTAAATTCAAGGTGTCTGAGTGTTAAAGGATTTGTGTATCAGAATGTGTGATACAATCACAATTATAAATAAATCATAAATTAAAAAACTATAAAAGTCTATCACCCTTGACCCACTCTTTTTTGGTTTATTATTGATTATTTTATTTAATTCTAATAATTATTCTTTTTTACAGTTGATAGTAGAAAAATATCACCGAGAGAAAAACTTGCCAACGCTAGACAAAAAGAAATTCCTAGTCCCAGAAGATATCACTATGTCACAGTTTCTAGTGATAATTCGGAACCGGGTTAAAATCAAACCAAATCAAGTGAGTACGTAAACAACTAAATTCACTGATTACAAAATCAGAAGTTTAGATAAATAATTAGGTAGAATAAAAAACACACTATCATCTCGACCTTCTTTTTACATACCTACTATAGCAATTTTTATAAGGGCTGTTAAATCACTCGCCTGTGCGTTTATTTGCTTGTTGTAAATGCTGGATTAAGCGACACACCCACAGGACAAAAGAAGAATCTGTCTGATGCATGTTAGGAACGAAATCACAGTAGAATCTGAATGTAGACGCACAGCCGAACCAGTGTTACAACTAAAGTTATGGAATTTCACCACAAAAATTATAAGTAAAAAACATTTTTAAAACAAGCTTTTATTTGGATGCGCTAAAAAGCATAAAATAATCTATTTACTAAAACTTTAACTTCTTACTTATAATGGCATTAAATCTACGTCTTCATAATTTATACGATATAAAAGCTTGTCGCGAGATTTAACCTGTGTATAGGTATATTAATAAATAAATTAGGTAACCAGTGTAAATGATCTTGAACAAACTTTTAACCTAACACCACACGATTAGGTATCTACTTAAATCTCGCGACAAGCTTTTATATCGTATAAATTATGAAGACGTAGATTTAATGCCATTATAAGTAAGAAGTTAAAGTTTTAGTAAATAGATTATTTTATGCTTTTTAGCGCATCCAAATAAAAGCTTGTTTTAAAAATGTTTTTTACTTATAATTTATTTTTTACTTTTTAGTAATCTCTAGAAAACAAATCTGTTATGCCATAGTTGATTATGTACGTTGCGCGATAGAACCTACCTACTTATTGCATTCATGAACCTAATAGGTATAAATTGACAAAATTCTTCATTGACAGTGCCATGAACAGAAGACTAAAAACCCCAACACAATAACCACTCAAATCTAAAAATCTTGCAAAGCGACGTCATTTAGTTCACACTAGTATTTACCTGTAATATTCCTGTATTTGTCACCCACTTAGTAAGAAAACATACTTAATAAACTTAATACGCCATCTAATCTTTAGTCCGCCATATCAGGTTTTGTTATGATTATGAGTGACGTAAACGTCATTTTATTTTTCGAGTTATTCTGAAAAATTCCTTTCATTTGACATCCATATTGTAAAAAAACATAAAAATGATATTCTGCCATCTTAAGAAGTCCACAATAGTTAATTTAGAGTGACGTCAACTTATAATTCGAATAGGTAATTCTCAGCAACCTTTCATCTGACACTCATATTGTAAATTATCTTAAAAGGCCATCTTTAGATGTCCGCCATATTATTTTCTGAATTGTACGCAGCTAGACCTTTCATTTGACACCCATATTGTAGGAGTGCGTCAAAAATTACTTGTCGGCCATCTTGGATATTCCGCCATGATAGATTTAGAATGACCTCATATAACTAGCCATGCATTGTCATCCGAACTAAACGTGTATACAAAATTTCAGCTCAATCGGTTGAAGATATCTGCTTCTAAATTGAGTTGCAAGATTTGCCCCGAACAAACATTTTTACTTACATACATACATACACTGCAAGTTAAATAAAAGCTTTTAAAAAAGTGAGACGCGCGTTTGAAACTTTCCTCCATACAAAAAAAAGATAGACGGGCCTAATTTTTGTGCGGTAAGTAAGGCCCTATTTATCAAACTTTAAACATAGCTTTTTGTGTGTTTGTTCCAGTCAGTGTTCCTGATCATCAACAACAGGTCGATGCTGAGCATGACCCTCACGATGGCCCAGGCTTACGAGTACTACGGAGACGAGGACGGGTTCCTCTACATCACATACGCATCTGAAGAGATGTTCGGCTATCAAGATGGTGAGCATGTGGAAAATACACTTGAAGATACATGATTGAGTTAAGCCACCTGGTTGGGCACCTTTGGACCGGGGGCGAGCTGGGGCGGCATTTTTAGTTAAGTTGTGTTTATGTATTATTTGACTTGTTATAACTGATTAAATAAATTTTGAAGTTAAGCCATATTCAAAACTAAACGGTTCCCTAGTGTTACGCGGGTACGCGGTATTCCGATTGGTACAAATTGTCTTAAGCGATTCAGTTTCGCTATACCAATCCGGATACAGCTGTCGTTGGAGACCACCGCGTCTTTTGCCTATCGAGCCGCCATTGCGATTTTGAGGATCCTCCAACCTTATGGATCTACGAAAAAGTACAAAACTTTTTTGCGTACAAAATAGTCCGAATAAGAAATAAAGCATAAAAACCCTGTTATTCCTTTCAGATCTTGGAGGTGAGCGAGAAGTAGAAGCAGTTAGACACAGATTCCCAGATAAGGTGCCTGTTAGTATAACTTCATATTTATAAACTAAGACAAGAGAGACAACATTACATTATTTGAAAGGTATTTGTAGGCTAAATAAAATTTGTCTTATTTGGAATTTATTGAGTTCGGTCTTTCTTATAAAAAAAAATGTTGGGATGGTGAAGTGCTGTGCGCTGCAAATTATATGAAATTTTACGTAGTCTTGAGAAATTGTGTTATTTTGCCTCCTAAAGAGCGGTGGGTACAGGTTTTGGCCTGACGTAGTCTCATCATCCCATCCTGTCTTCCTTTATTTATACGGATTTTTAAAATTATTTTTGAGTGTATTATGTATCAAATTAGCTATGGGTATAATAAGCTAATCAGTAATCACTTTTCAGTTGTACGTAGAGCGTTACATGAGAGAGCGGGAGGTCCCAGCGTTGGGCCGCAACAAGTTCCTAGTGCCCCAAGAGTTGACCATGTCGCAATTCCTTTACATATTACGGTGCAAGATGAAAGTTCGAGATTCACAGGTAATATACTTAAAATTAATACAATTTTATAGAATGAACGACCCACTTTCCCGAAAATGCTAAATTCAACATGCCAACTGAAGAACTTTCCAACCGAAGTCCAAACACAAATATTATTTTTGCTCCCAGAAAATTGCTTGGACAGCAGATAATTTTTTTGTATGGGAGGTCCAATTATTTTTTAGCTTTCAACTTTGGACCTTAGGAAAAGTTCTTCAAATTGACCTGTTGACCCTGTATTCTTTTAATTTGTAATCAAAATCTTTGAATATTCGTTTGTAGTTTCTCTTGTTGGTGAGTGTCCATCTAACTATACCGGATAATGCCAGTTGACTCTCACTTTTTAACCTCTTGAATACCACTGGCTGGATATCGGGTCAGCGAGAAAAATGCCTCTTTGTACCACTGACTCGATATCGGGTCGCTCAGTCCCTATACGTTTCAAACAGCTTGGGAAATGGCGGTTTTTGACATTTCGAAGTACTGGGATGTGGAAGGTTAAGGCCAAGATACCTCACAACGATGGTTACATTTTACAAACGAATCATGTTAGTTATTGTCGACAGGCGCTGTACTTGCTAGTAAACGACAAAGTAATGGTCAGCCACAGCTTGACAATGGCGCAGGCGTACGAGCAATTCAGAGGGATCGACGGCTACTTACACATAACATACGCCACGCAACAAGTATTTGGATAGCCCGTAAGTAATCAATCACTCGTTTCCAAACTATCTGAAAAGTATTTACTTAAAATATGCAAATTACCATAGTCCAGAAAAGTTTAATGCGTCATATACCTAGGGCTCAATTTAATTATGTCTGCGGCCTGCTACTTGCAGTAGTAGGCGGTTGAAAAACTCTGACACCAGGGTTCATCGGGTCGTTGGACGACTTGGTGTCCCACACGAAGAAGAAGTTAATTAAGTACAATACCCTAGTTACTTTTCATGCAAACGTATTCCCGTTTTAATAAGTCTATTTTAGGGTTTCGTAGTCTACTAGAAACCCTTATTATTTCGTCAAGTCAGTCTGTCTGACTGTATGCCGCGCCATCATATCTTCGTCAGTTTTGGATCTATCGACATGAAATTTGGTGAGAAGATAGATCGTGTTGACCCAAATATAATAATGATAAGAAAAATTAAATCAAATGTTTTTTGGACCCTAAAGAAAATATTATTTTGCCCCCCTTTCTCTTGTATGGGAAGGGGGTCCAAAAAACAATTATAATAGTGTTTTATCAACGTTTCAAAATTTGGGTCAGCACGATCTATCTTCATAACAAATTTGATGACGATAGCTCCATAACTGACCAAGTTATGTAGGCGCGGCATACAGACAGACAGACAGTGACAGACTTGACGAATTAATAAGGGTTTCTAGTTGACTAAGAAACCCTAAAAAAGAAAGCATGCATGTTTTGGGAAGAAAACAGGGGGGAATACGATCGTATGAAAACTCGAGATCATGCACGCTCTCAAGGCAGTGTTCTAAATACAAAACTGAACAACTTTAATAAGAAACTTTTCTTGGAAATATGGAAAAAGAATTTGGAACTCCCATACTAACATGTTGAAAAATTGAGTCATTTGGAGAACCATTTTTTTATGTTTCGTAGAAGAGTTACTAGTAAAAGTTTAGTTTTGTTAGTAGATAGAACACGCCCCTAAAATATTTGTACTATATTAAATGTAACCTTATATAGTTCAATGCATAAGTCATATCATAACCCGATATGATTGATTGATTAGGTTATCATGGGAGGGCTATTAAAAGGTTTGTCATAGATTTTGAATTTTTTATTTAGACTTTAACAAGTACAGTAGTAAGTCCAAAGAGTGAAAAAGATAATCATTTCATGTCTCATATTTTAGTACATACACGAAAAGAAAGAACCTTAATTTATTTATTTGTCGAATAAGCAAACATACTTATTTGTCGAAGCAGGAAGTCTCTAAATAATCTATGTATTATTTCACAATAGCTACATTTAAGGGCTATTTCACGTTATCAAATGTACTTGCACTTATTTCATCGGCTTTATCAATAAAAAAATGTTATTTATATCTGTATTTATCCAGACCACAGCAACATATTTTTATAGCATTGACAGCCTGACAGTGTAGCAGTAGTTAATATGATAATTCCAGCATAATTTATTAACTTGTTATTCATTACTAAGTAATATTACCTAAATAAGAAATATGTCTGTCACACACATTAGTACGATGGGCAGCAGGTCTATCTCTTCGAGATATTTTGATACATATCAAAATAGGCCATCTTATGTCTAAAACTTCCGCTTGACCAAAACTATGTCAGTGATAAACTCCATAGGGCATTACGGCCAAGTAAGATTAGTTATAGTAGGTATGCTAAATTCGTTACACGATAACGAGCCAACTGTAAGTTGACCTGCAGCCTGCTATACGTTTCTAGCTATATACAGAGTGTTTGATTTTTTAATGCGCTAATATAGTAAAACATTGAGTATGGAAAGCCGTCTTTGATTCACAAGACACACATACAGACACTAAAATGATTATTATTTGCAATTACTTATTTAAAAACACACAATTATGTAGGTGTCTATACAAGAAATAGTAGTATTATTGTATTGTAGAGCAAAACCACAAAGCAAGTATACACTATACCATACCATAACAGCCACAACAGTCCACTGCCAATACACTATAACTATTATTAATCTAATCGTCTTAAGTCACCTATATGGTACAATTTGTACATGATAGAAGCCACTATGTGAATGCTTGGTCGACAATATTTGCACATTTTAAATATGAATATTACCCTTAAATTATCACAACTACTACGATACAAAACACAGGAAATTCAATAAAATACACCAGATAATTTATCATATATCAGGACGCGATATTATATTTAAATTCAGTTTGATGTCCCTTACAACTGAAACATGAGACCTTAATTAATTGTAATATCTGTTATTTATATTTATACAAAATACTTTCATGCCCTATTATATAGAAAGCTAAGAAATCATGGAAGCATTCATAATTCGTATTTTTTGTCTGATCTGAGATATAATCTCTAAATAATAATAGATAGAATATTTTATCTATCACACGCTATGCTACGGGCTAGGCGTAAATAAAAATACGAATTTAAAATAAGTATAAAGAGCAGGTAGGTATATTAATAATAATAAGAGTTGTATTTGCATAGGTATCAAGATAGGCATTTGGAACATTGCATTTATTTGGCATTATGAGCAAGAAACTACTAGTAGAAAATTAGATTAGATTATGAATCAAGCTTAAGCATTCTGGGTTATTCTAGAAAATTACACAGCACATATGAATGAAATATTAATATTAGTTTTATCACAGAAATAATTTAGCTCCTAAATCAAGTTAAAGTCGACTGACTAATCTTAAAATTTACAAATATGTAGGTTTTTGTACAGCCCAGCTGTTGCTCCTTAGGCAACGGTCCCTTCAAGGATCGTAAGGTACTACTGGTCTTATGTACCAACATATTCAAAGAACTGTCTTATGTACGGTTCATCGATCGAGTTAGCAGTTTCTTTGATAACGGGAGCCCTTCTTGAAAGATCATTTGTTTGGTCTGGTTTGCGCTTGGAAACAGATAGGCCGTGGGCCCCGTAATATTCCACTGTGTAGACGCAAGCGCATCCACCCGGCTACTATATTTATAACATCACAACAAGTTTATCAGAGGTCGGCCCGCCACAAACAACCATATTGTACAGTGACGACTGTGTTGATAAACTGGATTTATGTCCTTTATCGATATCGACAGCCCCCCACGGCCTGTCGTCAAGGCTCTAGTTACATTCTAGTCTTGGGCTAGTTGAACGAATAGTCGAACAAAATTTTGCAGCTACGAAATCGAATTGAATATTCTAGATCAAATAATTGATAAATGATACATAAACAAGGACAAATGCGAGCGTAATGAAAGTTGTTATTGTTAGACGTCTCACTAGTAAATTGATTGATTATTTAGTTCAGTTCAGTGAAGATGCTGTCTTTAGTGTATATTTCTGCATATGTGCTGTAGCGTTTGCAAGTCATAGACTCTTGATACTTATTTACATAATCTTAAATGTTATATACGATGACGATCGAATGTTTAAAATTATTATTTATATTTTAAGTAGATCCCTAAACGCTTGATATCCTACCAGTGCCTAAAAATAAATACACTTCCCATCAGAAAAGTCGAGACACTTAGTAAGTTTACGTTTTGTATGAATCTCATTATGTGGGGTACATGTTTATTTGGGAATAAATGTCTAATATCGTTCAATAGTGTGTATTACGAGGTTTCTAAATCATAATATCAATATTCTAAATTCAACTTTTAATTACATAGATTTCATAGTTCCTTAAACTATGAAAACGAAAGTGTCTCGATTTTTTTTATGTGAAGTATACCTCTAGGTATAATGATTAATTATGTTTTTATTTTGTTTCAGATGTTCTCTACTACTACAACCACTAAGATGTTCCTAAAACGATAATGTTATAAAGACTGATAGTATTGTATGTTTTTAAAATAAATATAGTGTTAGCATAAGAGTAAATAGGAAACCCTAAAAAGAAAACATTATTTCAATAGACTAATATGTCTTAAATAGTTAATTACAATAGGTGAACATGATAATATTTATTGATTTAATGTTTATAATTCGCCAAATTCAATTAACAGATATTTCTTTTTTGCTACGTTATTTTACAATAACTAATGCATAAACTATTAACTGCCTCTAGAGGCTCTATATGTTTCATGTTAAGATTATTTAAGATTATCACATTAAATGTTATAATTTTATATTATAAGGATCTCATAAGTTTGTTTAAGGCCGGTCCTACAAAATCAATGCTTAAGAAATTCTACCAAATCTTAAATTTATGCTAAAAATTATAATATTTTAGTAAAAGTGAATTCTTATGATCTCAAAATGCCATATATTATAATCCTGAAATAAATATTTGATGATGATTATGAATATCGACTTTTATTGTTAACAAATAGTATCAAATGTTGTACGTATTATTTATTATTGAAAAAAAAACTCTAAAGGAGGTTAATAAAGTTTACAGTTTTATTAGAAGCGTAATTTAATATTAACTTGGGATAAAGCCGTGCGGAACTGTTCATAATATAAATAATTAATAATTATAGATATGACCAATAATATTAAGTGCTTATTTATGAAATTCGCTACATCTCGCAATACAGAAACATTTACAGATACAAAAAGAATAACTACAAATTCGCTAAAGCTTGGTCACTAAATTAATTATAAAAAGCAGTTACTTATACATAATTATTAATATCAATCCTATTTACAAATCAAGTTGATGTCGTAAGAAGCGACTAAGGGATTTGAAAGTAGATGAGTATTGCAATTATTTGCAATTGTAGGCGACAGGCTGACAACGTGCTACTATGGTGATACATAGCCCCTAAATGACTCTCAAACTTTTATAACACATGGAATAGATGGCCGTTTTTACAGCCGTTTACGTTCTGCCTACCTCACAAAGGATATAGGTGTGATACTTGTATGTATGTAACTCAAGTGCAAGCCAGTGCCAATACGATCCAAGCTTGCTATACCTTTGTAATATTTCAATAAGCACTCTACTCTAAAGCTACAGAATCGCGGTGCACTCGGTTATAATGTAATTATGTAAATTCTAACCGTAAAACGGCCTCATTGTGATATGTCACTTTTTTAGCTCTTTTAGCTACTTTCTTGACATATCAGTACATGATAAATAGATAGAAAATCAGTTACTTCTAAGCTCAACATATTTTCTCAACGAGATGTTAGATTTTAGTATTTTTAACTTTTTTCTGTAGCATACAGACAATGCGTTTTAATTTTGCACTAACGTAGAAAAAATGTTAGTTTAGCATGTACTCAACAGAAGAGCTAAGAAAATGTTTAGCCAGAATCGAGAGTACTGAATACTTTAAGAAGAAATTTCAAACTTTACGTTATACACTTTTATTATTTTTGCGTTATTTATATCGGGTGAAATTTTACTAGTGACCGATAGCGAAAACTCTAAAATTATTAATTATAGCGAAATTGTGACCGAGTAGTATACTGTTTATGTAAGGATCAGCGCTCATCTAGCGTTCACCGCACACACATTTCTGTAGATAATTGTTTCCTTTTTTAATAAGTATTACAATTTGAAATACTGAATGTTCAAAATTAGCCAGCACGATATAGTGGTCGTGAGCGCATTTTTGGACGCTAGATGTGCTAGAACCTAAAGGGCCTTTAGTAAAGGCCATCGCAAATTTATTGCCATTGTCAGTAGCTAACTTGATAATGAGAGGTCTCGTAATTGTAATAAAATCGATACGTAATCATTTGGTCACGGAACACCTTACGCGGATATAGCAGCCATTATCGATTTTATTTCAATTAGGACACAAATCAATTTTGAATTGCGACTGTAAATTTGCGCCGGTCTGCCCTAATCCACTACTTACCAGTGGCGAAAGGTCTAACATGCCAATCCCCATCGGTTTCCCTTTCAGAAATTTGCGAACACATACTATCACATCAACCTTCTTTCATTTAGTACATGTTATGGCCGCAGCCTACTTTCAATAAAATGTCACCCTTCGCCACTGCTACTTACTAGATAATACCAACTACCTACACACAGCAGAATTGTATCTTACTGGTCGAGTGGTTGCGGCGACTCGTCGTCGTCTGCGGGCGGTTGGTCCGCGCGTCATTCGGCGGGCGCGAGGTTCTGCGCGGCGGCCACCAGCGTGTCGTGGATGTCCTTCGCGTAAGAGATCTGTAGGCGCACCGTGCTCAGGAACGACGGGTACGACAGCGTCGTCTCCTGCACATACAATGTTACAAAGCAACTGGATGAAAGTGTTAATCACTTGCGTATCCCGTCATCATCAGCTTTTCCTTATCCCGCAGGCGCAATATGTTATGTTAGAGCACAAAATCATGAATCAAAAGCATTTTGTTTTGTGACCGACGACTCTTTGGTTGGAAATGCTATTGTAGGTGGTATCACCGCCACTATGCAGTTGACTTTAGTCGATAGATATTCAGTCGAGGTTAAAGTGAAAACCCCTACGTCGCTTTTTACGAAGCACCCTGAGTAGATTAGGGGTTGGCAGTATTCTAAGCCAGAAAGACCCTGTGTGTAATCAAAATTAATCCCGAACATAATTTCAACATTTTTATAATATGCCAGCTATAGTAATGAGGCTGCACTGCAATCTTACAGTACCTACTTAATGTTGCTATAACATAGATGAATGTACCTGTGCACTAGTAGGGTCCAATCTTGAAGGTATAACAGTCAAAGGGAGATAGTGTGCAGCTGATTGGGCTTGCTGAATGCAGGTCACTGCAGTACGCTATAACAAAAACATAAATTTAGTAACCAAAGGCCGAGGTTCTTTTTCACATATCATTAGAACAGGGGGTTATATTGGGACTATTGAAATTCTGTGTTAATTTTAATTACTATTATCATCCTCTTACTATGAGAGTCACAAAAAAGTAATGTAGGCTATATAGGCTACTCCAGTATAACACTCATCAACCACATTAACAGCTAAAACAGTTTACTGTTTATCCTCCTACGAGTATTTGGGGTATTATGCAAAAATATATCAGTAATTTATTACCTAAAATTCCCTCTACTTCTAAGAGAAAACTGTCCTATCTTTCAATGAATACCGAGCATGCTATCTCTCTACTGCAATCTTGAATAATTAGCTGCCAATTGAAGTTTTGATCTATGTGTATTGACCAATGAACCACTCAGATTAGTATGTTTATATTATTATGCTATTATCTTGTTTAGACTAGAGCAAACTGCTTTCTATTAATGAAAGAATTGTATATTATCTCTCATTTGACTCTAGTCACATATACCAACAGGATGTGAGGGAACTATATAACTTTTCATGATGGACTTGGTCAGTTTAATAAATGAGAAATTACGAAGTGGACCAAGCTATAGTATTAACACCTTGTGTTTGATTCCGAAGCTGATCTTAGCGCAGTGGAAGCAAATTAAAGTTATCTTAAAATCTAAAACTAAATGGTCGATCAGCCTCGGAACAACATCTGACTACGATTCGCAGTGCTCTTTACTATAGCTAAATAAAATAAATTTAATGAGAGAATTTTGTTCCGGAAAGTTTCCGGCCGAGAAATTCTTGTTTCCAAAATCTACTTAAACAGGGCCCAGCAACGAATTGCTTACCGAGCGAACGATGACGCCGTTTCTTTGTGAGTTTAAGTATGACAGGAATCAGGTATTCAGGATATTGAGGAGCACAGGAATAGGGAATAACCTAAACTCACGGCACCGGAACATCCGCTCGTTCTCGAACTCCTTTCCTCCAATTTGCACTATAGTTCACAGTTCGACATCACATAATGTTTTTTAACACAAAATAACTAAAAGATTTCTCTCCGAATGAGAAATCGGCCCCGTTGGCCTCCAATCCTACTAATATTATAAAGGCGGATGTTTGTGTGTGTGTTTGTTACGACATCACGCAAAAACGGCTGATTAGATTGACATGAAACTTTGCAGAAATATAAAAGGGCATCTGGAATAACACATAGGATACTTTTTACCACGGAAAAATGTCTCATTTCCACGGGATCACGCATTTTCCAATATTTTTGAAATAGGTGGCGTGACTGAGCCGATTCGCGTTTTAAACGTTTTCGCCGAAAACTAACAGCGACATCTCTTGGCGAATAATGCTTTTTTCCCGCGGAATAATACGTTGCAGCGGGTGAAACCGCTGACGGGCAGCTAGTCATTTATAATTAAAATACGTAGCTATCGGCAGCCGCGACGCAAGCCAACGAAAAGTGAGGTTATATTTTGCCGGCGGTCGCGTGACTCTCAATCAAAGCGCCGGAACCAAAATCACTTGGTTCACTTCCCCACCGAACAGGGAAAACCACACGAGAAAACCGAAAGCACACTAAATTACACCATTTATAATTAAAATTCGCATCAACGATGCGGGCGACGGCAGAGGACGTGACAAAGACAGAGCAGTGTTGCCAGCACCGCGCGCCCATTTTATACGAAAACTAAACATTCACCCGCCCCGGACCGACCCATCGGTCCGCTCTATGCATGGCAGGCGTGATAATGTAGCTACTGCTCGCTTAAGGACTGAATCCCCCACCTGAACTTCTGCAACTCGAGGAGTGCCATCACTACCCGGAAACAGGTTGAGAATGCGCCCCCGGCGCCAACGCAGTGGCGGTAGGTTGGCATCCCTAACCAGAACGAGATCCCCAATGCAGGGGGGTTCAGTCCTGTCCGTCCACTTAAGGCGTTGCTGCAGAATGTGCAAGTACTCAAGCGACCAACGCTTCCAAAAGTTTTGAGTCATTTGCTGCAACAACTGATAACGCGACAAACGATTGCTATTCACCTCCGTATAGGGATATTCCGGCAAGGCGTTAAGTGGGCGGCCAATTAAGAAATGCCCTGGCGTCAGGGCCTCTAAATCATTTGGGTCTGAGCTGAGCGGACACAAAGGACGCGAATTGAGTACAGCCTCAATTTTACAAAACACGGTCGCCAGCTCCTCGAAAGTCAAAATTGTTAACCCTACAACGCGCAACAAATGCGTCTTAGCGGACTTTACAACCGCTTCAAAAATACCACCCCAGTGAGGGCACGCTGGTGGATCGAACACCCAGGTAATGCCCTGACGGGAGAGGCCCGTGCTGATGGCTTCTTCGTTCTCCTTAAGAACGTTACAATTTCCTTCATACACCGATCAGCACCCTTAAAGTTGGTACCACAATCCGACCTGATCAGCGCTGGTCGCCCTCGTCGCGACGTAAATCTCTCCAGCGCTGCCAAAAGGCCTCCGTAGATAGGTCGGCCACGAGCTCCAAGTGGACGGCCTTGGTGGCTAGGCACACGAACACGCACAAGTACGCCTTGATAGACTTTGCGTTCCGTAGGCGTGATGCCTTTACCATGAAAGGGCCTGCAAAATCCGTTCCCACACCTGCAAACGTCCAGGCCTCCGTCACCCGGTCCGGTGGGAGATCTCCCATCTGTGGCTGCATTGTGGCTGCCTTCAAGCGGTAACAAGGCAAGCACCTAAACACAACGCTACGTACCGTTCGTCGTCCCGATAAGATCCAGAACTCGCGCTGTAGGATGGCCAATAGCGCATTACAGCCCGCGTGCGAGTTTTTCTCATGACGATCCCTGACTAAGAGCTCAACTAAGGGTCCCTTTTTGGAAGTAACAGTGGATGCCGAGCCGAAAAGGGCAGGCTAGCGTTCGAAGTCTGCCTCCAACCCTGAGCATACCTTGCTCATCCAGGAATGGGTTGAGGCGCACAATTCCTCCCTTCAGCTTTCCACGTCCATCCCTGAGCAGCCTGACCTCCTCTTCAAAATGTTCCGCCTGGACGACTCTAACCAATGAGCATAGAGCCGCATTCCGCTCCGCAGGCGAGAGGACAGGTGTAAAGTTCCGTTCTGCTTGAGGCTTCCTGCAGTTGTTCACGAACCGCTTGATCCAACCTGTCACCCCAAGAAGTTTGTCGAGGAGCTATACCGTTCCAGCAAGAAAGCTGGGTTAGGCTTCGGTACGAGTTGCCCCACGTTCACTCGCAAACCTCGATCAGGTGGCCCAAGCGGCGCCCTGCACTCGTTGAATGGCCATTCCTGCGGCGACTCAGTCAGCCATTGAGGTCCCCACCACAGTGGGTGACTCACCAAATCAGGTGCCCTGCACCCGCGCGAAGCGCAGTCCGCTGGGTTCCATTCTCCCGGTACGTGCCTCCACACTAACGGAGTTTCCGACCCCGTAATCTGTGACACCCGATTTGCCACGAAAACCTCAAGTGTATGTACCGACGTCTGCAACCAGCACAGAACTATCCGACTGTCAGTCCACGCGTACACCGTTTCATCCAAGTTGATGGTACCACGCAGATTGCAGGTTACATGATTTAGCAAGCGCGCTAGAAGAGCTGCCCCTGCCAATTCCAATTTGGGGATGGTCCATCTAGTTCTGACTGGTGCCACCTTACTTTTGGCCATAACCAGACGCACGTGCACAGTTCCCGTTGAACTTGCTGTCCGAAGGTATACAGCTGCCGCGTACCCTCGCTCCGAGGCGTCACAAAACCCATGTAGGGTAGCCTTACATCCCACCGATGGGACTAACTTGCGGGGTATCGCGATGTGCACAATCCCTGGTAAGGTGGTCACAAACTTGAGCCAATCCTTCAACAACTCTCCGGAGAGTTGGTCGTCCCATCCTAAGTTGGCTAGCCACAACCTTTGTAAAAGCACTTCGCCATGAACGTAACCGGGGCGATCCATCCGCTAGGATCGAACGTTCTAGCGATTGTCGACAGTACCGACCGCTTAGTCCAAGTTTTCTCCAAAAGGTCGGGCTCGATCTTGTACGTGAATACGTCATGCGTTGGCCTATATTGCACCCCGAGGATGCCCAACGTGTTTGGATTGTCCGGGTTCTCAAAGAGGTGCGGGTCCTGATGGAAATCGCCTGGCAAACCGGCCAGGAGCTCTGGGCAACTGGACAACCATTTCCGCAACTCGTAACCTCCTGAACCCATGATCGCGATCAACTCGTCTCGTAGAATTAGCGCCTACTCCACGCTATCAGCACCCGTGCAGATATCGTCCACGTAGACGTCGCGATCCAGTACTGCTGCGGCTCGAGGATATCTTACCCTTTCCTGTGCGGCCAACTCTCGCAGCGTACGTACTGCCAAATACGGACTTGGCTTAAGTCCATACGTCACCGTGTTAAGTTCGTATGTGACCATCGGCTCATCTGGGCTCTCACGCCACAAAATCAGCTGATACCGACGGTCATCCGGATGTATCATGGTTTGGCGAAACATCATTTTGACGTCTGCGACGAACGCTACCTGGTGTAACCGAAAGTCTGTGAGAATGTCCACAATGTCCCGGTTCAATTTAGGACCCGCGTGCAAACATTGGTTCACAGACACACCATTCGAGGTAGGAGCAGAACCGTCAAACACCACCCGTATTTTCGCCTCAGGTGACTTCAAGACAGCCAGGTGTGGAATGTAATAATGCTCGACACACCTCCAATCCAGGCTGGACACCGACATGTGGCCCAATTGAATATATTCCCGCATGAATTCTATATACTTCTGCCGAAGTGCTGGGTCTCGCCTCATCTTCCGCTCCATTGCGAGTAGTCTCCGTTCCGCGAGCTGTCGCGAACTACCTAAAGCGGGGCGGTTTGGGAGAAAAGGTAGCCTGGTCACGAATCTGCCTGACGGGCATCTCGCAGTGTTGTATTGATAGAACAACTCGCACTCGTCATCCTCTGGCTTCCGTCTGTCCGCCGTGGGCGGCTCTTCAGACTCCCAAAACCTCTGCAGCACCTCTGACAGCACACTACCATAGAGGACCGTATCCCTTCTGGTAGGTCCTGAGGTCTCCAAACTGGGCCGAAAACAACATACCCCCCTGTGGTATCTACGGCCACCAAACCAGTTTCCTGGAGTACCTTCTTCCTACCGCACCATAATCTCCCGAGGACGTCTGACCCGAGAAGTACGTCCACCGTACCAGGAGTATCAAAATCAGGATCAGCTAACTCCAACCCTGTGGTTAACCCTCGTACCGTTGGTGGTAACCTAACCTGAGGAGTTTCCCAACCACTTCATCCAGCACCACGGCTGAGACTTGATAGCTGACCCTGTACATGTGCTACCTAATGCGAACTCAAAGTTCGTCTGACCCCGAATGTCAGGCACATTTAGGCCCCCGATGCCTACAGCTTCATCCCCACTTGGCCGTACATTTAGGCCTAGCCTACTCACCAGCTTACTCGATACAATACATCCCTGAGCCCCTGTATCCAGTAGGGCTCTTACTTGAATGGTCCGGCCACCGTATCCCCATACCCAAATCTTAGCCGTTGGCAAAAGTACCGTGATTGGACGGGGAGCCGAAGCTGATGAGTAGGCGGCGATTACCTAGCGGGAATCTAAACGCGGTGAGGCCGCGTCCCGCGGGGTATCCTCACTACCCAAACCTGTGTATGGGTCCCACTCCTGCTGGTAGGGAGGTCTGCCCATAAAGGCCATGGCTGGAGGTCTATAGTACCCCGACGGCAAACGTCCGTACCGAGGTTGCGCCTGTAGCCGCGGGTACTCAGGCATAGGCGGGGCATGCGTGGGTCTTGAGACCCAACCAGGTGGCTCAAGCCCGCAGAATACTGCATGTACCCTGGTGGCTGCCTAGTGCCCCTGACACCCGCCCGTTGAATCCCGTACCTGGGATGGGTGTCCTTGGCCACGTTCCTGTGCCGCTCTTCCCCAATCCGGCACCTGCTGCCGTGGTGGGGATTGTCCCCACGTCCTTGGGTAAGTGGGCTCCGTCTGTTGACGTCCCCCTGCCTGTCCCTGTGACCGATGCGGAGGTGGGCTCCTCCTTGGAGGGTGGGGAGCGTTGCTCTCCCTTGGTGGGCAGGCTCCTTCGCTGATCCGATCCAGCGCTGCCCCGGCGCCTCCGGAGCGATTCATGCAGAGCAGCGGATGGTGTGCACCCTGGCAGTACCTACAGTTGGTGCTTGAAGGGCACTCGCACCTGATGCGGCCCCAGGCACCGAAAACACCAACGCCTCTGCTGTGCCACACCCCGTCTCCTCTGAACCCGCTGCGCAGCAAACTCCTGACACGCTGCCACCCCGTGGCCTGTCTCCCTGCAGTAGGCACACCCTGATTCCAATGCGGTGTTGTACCGCCTGGGTTGCCCACTGTTGCCTCCTCGCGCCGGTGCACCCGGCCGTTCCGGGTGGCGAGGGGCAGAGGTCTCCTTGCGAGGGGCTTCACCAGCCTGGACGTCCACTCGCCTGCTTTCGGCCTCGAGGAACGACTTCAGATCCTCGTAGGTCGGGAGGTGGTCCGAGGACTTGCCCCATGTAGCTGCTCGAATCGAGCGACCATTTCGCTCGGCAGGCGGCGAAGCACTGTGTGGACCAAGATATAACCGTAGCCCGCCACTGGCAAACCCTGTCGCTCTAGTGCGCTGACCGCGACACTGACTGGGTGGAAGATTTTCTCGCGGAGGTCCGTACCTCGCGTTATGGTTGGTATTGACAGCCACTGGTCTAACAGCTTGTCTACAATCAGGCGCTTGTTTCGATACCGGTCGGTAAGGATCTTCCACGCCACCTCATAATTGCTATCCGAGACAGCCAAATGCGTCAGCAATTCATGAGGCTCTCCATGTAGCCTGGACATCAGCTGAGCCATCTTGTACGCCAGCGTTATGTCCGTCCGTGTGTGGACCACACTGCTATACAGGTCCTCAAACGCCGGCCAGTCGGCGTAATCGCCTGCAAAGACTGGAACCGTAACAGGCGGAAGAGGCACCTGTAATCCTTGTCCCACTTTACCACGGAATGGCTTTTCCTTTCCGTCACGTCGCCTAGATATGTCCGCAGCTGCCTGCGCAATGTCCTGTGCCAGCTCCAAGCACTGGCTTACATCGCCCTCAACCAGCTCCTTATCTTCAGGGTTAGGAGCTTCCTCAAGGAGCATGAGGCACTCTGTGAGGTGTTCCGACACAACCCGAACCCGTTCATCTGCCTGTAGTGCACTTTTCAAGAGCGCGTCCTCCCGGTCCTCGCGGCCGATCATTGCCGCTGTGGTAGTAAACCACCTTAATTCTGTCTTTATAGCAGCCTTATACCTGGCGATCGAGGAGCCATGGTACCAACTTTTACACACTCGACTTAATAAAACGAAAAACCAATAAACAAATACCACAAAATAAATGTTAGTTGACTGGCCTAGACCTTACCGATAAGGTACCGTTCACTAGGCAAACAATACAGTCACAAAAAAACCGAAACAATATTTTCCAAAATTAATAAAATATGTGGGTAATATAAAAACACGCTTAATACTAAATTACGGCTAACTATGTTGCAATAAAGCAACCACGCTCTGCTACCAAAAATGTTTGATTCGAAGCTGATCTTAGCGCAGTGGAAGCAAATTAAAGTTATCTTAAAATCTAAAACTAAATGGTCGATCAGCCTCGGAACAACATCTGACTACGATTCGCAGTGCTCTTTACTATAGCTAAATAAAATAAATTTAATGAGAGAATTTTGTTCCGGAAAGTTTCCGGCCGAGAAATTCTTGTTTCCAAAATCTACTTAAACAGGGCCCAGCAACGAATTGCTTACCGAGCGAACGATGACGCCGTTTCTTTGTGAGTTTAAGTATGACAGGAATCAGGTATTCAGGATATTGAGGAGCACAGGAATAGGGAATAACCTAAACTCACGGCACCGGAACATCCGCTCGTTCTCGAACTCCTTTCCTCCAATTTGCACTATAGTTCACAGTTCGACATCACATAATGTTTTTTAACACAAAATAACTAAAAGATTTCTCTCCGAATGAGAAATCGGCCCCGTTGGCCTCCAATCATTTATAATTAAAATACGTAGCTATCGGCAGCCGCGACGCAAGCCAACGAAAAGTGAGGTTATATTTTGCCGGCGGTCGCGTGACTCTCAATCAAAGCGCCGGAACCAAAATCACTTGGTTCACTTCCCCACCGAACAGGGAAAACCACACGAGAAAACCGAAAGCACACTAAATTACACCATTTATAATTAAAATTCGCATCAACGATGCGGGCGACGGCAGAGGACGTGACAAAGACAGAGCAGTGTTGCCAGCACCGCGCGCCCATTTTATACGAAAACTAAACACCTTGTATGAATTTATCTATGAGGAATTAATTGAATAATTAGTTCAAATGGCAATACTGATTTAATCATATATGTGCATATTAAGTAAATTATTCTATTGCTAAGATATTACATTAGAAATAGAAATTTGTCTAATGAAAATATATTATTTTATTTATCAGCAGTCTGTACATGGCTGATTTAATTATTATTGTGTTGTTATGATGCAGTATGGAAAGAAAAAGCAAATCCTTTGCCAACAGTGGAATGGTTTAGATAAGATAAGTAAGGCCTGCAGAATTTAGAATACATACTTTTAAATATTCTTAGTACTTACCAGGTGAAGTTCCATTTGATCACAAAGTGAGAAAAACTCCTCCAAATTCTTGTCAAATCTTGGCACAACATCTACATTGCCTTTTCTGAAACAAAACCAATTTATATTGATGTGCGCAAAGAGGAAATAGTTTAGTTTGGGTACACCCATAAACATTTTTTCTTCTTTGAGTGAGACACCAAGTCGTCTGGGAAGTGTTTTAAAATTGGTACAAAAATAAAAACTTATTTTTTGGCTACTTTATGCACATTGCAGACTTACACAAATTTTTAATAAATTATCTTAATAATTGGTGGTAGAAACTATCTATGCTACGATTACTTAGATGGCTAATTTAGCTACAATTACTTAATAAATTAAATTAATACTTTTGGTCACATTTTGTCTATCAGAAATAGACAAGACAAGCATTGTTTTGTGATCACTGATCAATAAGTTAATAATTAACAATAATTAAAAAATGCAGTCTACTTACTGTGAATAGGAGTCTGTAGAATAATTATGATGTAAAACTTGTGCAGCAGACTTCAAAGTGTTCTGTAATGAGAAAATATTAACTTAAATGAAATTTTGCTGTATGTTTGATAGTGCAAAACATTAAAAACAAATCAGATTTTATTTTATAATGCTTTGTATTACAATACTTACTGGTATACATTCTCTAAAAGATCCCATCAATGTCTTGACTTTAGAAATATTGTCCATTTTTTCTGGAGGTGGTTGTTGAGGCATGCTGGGAGCTGTGCCAGGTCCAGCACCGCCCTGTTGCATCTGTTGCGGCGACGGCTGCTGCATCATGCTCCCTTGCTGCTGCTGCATCATAGACCCTTGCTGCTGCATCATAGGTCCTTGCTGTTGTTGCATCATTTGGCCCTGCTGCTGCATCATTGGACCCGATTGTTGCTGCATCATGCCGCCTTGCTGTTGTTGCATCATACCGCCGGGCTGCTGCTGCATCATGCCGCCTGGCTGTTGCTGCATCATCCCACCTTGCTGTTGCTGCATCATTCCGCCAGGCTGCTGCATCATTCCTCCCGCGGACGACATGTGCATTCCACCCATGTTAGACGCTGCCCCGGTCACTTGGTTTGCAGGCATATTGCCGTGCATACCCATTTGGTTCATGTTATTCATAGCTTATTTTTCTAATATTTACAATTAATCTATTCACGCAAATTATAGAAAATAGAAAAGCCACAAGAAAAGCACAAAAATAATCAAGGGGACACACACACACAATAATAAAAAATCAAACAATTTGACAGACACAATTCGATTCGATTTCGATACGTCAAACGGACCGATGAACCACAGACAAATAGCATAATGATCTTACTGCCATAGGGAAGACTCATTATAATGAGACTTTCTGGTACCACTACTAGATGTCGTGCAAAACGTAAATTTTAGGTAGGCCTGCCAAAGAGATGTACATTGTATCGCGAAACCTCCCATTCACAACAAATAAAAATAGGTGTGTCTCTTTCTAACCTATGAAGTAAAAAGAGATGGGTATGTTTTGTATATGGGTGGTTTCAAGTAGATGTGGGCCAGGTAGTTCTACATATGCGTAAATAGATGACACTGTAGTGCACTAATGTTGCCATTAAAAATAATACTTACGGAATGAAAACGGAAGTCATGATCGTGACAAAAGTGAAGTTAGCTACGGATGAAGTGACAGTTTTGTTTACAAACAAATGGTTGAAAATAGTTGATTCTTTCTCTTGATGTTATTGAGAATTATTACATATTATATTACGATAACTTTTCATCATTATTTGTCTGTATAGACAGTGCTCAACGTGCTCAAGCTGCTAGTTAGTAGTAAATGACCCATGGAATCCAATTTTAGGATTTACAGCGCTACCGAAATCTGGCAGGTAACTTAGAACGCCGAAACCTTTGATTAAGCCGTTTGTATGGTTTTCTGAAACATTATAACTGATTGATTTGTTTTAGAGAGAAAATAGCCTGCCGTCTATACCTACTTTTAGTCAAAGATTGGACAATGTCCTGGGAAATAGTGGATTACAGTTGAGTTCTCTTACGGAAGTTTTAGGGCTTCCGGGCACAGGCAAAACACAGCTTTGGTAAGTAAGTAGCCTAGCAAAATAACTATGAGCTTGGCTTTTAATCACGGCCACAGTAACAGGATAAAAATCTAGACAAAAAAATCTGTTAGAAAGGCATTAAATTTTGCCAGATTCCATATAGATTGCCAGACGAACAAACCCTACTATCAGAAAAATTTGGTATTGTAAAACTATCTATAACTGTAGTCCTAGGCTTGCTGCATTTTTTGTATTTGTTACTTTGATAACACTGCTGCTATGTGAAGTTAAAGGTTGCGAGTGATCTACAAATAGTAATCATGGAATGTTGTAAGCCTGGGCTATAATTGTTTTGTGTTACAATACCTGTTTCATTAGCAGCATTTCTTGTTTTTTGACTTTGGACTGCAACAGAGGGTCCTTCTTTTTCTTCGAGTGGGACACCAAGTCATCCAACAACCTGATGAACCCTTATTTAGCGATATGAAATAGATTGCACATGTAAAATCTAATGTCTGACTGAGATACTTACCAATCTGCTTTGTTGGTGCTGTTAAAATAAGTCACCTACCTAAACTAACACATATCATATAGCTAAATTAGAATCACAATGGTATGGCATAAATTTATGTTTTATTATTAGCCTTTATGATGTGATTTTTATTTGTAGTTTGCAGTTATGTGCTTCAATACAAATACCACGTGTATTAGGCGGCCTAAGTGCAGAAGCTCTGTATATTGATACAAATACCAATTTCACTCTGGATAGATTTCGAGGTATGTATCCTTTATTAGCTGACTTAAAAAATGAAAAATGTATTGAAAAATTCATAGAATGAAACTAAAACAGTACAAACACATGTTTAAATATAATCACAAAGATCCCTGTAGGTACATGGACCTTCACACCATAGACAAGTTTTTTTTTAAGTATTGGGCCCTGCACTTATCGATCCCCCGGGACCGGTTAACTATTATAATAATAGCAGCACAGCAAGACGTAGGCAAGGTCTGGGACTTGGTCTGGGGTCTATTGCCTATACTTTATCCTACTAAATCCTGCATTGCCACAAATTATAAGGTACAGCAGTAGACTTGAATATTATCTGTTACAGATTGATTAAAATTCCTTGATATAAACGAAAATATCTGTTTTGTTTACTTTGTCATAAAATATTTATTAAGATTGTTACCATATTACCTCACTTTTTTAGGGTTTCGTAGTCTACTAGAAACCCTTATAGTTTCGTCAAGTCTGTCTGTCTGTCTGTCTGTCTGTCTGTCTGTCTGTCTGTCTGTCTGTCTGTCTGTATGCCGCGCCCTCATAACTTCGTCAGTTTTGGAGCTATCGACATCAAATTTGGTGTGAAGATAGATCGTGTTGACCCAAATTTAGAAATGTTAAGAAAAAAATATTTTAATTGTTTTTTGGACCCCCTTCCCATACATGTGAAAGGGGGGCAAAAATTTTTTTTTCTCCTGTAATTATTGAGTAGGGTATCGTTGAATAGGTCTTTTAAAACTAAAGGGAGATTTCTTTGAAACAAAGTCTCTAAAATGTTTGTGTCTTGAGATATTTGCTTTTAAAAGGGGCGTTTTTTAGCCATAATTTGTTCCAGCTGTAACTTCTAAACTAAAGTACGCATGCTAAAAATTAAAAAAAAATATGGAATATAGTTCGTAATATGAATTTACCATGAAAACTATAATGGAACCTGTACCACTAAAGATTAAGGAAATATTAAAGTTTTTCAATTTGCGGTTGGTAACCATACAGCTGCAAACAAATCAGCAACAAAATTAACTTTGTAATGCTGAAAGACCTGATATTTAAACGTTGACTACGAAACCCTATTTGTGAGCGTGTCCGACACGTTCTTGGCCGCTTTTTCAGAAATACATATTCGATATTCATAATTTGTTTGAGAGATCTTTTCAGAAAATTTACATAAGTAGAATGACCTATACTATAGGCACTTGTATTTTCAGAAATTCTCTCAGCCAGCTTAGAAAGATGCAGACAGTTGCTGGACATTCCATTTACAATAAGAGAAGAAGAAGCTTTAAAGAAAATGCATTATGTAAATGCATTTGGCCTGGATAAGTTTTGTGCATTACTTCACAGCCTGCCCAGGTTTATTGAAGAACATTCTAATGTGAGTAATTGTCTGCTCAACTCATTCATTTGACTTTATGTTAATTGGAACAACAGCAGTATAATCTTGCAGAAATAGCTAGGGAGGTGAGATCAAGCACCTTATAATAATTAATTAATTGAATACCAAATGATGGAATTAAATCTCCTTTTACAGGCACAAGGCTTTTCAGTTTCAAGCTAGGTTTATTTTTATATTGGTATCATTTCATAATTGTTATGTATGATATTTGTGAAAGTTTATATTAATATCTTTGATACCATGTCATTTTCATATTTATTGTTTCAGGTTAAGTTAATAGTGATTGATTCAATACCATTTCCTTTCAAGGAAGGCATATCTCCTAGGAAACGGACAGGGCTGCTGTTTAGACTTACAGCAGAACTGGAGAGACTGGCTACGGAGAAACAGATAGCAGTGAGTATATTATGATCTTTCACAGCAAGGACATTTACCTTTACCTAATAGGTACCTACTACTACAGAGTTCCTTTTGTTTTTTAGTGTTGGTCTATATCTTTATTTAACAGAACGACTAGATGTGTTAATATACAATTACAAACTTACGTGCTAATATTTAAACTATTTAAATTCCTTTCTTGATTACTTCATACCTGGTATCATACTAGCGGGATTCGGTTGCGCGCCCCTGTACACTCAAGCTACTGTTAGTCCCCCTCCCCCTCGTGAATTCTGAAGGAATACAGTATCCTAATATCCTTTAACCTTGTACCTTTCCATATTTTCCCATATATCCCAAATAGAGCGAACTTTGTAGGTTTACAAGGGCGCCGGACTCTTTAATTTTTGCTTTAGTTTTGTACCTTTTTCAAAACAGTGCTAAAAACGAAGTTCTAGAACCACAGAAGTACCCTATGTATTTTGTTTCCCTGCGATGGTTAAGGTAGGCGGTTGAAAAACTCTGACACCAGGGTTCATCGGGTCGTTGAACGACTCGGTGTCCCACAGGAAGAGAGAGAGACTAATGTAATTGTATGTGCCTTTTATTGCAGATAATACTGACGAATGAGATGAGTACGCGAGTGGGCCTGGCCGGGGGCTCAGTGGTGGGCGCGCTGGGGGACGCGTGGGCACACCGGTGCAACACGCGCGTGCTGCTGACGGACGGCGACGGCGCGGCCAGGGCGGCGCTCGCGCTGAAGACCAGCGGACCTGGCGGCATTGCCAGCTTCCAGGTACGTTGCAAAGATAATCCTGACGAATGAGATGGGGCTCAGTGGTGGGTGCGCTGGGCGACGCGTGGGCGCACCGGTGCAACACGCGCGTGCTGCTGACGGACGGCGACGGCGCGGCCAGGGCGGCACTCGCGCTTAAGACCAGCGGGCCCGGTGGCATTGCCAGCTTCCAAGTACGTTGCAAGGATAATCCTGACGAATGAGATGGGGCTCAGTGGTGGGCGCGCTGGGGGACGCGTGGGCGCACCGGTGCAACACGCGCGTGCTGCTGACCGACGGAGATGGCGCGGCCAGGGCGGCACTCGCGCTGAAGACCAGCGGGCCCGGCGGCATCGCCAGCTTCCAGGTAGGTTGCAGTGATAATCCTGACGAATGAGATGGGGTTCAGTGGTGGGCGCGCTGGGGGACGCGTGGGCGCACCGGTGCAACACGCGCGTGCTGCTGACCGACGGCGACGGCGCGGCCAGGGCGGCGCTCGCGCTGAAGGCCAGCGGGCCCGGCGGCATTGCCAGGTTCCAGGTAGGTTGCAAAGATAATCCTGACGAATGAGATGACTAGGCGGGGGGATCAGTGGTGGGCGCGCTGGGGGACGCGTGGGCGCACCGGTGCAACACGCGCGTGCTGCTGATGGACGGTGACGGCGCGGCCAGGGCGGCCCTCGCGCTGAAGACCAGCGGACCCGGCGGCATTGCCAGCTTCCAGGTAGGTCTCAAAGATGATACTGACGAATGAGATGGAGCTCAGTGGTGGGCGCACCGGTGCAACACGCGCGTGCTGCTGACCGACGGTGACGGCGCGGCCAGGGCGGCACTCGCGCTGAAGACCAGCGGGCCCGCCGGCATCGCCAGCTTCCAGGTAGGTTACAAAGATAATCCTGACTAATGAGATGATTTGGCGGGGGGCTCAGTGGTGGGTGCGCTGGGTGACGCGTGGGCGCACCGGTGCAACACGCGCGTGCTGCTGACCGACGGTGACGGCGCGGCCAGGGCGGCACTCGCGCTGAAGACCAGCGGGCCCGGCGGCATTGCAAGGTTCCAGGTACGTTGCAAAGATAATACTGACGAATGAGAGGGGGCTCAGTGGTGGGCGCGCTGGGTGACGCTTGGGCGCACCGATGCAACACGCGCGTGCTGCTGACCGACGGCGACGGCGCGGCCAGGGCGGCGCTCGCGCTCAAGACCAGCGGACCCGGCGGCATTGCCAGCTTCCAGGTAGGTCTCTAAGATGATACTGACGAATGAGATGGGGCTCAGTGGTGGGTGCGCTGGGGGACGCGTGGGCGCACCGGTGCAACACGCGCGTGCTGTTGACCGACGGCGACGGCGCGGCCAGGGCGGCACTCGCGCTGAAGACCAGCGGACCCGGCGGCATTGCCAGCTTCCAGGTAGGTCTCTAAGATGATACTGACGAATGAGATGGGGCTCAGTGGTGGGTGCGCTGGGGGACGCGTGGGCGCACCGGTGCAACACGCGCGTGCTGTTGACCGACGGCGACGGCGCGGCCAGGGCGGCGCTCGCGCTGAAGACCAGCGGGCCCGGCGGCATTGCAAGGTTCCAGGTGGGTTGCAAAGATAATCCTGACGAATGGATGGGGCTCAGTGGTGGGTGCGCTGGGGGACGCGTGGGCGCACCGGTGCAACACGCGCGTGCTGCTGACCGACGGCGACGGCGCGGCCAGGGCGGCGCTCGCGCTGAAGACCAGCGGGCCCGGCGGCATTGCAAGGTTCCAGGTATGAGATAATCCTGACGAATGAGATGGGGCTCAGTGGTGGGTGCGCTGGGGGACGCGTGGGCGCACCGGTGCAACACGCGCGTGCTGTTGACCGACGGCGACGGCGCGGCCAGGGCGGCGCTCGCGCTGAAGACCAGCGGGCCCGGCGGCATTGCAAGGTTCCAGGTATGAGATAATCCTGACGAATGAGATGGGGCTCAGTGGTGGGAGCGCTGGGGGACTCGTGGGCGCACCGGTGCAACACGCGCGTGCTGCTGACCGACGGCGACGGCGCGGCCAGGGCGGCGCTCGCGCTGAAGACCAGCGGGCCCGGCGGCATTGCAAGGTTCCAGGTATGAGATAATCCTGACGAATGAGATGGGGCTCAGTGGTGGGAGCGCTGGGGGACTCGTGGGCGCACCGGTGCAACACGCGCGTGCTGCTGACCGACGGCGACGGCGCGGCCAGGGCGGCACTCGCGCTGAAGACCAGCGGGCCGGCGGCATTGCAAGGTTCCAGGTAGGTTGCATTTATTTTACAAAACTGTAGAAAGTAGGTTTCACTCTCCTTTCCGTGGAAGATGTTTAAAAAGATGTTTTCTCGGAACAAAAGGTATGTAAAATGAAGTTTTACTTTAGGATAGTGGCAACCAATCTTTTATTCATACCAACTATTTTTGCAGACTAACTAGGTAAGTACCTACCTAGTTTACCTACAAACATAAAAGGAATCAAAGATTTGTATAAGACAATACTACAAATTAATTTAATTTAGAAGATTGACTAATTAGACTTAGTTTTGGCATGCAGAAGATATTTCGTGTGCTTCTCCATGGCACGCCCCATGTAGAATTTCATGACTTTGTGTATGGGGAATAATTATCGATGTTTTGTCGGAGTTAGTCGCAGAAAAGCCGGATTTTTCCGGGAAACCGTTTAGAAGGTATAACTAAAATAATTATTCACGCCATAAATGATGAGTCGTGCGTGCCATAGAGCCTTTCAATGTCACACCCAAATAATTGGCTAATATCTTTTGAACGGCTCAAATTCTGATTTTTTGCTCGTAGGTTCGGCAAACTATCAACATTTATTTGGAATAATGAAATCTTCGCTACGTGGTGCTGGTATCGAGCTCTTCTAGCTGGGGCGTGCCCATGACAGGTTCTCTATGGCACAGCCAATTCTTTTCGTAATATCTTCTAGACGGTGTTCCGACAAGTTCTGGCTTTTGTGCGACTAATACGAAAAATATCGACTTTTATTCTACATACACAACGACATGGATTTTCACATGGGGCGTGCCGTGGAGAAGCACAGGATATGTCGCATTTGTCAATGGGCTGTAGGCTTTTACAACCTACAACTACATACTAACTTGACCTGTAAGCGCCTTGTTTTGCTACGTCATCATACGTGCAATATTACTTGGGACGTTTAATTTTAATATGAGATTTAAGTTTTGTTATTAAGTTGTCATTTATCGGTCTCTTTTATTACCACAGTCACTGCTCCCTACCTTACCTAGGTAATTGTTGATTCTAGGTGTGGGTTGTAGGTAGCAGTTAAGGCCCTTCCACACGAGCGATTTTCATCGGCGATTTCTCGGCGGAGCGAGATCGCGGCGAGTACGCGGCCGCTCGCGGCGTGTACGCAGCGGTATCGCCGTGACAACGCCGCGTGCTCGTCGTGGTTATTTTTCGGTACAGTGTCATCACGTGGCGATTAAAACTCGCGGCGATATCGCTGCGTACACGCCGCGAGCGGCCGCGTACTCGCCGTGATCTCGCTCCGCCGAGAAATCGCCGAACAAAATCGCTCGTGTGGAAGGGCCCTTATCCTAGGTATATTTCAGACGGGATTGACTTATTGATTGATGGTTATTCTGGCTCAAAGCCAAATGAATTTCCCAGTATCGGTGAAATATTAGATTTGAGACTTTGCCAGAACACAAGATCAATAGAAGCTAAGATTTATGACAATAATAAAAGAAAGCATGTGGTTTACTTTAACAGTTTTATCGTGTTGTGATGGGACTAACAATATTTATTTTTCCTTTGATCAAATACTTCATAAAACATAATTAACTTTCAGATTACACACGAGGGGATCAGGGATATATAATAAAACAAAGACTGAACATACATAGTTATAATTATACTTAATAATGTAAACTGTAAACAAAACTACAGCACCAATAAATATCTCATTTTCACAAAAATATCAAGCTTTTATTTCTACAACATCAACAGTTATACAGTATAGTATAGGCAGTATCAGATCGGAATATTGCGAGTGTAGCAAATGTTAAACGTATCTTAATTTAATTAATATTATGCTCCTACGAAACAAGAGTGAGTAACACCCGTTTGTAGTCCCCTTTCGTATCATCCTGCAAAATACATTACATTGTACTTGTAACGATAATTTGGAAAAATAATTTAGAACAGCATGCATAACTTAAACATAGGTAAATAGGCTAAATAAAACTTAAAGTTATTTTGCAGGATTTAAGCACAAAGTGTGACTAGCACGTTCCTGAAGTCACCATTTAGGTCTTCCTGTAAATAATATCAAAAAAATCCAATGCAAAAACGAAGTTAGAAAACAAAATATAACTCGGAAACTGGCCCATAATTTCGAGATTGTTTCATCATCACACAACGTGCAGTCAAGCATGAGATTAGAACTAGAATATTCTTAGCTTAAGGTAATAAAATGTCTTTCGAGTAAAATGCAACATTAAGTATATAGTATTTCGTTTACAAACGATAAAAATATTATCATTATCACACAGCACTGGTTATTGTATGTAACGTCGTATGGCGACTCGTAATACTGAGTTATAGATATAGCTCGGGGCGACTTAGTAAGCCATCGTCGAGAGAAGGTAGCCCAGCGAGCCTTCAATCTCATCCTGAAAACAACACTACACTTGAGAAACTAGTTAGAGCGTGGTACACACGACCACCCCTCATGCAACGACCGACGACCGAGACGTCACTAAAGCAGTTAGCTACTGTGCAAAGAAAGTTAACATGAACATGAGATAAGAAAGCGAAATATACAGATCTTGTGAAAGAAATTTACAACCGGCGTGAATTACTTCGACATAAAGCGCATTGAGGCCAAAACTGTCTGAGACTCACCCCGACGACTAGCCACTTGTGATGATAACATGTGTAATAGTAAATAATTTGTGACAGTTTTGTCCTCGTCATACCTATCGCCTAACAGCCACTTAACAACCTAGCAATTGACACAGAATAAACTTAAAAAATAACTAAGTAGGTGGTTATCGCGATGCTGTCCTGACCACTCGGAATCACGAGATTTATTCGACAAGTGTCAATAAAGCCTTCTTGTAATGGCCGGATGTGTCGTCCTGGAATCAAAACGAATGGCTATTCTAAACGTTTGCGGTCCAAGTTTAAGTTTAGCAACAAGTATAAGTTTTAGATTCGCCATTTGTTACCACCGTCACGTATGTTAGGCCACTTTGATTTCCCGTGAATTTAGCACAAGTCATTTTACACACAAATGTCTTTTGATCGCAATTTTTACAAACCTAACAAAACTGTTCCGTACGTCTTTTCGATATATAAATACAGATCTGTACATAAATGTTATGAGTTGGTAGCTTGATGTTATGGTATGATAATGTACAGATGATCGCAGTTTTTATATTTCTCATGCTCAATGTATTATACAATTATATGCAATGTTGATTTTAGATTACTCATAGATAAGAATTATTTTAACAATCGTACAAATTTTGGGTCAGCTTCGTAACTCGTATCACATGCTGTTACAGAAAAAGTAAATATAAAACTGTTTTAACAAACAATACGCTAGTCGTGTGCAAAATAACAGGCGGCATGTTTGCGTTAATCATGTTTTTGTTAGTTATTATTATTATGGGTAATAAATTCTAATATAGGTAATTAGTACGTTATCGTTAAATTAGATACAGAAACAGAAAATGCTATTATGATGACTGTTAATAGGTAATAAGTTGTAGAAAATATTAGATTTTGCGTTGTTAATATTTTAATTATAAAATGGTTAGATAAGGTTAAAACCTGGAACAAGCATTTCGATCTTTGTATTATTTTTATAATAATTTGTTTGATCGCGATGCTTTGCTCCAGCTAAAGAATAAAGCATTGTTGGGAAAGTAAAAATTGAAAACTATGTAAATCACACAAATACTCTAAATGTAGGTAGGTAACTGATGGTTTTAAGTTAATACTACACGGAAACCAATTGACCAATAACTACTAATTTTAGGTGATACGTTGCGTGAGTGGCGCCCCCAAATAGATATGAAAAATCACGGCTAAATTAAATCTTATCAAAGAAAAAACTTATTTTGGTTAGAATGACCAGTCTAGTCCCGTATGTTCTAATTTTGAGGGCACTAATTTCGTAGCGTATCACCTTAATTTAACGTTCAATAACAACAACTTTATATCACGATCAAAAGTTTAAAAAATTTCAATCTTAATTATACTGTGCGTCTTTAAACTTCATCAAAAAATAGAACATTCAATTTAATTATTTGCAATTAGGGCGTTATTAAACTATGTCGTTGTTATCGTCGTGAAACAAAGAACATACTAAGATCTAATCTGAATAATAAAACAAAAAAGGCTTGAAACATACAGCCACAGTCAATTTTAAAATATTAAACGGCCATAATTTTAGTCAATGAATCAGATATTTTCATGCAAAAAATATTATTAATATCAAACTGATTTGCATCTGCGCAAATAACTAATCGATATTTACATACTCTCGTAACTGGCCTCACCTACGTATTAAGAAATATCTCCCTAACTAATAAGATAACTGAAGTATAATTTAGTCACAATAGTCAAGACCAGTAAAAAATGTATATCACTGAAATTAATTCGTACTTAAATTATATTCTCTGGGTTTTACTACTGTCGATAAATTGTCAAATCGGGTGCACCACCACTTTAATTGCTTCTCTATCAAAATTCCATTGAATATTTTAAAATCAACCGTAAACTGCGTGTGGCAAACTTATATCCAGGTTTGACTTTGTACTTACAGCGATCCAGGTCTCGAGGGGTTTGCCGTACTTCTCTAAGAAGGCCTGTTTGATGTCTCCCAGGTCGATCTCTGAGCGGCTCACGACGATTCTGATCAAGGTCTTGTCGTTGGTACCTAATCCCTTCATTGAGTAGTACAGACGCTCCGCGAAAAAGCCTACTTTGCTCTTCACGCATTTTACTATAAAAGAGGAAACATAGGTTAGGGAAAAAAACGGCTTGGGGTTCCATCTAGAATAAAAAGAAATCTATAGGCACTACACTAACGACGCGTGTACAAAATATAAACAGCAACGTGTGTAGTCGTCATAATTTTTAAGAGTTACTTGTATGTTTTGTCATGACATAGGGTATTTATTATAAGTATATCTGTGACCACCTAGATAAGCTCAAAGAAGCTGCTGGAAGGCACTTTAACATTCGACTACAAAGATTTTTCTCTACAGAACTGACAAACGATACCGCCGCGCTGCCACGGTCATCAAGTCATTGTCTTATCTCTATTATATCCATTACAGTGACGAATGATGTGAACCGCAGTCAGCAAGGTTCACCAAAAAAATAAGCGGAAAAAGGTTACAAGGCACAAGGCCGAAAGTTTTTTCCTGTTAGTTCATTAAATAGACGACCTTGTTGCAGTTTAACGTTTTGCTCACTTAGGTTTTTAAACCGTTCTTGTTACTCATTTTCCCTCAGGTTATGCGATATTTGACAACGAAAATTTTTAACAGTTTGAACGACTATCTACTTAGAGATCCAAAGAAGGAGCAGCTACTTTCAAATTAAGCAGCTGCGGTAGCCACTAATCGCTTAATTAATAGAGTTGGAGGTCATTCTGGCAATTTATCATCAGACTCTTCAAGAATAGACTGATTTAGGCAATTAATCTTTGATGACAATGACTCCATCGTCCGGACTATGACCAGCCAAATTGCATTCTTCCAGCGCACAATTAGACGTCCAATAGTCCTTGAATAAAGTTGTGAGTCATTTATAAAGACCAAATTGGACATAAGACGGACCATTTCAAGGATTTTTATCAAAATTAGTGTTTTTTTATGATATAACACGTGATTGACAGACGTGAAACTCTACAACTATACTCACCAATAGCGAGCATTCCCTTCTCGACGCTTCCGGAGAACTCTTTCTTAATGGAGTCTTCGATGTCCTTTCCGGTCAAAGCCTCGTACTCAGCGAACACCTGGAATTTAACCATGGAAACAGTTGATAAAGTGCTAGTAAGTAGGTAGTAAAAGTCAAGCGGTATGAGGTAGCTATCTACAATTATAGTTCATGGTCAAACAATCTTCAGCCTAGTTGAGGTACGCTCAAGTCAAACTGCACTGCTAAAGTGTTTCCTGTCGTGCACAATCAGATGTTTCATCCTTCAATCTCGTTGAAGAGGTGAGTGAGGTAACCTCATCCTTTGATGCGATAACGACTTCTGATGAATTGGAATTGAGATCTTCCTGACGTGTTAGCAAATGGACAAGTGACTCTCCAAAGGTGTTTCCTTAAAATGATAAAGGCTTTATTCCCTTTTTAACCTAGTGTGAAATGTGAATATGAAGAAATGTCGTTACTCGTTGCAATAAAACACATTTCCTAGGTGCCTACCGTCTCGCACATTACCTACGTTTATCTTGACAACGCTATTATGTGCATAAGTTATTGTCTTGTGACGAATGCATTCGATTCGTGATGCTAACATGTAGCCACAGAAATTACAATGAAAGCAAGTGTTTCATTCAATATTGCTTATTTGTCACTGCTGTTATAAATGTTTGTTTTCCCGTCGGCACAAGGAATAGTACTAAGTGGTCGTTATCAGTTTTTTGTTCTGAATTTCTTTACAGGCATAATGTTTGTTGAAAGTATCAATTTAATTCAATTTTTGGTATTATGGGCTCTGTCAGCGTAGGACAATTCCGCCAATGTCTAAGTTGGAAAATACACGTAAACATAAAAAAAAATTAAACTGTTTTTTACTGACAGTTGAAAGTATCATTGTTTTTAGGAAAGAAATACCTATGGTCTAGAGAAGTAGGTTTGTGAGGAGCCTTACCTGTCTCAGTTGCTGGTAAGAGCGAGTGATGAGGATAGAGTTGAAGACCGACTCGTCGGTTCCCCATTGGCCTTCTCCGGCGTTGGCCAGAGCCTCGGCATCAGCCTTGGCGGCTCCCTCGTCCACGCCCTGGTTCTCATCGCGGTTGGCCATGCACAGGGACACGCACAGGCGCTTGAAGTGGCCGCTGGTGTCGCCCTTCAGGTCAGACTCTAAGCTTTTGCCGTACACTGCGGAAAGAATACTTTTTCTTCAAACTGTTCATACGTACAGCAAGCCCCTATCGGCAAGTTGCCCTCATCATAGCCCTAGCCCTGGATACCCAATATAAGCGCCATATAAATACCTGCCTGAATAAGACAATAACTAATAAATATTCGATGATACTCAGAGGCGTCTATGGAAATGGCGTCATCAAAGGGAATCTCAATGGCGTCCTAGCATTGTTATTCCAGTCAGAGAGACTGACGTAATGAATGCAAATAGTTTCGTCCTAATTACTCATGGCCAGACAGAGGTATGCAGACCATCGATTGATTCACTAGAATATTAACTTACATTGTAAACAGTAAACACGCAAGTAGCTATTGTAAACTCATTAGCAATATTGTAAAACAATTAAATGGTCGTTGCCTCCAATGAAGAATATCGTAAATGAAGTCATTAAGTTTAATGGTCCTTGATTGCTTTATGCAATTTTTCCAGAAGATTGCAGGTTAATGTGTAAGAAAGAGTAAGACAGCAGCTCTATTGCTTAAAGAACCGTCAGTTTTACGAAACCTCATCATCAACCATACCCACTGGTTCTACATTCATCAATCTGCTTATCAGTGTACCTAGGTAATAGTCTGGCTCAAGAACCCGATTGGCTTGCTGACATCTTGCAAAGAGCCATTGTCCTCAATAAATGTCACGGCCATTTTAGGCTTTAAAGATATTGCTAGAATCTTGACCCAGCCTCACAGCCTGAGGTAGGTTTGACAAAGGTCTGATGGTCAGATCTGGATCGTCAGAAACTTACATTGCTCGTAGAAAGCGGAGATGGTGCGGATTCCGTAGTTGGACAGGGTGCAGAGGATCTCGATGATGGCTTCCTCGTCGGTTCCGATCCCCGCGACGGCGTCGTGCAGCTCCTTCGCGTAGAAGTGGGGCAGGGGGGTCATCAGCGCGATGATCACGTTTTCCAAGTTGCCGGACAGCTCGGACTTCAGCTCGCTGATCAGGTCCTGCGGGAATGGGGATGCGTTAGTTTCCTTTACTTTTGTTATTTCATCGAAGTTGTTCTAAGTTCCAATTCCAAGTCGAATTTGACGGCCAGGATAGTGCAAAGGTAGTGCACCTGCCTGAATCTCAATGATCTCTAGTTCGGTTCGTTTCCTATCGTGTATCCATGCCTATGTCTCTCAATGGCACCCTAGCGGGAATTCGGTTAATGGGAATCCTGTACGAGACTATGAGTGTTATGTATTTTTCTGCAAAATTCTATGAGTGGTTATCAGTAAACTAAATTATAGAAGATCGCAGCAGCAAAAAAGCTTATTTTCAATTCGCTCCGGCTAAAAGTACGTCGGTTATATCATTCGCTTTAGCATTTAGTGTACTTATTAAAGTATCATCAATTATCATGAGTCCCATGGCCAAATAAAGGATTTGGTGTTTTTGTAGTGGATATCAACTAATCTGATCAACCAGGAGCTTGGCCGTTTGTCATAAGTAGGTACATACTTATCAGTCGTGTAATGTTTTATATCCACCAGCCTGTACATTTAATACATAATAGAAACGACCGCTATGCACGTAGTAAAATACGCTATTGTACCTACAGATATGTAACAGGAAAAACACTATTAATATCCGATTTTCGATGACTAATGAATTGGAAATGTTTGCCAATCGTTCTACTTCCAGTAGTGCGATGTGGTTACCCCGCAAAGGAAAAGTTGTGATTTTGTGCAAAATTCTAATAAGACGGTTTTTTCCTGTCATGTATTCATGTTTTTCGACTAAAATTAAGGATAATTCAGGTGCCCTATTCTATTTATTACATACCTACTCTATGCATGAGGTAATCTTTTATGAGAATTGTAAATAGCTTATTAACCTTGTAAAACATACTTCAAATGAAGTAGGGCATGTGACTAAAACATGACGATTAAGACTATTTTACATTGACTAACACGCTGGAACATTGATTAAAAACCACTCACTGATGTAAGTACCTAAGTAAGTAGGACCCTATATCTACCGTACTGACACTCTTGATTGATAGCTGGGTATGGGTAGGTATTTTAATGATTGATTCTAGGATTTGCGAACTGTTTGCAAATGATTAATTCATATTATGACTGTCGTTTTTGACTGACTTTAAAAAGTTGCAGGTGGTCTTGAATCCTCACATATTGTTGTTGGATTTGCCCAACTTGGCAGTTGCAAAACATTTATCACTATTGGTTTAGTAGTTATCATGTGTTGATCCACTGTGGAGTCGGTCAAGTAATTTTTACTTTTAAGACTTGTTTCCTAATCTAACTTACTAAAGAGATTATCTACTTAGTAGGTTATCATTAGGTAAGTTGGCAGGTATATCAGCACATACATAGAATACCTAAGTATTAAATATTAGCTACATAAACGAACTCTCAAGGTGAGTGCAAGACAAGCTCTATAGCTCGCTAATAAACGCACGATTAGATAGCATGACTTTATGACTGACACACGGATAGGTACATACAGCCTGCCTGGATAAGTAGGCAAAGATACTTGACTTTCTTTCTTTCTTTTTTCGTGTGGGACACCGAGTCATTCAACGACCCGATGAACCCTTGAGAAGATACTTGACTGAAAATTATTAAGACATAACACTTTATTGCTCCCATTAAAAGATAACTTATAGGTACCTACATCTACAAGAACAAAAACAGATTTTAAATTGTTTATCAGTAGTTAAAAGCATACAACTTTTGTAATTTTGGATTTTACCCAGTCGACAATCCTAACGAATGTAGTTATAGACCTGCTGAACAAGGCTTCATATAAAGCAAAGATGCAGGCGCCGCCGTCGTGAAACGTGGGCTAAACCCACGTATTACATCATTACTGCGAGATCTAAATACCAACGTGTTTCTAGCTGTTGCTACCATAGTTGTTTTGAACCAAACGGAAGATCTATCATGTTACATTACACCATTAATCCTACTAATATTATAAAGGCGGATGTTTGTGTGTGTGTGTTTGTTACGACATCACGCTAAAATGGCTGGTTAGATTGACATGAAATTTTGCACAACTATAGAAGAGTATCTAGAATAACACATAAGCTACTTTTTACCACGGGAAAATGTCTTATTCCTACGGGATCACGCATATTCCAATATTTTTGCAAAGGTAGCGTGACTGATCCGATTCGCGTTTTAAATGTTTTCGCCGAAAACTAACAGCGACATCTCTTGGTGAGTAATGCTTTTTTTCCCGCGGAATAATAGGTTGCAGTGGGTGAAACCGCTGACAGGCAGCTAGTTCACGCATAATTTCGGTCGTGACCGCATAAACTTGGGCAACGACATGAATCACAAAACAGCCTTCATAAACCAGGAACTATTAACAGAGAGCCTCTTAGACGGCAGGTGAATCAGCTGTTTGAATCTTACGCTGTGACTCAATGCTGTAACTGGCATGCAAGGTCAAAGGTCTTGAAAAACAGCACAATCACTGATAGTTATCTGCCAAAGTTGAGGTCGAAAAATATTATTAAGTAGCTGTATCTCAAGTTAACCATTTATGAGATCACCATACCTATATTGGTTAATTGTGAATGACACTTACAAAATAACCAAATGGTTAGCCTTTCAAAAGTAGATTATATTTAGTACCGAGTCCAGAAACACATAATTATATCGATACGTTTGTGTATTTTATTTTTTCGGGTTTTAAGAGGAACCCTAGTGATGCCTGTTTTCAGCCTTTCGTACAAACGTATTCCTACTTTAGGCCTTTATCACACAAGCGTTTTTCATCCGTCGGGCGTCCGCAACGAATTCGCTGCGCCCCATCCATTGGTTCCGCGTCCGATCGCAAAACGGCTTGTGTGTTAAGAGCCACAAGTACCTGTTTATATGTATTATGCCGGTATTTTTTATTTTTCATAAAAAAGCAATTAAGAAACGAAAAGATAATTTTGCATTTCCTATGGCTTTAATGTAATAAAAAAGAATTATAGCTCTAAAGATATTTTTCGGAAAGAAAACTGGGAAATACGTTTGTAAGGAAACTTCGAGACGAAACATAACCGTGACAAAATAGTAATTCGCTTAGCGATGTAAAAAACTTTAAATAACTACAACTATATAATTATACTCGTGCCCAGAACTGGTACCTACTTACTACGTGGGAAAATCTTTGTAGCCCACATACAAATTATATAACCTTACAGGTAACACAAACTGGTTCTATTATTTGAACAAGTCATCATCGAACTATTTTGATGTGATACGAATATGAGTAATAGCAGTAGTACTTACTTATGACGTGACGTGACTATAGGTAATAGGTAACCAACCTTCAGTATAGGTATTTCCTACCCAGTACCCTAATGCCTTTTCCTTGTAAAACATTACCAGTAATGGAACATTTTGATTTCAATTTAAAGTTGAATACTTATTTGTACTATGCTAGTAATGAATTTTTGATTTTAGTAGGTTAGTACATGCCATGGGTACATACGTTAGCGGTGTGGTGGCGTTATTTATCTTTTTGCAGCATACGCAATAAGGCCGCCTATTAGAATCACACGCGTTTACATTGAAATCCAATAAATTCAGCTCATTTCATGTATTCCTGCGGGTTTAAATAGGCAAAAAGTTTATTTATCTAACTGAGTAGGTAGGTATGAGAAGCGTTGCGGTCTTTACGGAGTACTAGTTGATTAACCGAGCTTGTTCTTGTTCGGTATTAAAAACCGCTTTATCGCGATTAGATTAGTCTTGAAAGTCTCGGCGGTCAGGCGCAAGCCCCACAGAGTAGACATGAGATGTGCGACATCGCGACGCTTGAAACCGTTTCCATATAAAATGCGACTAACGATCGCTTGTTTGACAGATGTCACGTACCTCGTCGCTTCTCGCGTCTATTCTGTGGAGCTGCCGCTAAAGTCGCTAAACGATGATGTCTTGACGGCACGGCACGCTGACGATGGTCCTGTCGTCCTGTCGTCGCCCTGTCGGCGCAGAAGCCCTTCGTTGCATTAATATATTGATAACGTGATAGACAAACCTTTCCGTAGTTAGTCTTGAAGGTCTCGGCGATCTCCAGGCGCTGGACGATGCCGCGACGGCACAGGACATCAATGATGGCTTTCTCATCGGTGCCCAGGCCCTTCATCGCCTTGCGAAGGGTCTCGGCGTCGGCGGCCGCATCGAAGGGCTCGGCCGGGTACACCGTGGGGGTGCACTGCGGAACAAAATACATAATTCAGTTTCCATCAACAAAAAAGTAGCCTATTAAATATTAAAACAATTTTGATTTTAAAATGCAATCTTTTTTCAAGACCTCTGTGTAGTAAGCTACCAGACTGAGGTCAATTTGGGTCACGTCATATCAGGTAGGTAGATAAACGCCCTGTAATTACTTATTATGCTGTGGCATGTCTGTTTTACGTTAATGGACGCAAGCATTAAATTGTTTGTAAAGTGCGAGCTCACTGGCGCCGATTCTGCTGATAATTTTCCTGTACGAAATTATGACTCGTTGTTGGATTTTAATTGGATGCTCATTTAAAAGTAATTGGTGAACAAACAGTTCGTTAAATAAACAAACATGTGCAATTGTAACAGGTATTAAGGCTAAACGTCAGACTAGTGGCGCCCCCAAACAGGAAAAAAATCCCTGGCTGAACACGCTGGTCATCTGAAGCCCAATTTATGAATTGCCGACAATAACTTACCACAAAGAATAAATAAATCTAATAAAATGTATAAAAATTGGTACCCATGAGTTATGTAAGCCAAAATTGCTAAAAGTGGCCACTTTTAGCAATTTCGGCTTACATAACTAAAGTGCACAGTTTTTACAAGGTTTTACTGATTCTAAAAATTCTTTGTTGTTAGTTATTGTCGGTAATTCATAATGTGGTTTCTCAATCACTTGCGTATTCAGTCAGTGAATTTTTTTCACTGAGTGGCGCTAGTGTCGCTATCGTTGAACCTTAAGTTTGATTACCTTATTTTATTATATCGCTCATCCATCATGTTCTTTTAACAATGAATTTATAATATTTTCAATAAATAACATTACATATATGCAACTAACTACTGGCTGGGAATTGAACCAAGTGTTGTTGCGTAGCAGCACAGAATATTTAAGTAGCAGGAAGTCGTCGCATTAGGCAAAACTGCTACACTGAGGTATTACACAATGGTCGGCATTTGTTTTGTTATGATGACATGACAACACATAAATATTTTTAGTAAGTTGCATTAGCTAGTCCATTACCATAATTGAAAATTGTCGCCCCAACCCTAAAAAACCCCACCCGTTGTCATGCCAAACCGGCTCGCTAGCCTTTATGACTGCTGTCTAGCCAAGGGGAGTGAAACACTCCCCTGAAAGGTTATACCGGGAGTAACGGAAAGGGTATAACAAGCCAAAAGGAGGTCAAGGTAAGGTACTCATGGAACTGAACAACTTTCCCCATGGAACATGGGTGGAAATATGAAATAAAAAATTGGACCTCCCATACAAAATCGCCGATGAGCTAATTGATTTACTATAGGAGGTCCAAATTTTTTTTCCATATTTCGACCCATGTTCCATGGGGAAAGTTGTTCAGTTCCATGAGTACCTTGACCTCCTTTTGGCTTGTTATACCCTTTCCGTTACTCCCGGTATATTATACCTCCCTACTATAAGCATTCAAAACTAAATACAGGGTGTTCCCTCACGATATAAAGTAAAATGGAAAACAAATATTTTTATACTTCTTCAGTACGTTTATAATCTTTCCAACCATTACGAATGCACGATGCCGTAATAGGCATCTGAATTGGCGTGAAAATGACAAAAATATAAACGCCTGAAAGGTATAGTGATTTCTTTCTAATGCGCGAAGTTATTCAAACAAGTGAGAAATCTAAAGTGAGTACTAGTAACTCTAAAGTACTCTAAACTGACTAAAATTGGTATCTATTTTATTACTTACTTACTTGCTTCTAAGAACTAGGTAACTCCTCGTACCTAACTGTAGTGTAGGTAGGCGGATAAGGTGTAGGTAGTATGTTATTGCATTGCATGAGAACTTACTTTCTAAGTAGCTCACGTTGGACTTAGAAACATTCAAACGGATATGCAAATTGAACAATTAAAATGCCGACAGAAATATACAAATCGACAAGATACATTATTATAATTTTAAAATTCATTCTGCATCGCGTGGATATGGCAATAAACCGAAATACCCACATCAAGTGCATGTGTTATCGTTGAACACGTCAGCGTTAGCAAGCCGGTGGTTTTAGCCCAACCTTGGTCCGACAAGATGACATCATCCCAGAATCGATAGAACCGGCATTCGCACCAGCGGCCCCATAATGTAGGTGGATGTGTGAATGTTCCTTACCTTGTACGGGTAGTACTGCTGTCCGCTCATCTTGCTGAGATTCCTGGAAAAACGGTGTTTACGTTAAACTCATATGCACTCAAGCGAAAACATACTCATTAACGCTTTCATACTGTAAGCTAAAAATAAATTCCATTGCTATCAGCCGGCTTGCGATCAGCAAACACGCATTCGCCGGCACATAATTTTCCTCTTACGTTTCTCAGCTTTTACCCACTAAGCTGAACACTGGCACTTCGTAACTCATAAAAAAGCTTTCAAAATGAATAAAGGAAGTGACATTTTAAAGAATTGTTGGCACTTACTGTTTCTTTTTTGTTAACACACGACACGACACACCCAAGCGACGGCGAACTCCGAAATAAACACGGCGGAGAGTCGGCGAGGGAGGTCGCCGGTCGGTCGACGGAGAACAGAGACCGCTTTTGTTCCTCTCTCGCTTTATCACACAGCAGTGCAGTGGTACTCAACCTTCAATACTGCTTTTATCGACCCCTCAACCTTATTGAGGCACGTTTACTCTATTGGAATCGTTGGAACCAGATTCTAACTAGTGACTTATTTACATTACAATAGTCTTGTTAGAATCTCGCCACCTAGGTAGGTATTCAACAATGTGATCTTATGTTATGAGAAGGTAGGTAGTTGGTACTCGCTCATCATCACATCATGGGTCTTGCTCATGAATTATCAAAATAGTAAGTAAGAGGTACCTACTTGGTTTTTAAAGTAACTATTCATAGTTCAAGCCTAGTTCCTATTGGACTATTTGAATCGATGAATTTGACTTGTATTAGTAATAATAATAAGGTAGGTAGGTAGGTACCTACATATATAAAATAGAAAATAAAAATAAAAAACTAGTTTAATCTAAGTACTTACAACTACAAAAAAGGCAAAAGGGTCTGACTCAGCTTTTGCTGACAGGACCTATAGCCTTAGCGGCTCGCTGGCCGAATGTATGGAACATGCTGCACCTGAGAGAAGAGTTCTGAAATTTGGTACACTTAATCTTTAGGGTCAATGAATCGATTTGACCCGTAGTACACAATTTTAAAAAAATCCTATGAGGAGTAATGACGTCATCTTTTTTTTGTATGGGAAAAAAATTTTTTTGTTCCAAAACCTATTGTGTGTGGTATCAAATGAAAGGCCTTGCTAAGCCAATTCTAAAAATATATCACTTTATTATATTTAAGTCACTTGTATAAAATTAAATAGGAAATAATTCTCGAAACATGCCACGTTTGGGCTTCTCCAGGTATGATACGGTTGAATCATTACTTATGAAATATACGTAATATAATGTGTAATATCCTCATCTCTAACCTCAAGAAAGGTACTACGGATTTTTTGTCTTAAAGTATTTTTTTTTTAATTTTAAAGTTACAGAAATTTATGAAAACAGACTTAGTTGAAATTTGGCATCGAAAGTTCAATTTTGGTTACCGAGAATGATAAAAATAAAGCCAGATGAGATTTTAATTATATGTACATCATATTCGTTTTGAAAAAATAACGTGTTATGTGCTTCGGAGGGCACGGTTAACCCTCGGCCCCATCGCAGTCGCTCTCTATGAATAATTAGACGGCGGCGGTCGGTCAGGGTCGATAGATAGGGGCCGAATAGTAACCATGGTTCATCGGGTCGTTCGTAGACTTAGTGTCCCACTTGACAGAACAAGATTTATTAATAATAGGATGATAAATACAAATGCGAGAGAAGTTTTCGATTGATGGTTAAAGTGATCATTTCTCTATACACACATTATATACACACCGGCAAAATTAACGGAATCTATACATAATAATAAAGTTGTAGAGGGTCGAAAGACTGTACACAAAAGATATTGGAAAATAAATTGTCAGCGAATTCTTGAAATTGATAACAAAACACGTTTCAAAAGTATTTACATATTTTTTCCGTTTAGATGTTTGTATGTGACAGCATCCTGAAAAACTACTGAACGGATTTTGATAAAATTTGGTACAAAGTTTGCTATCGCATTGAAGAAGGTAAAGGTTACTTTTTTTCTCCACTTGAGGGACTGGAGTACCTGATGTGTACCACTAGAAGCACAACCACGAGCCCAGCTAAACAATGGGAAATACATTTATGGCACCAAAGCAAGAATGTTTGAAATGAAATGTTTAGCATCATGGAATGCTCCTGCTGGCAAACATAGATCGAAGGTTTGGAGAACCTTATGTGGACCACCAGGTGCACCTCCAAGAGCCCAGCTAAACTACAGGAGATACATAATTATATAGTCCCAAAGCAAAAATTGTTTAGCGCGATGGGACGTGTCTGCTGGAAAATATAAATCGAAGATTTGGAGAACTACAGGAGATACATATACGTCCCCGAAGAAAAAATAATTCAGCTTGATTGGGCCCTCCTGCTAGCAATTAGAAATCAAAGGTTTTGAAAACCTGATGTAGACCATCAGGAGTACCAAAAATAGCCCAGCTTAAATAGGTACATGAGATATACATATGGCCTCAAGGAAAAGAATATTTAGCATGGCGGGACATTTTTGCTGGCAAATAGCTAATGAAGGTGATGGATACCCTGGGAATAAATGTAAGGATGCTGGTGTGGGAATAATGTGTGTATAGAAAATTATAAAGATGAACCAAAACTCCTCTCGCATCTGTATTTATCATCTTATAATTAATAAATCTTGTTCTGTCAAGTGGGACACTAAGTCTACGAACGACCCGATGAACCATGGTTACTATTCGGCCCCTATCTATCGACCCTGACCGACCGCCGCCGTCTAATTATTCATAGAGAGCGACTGCGATGGGGCCGAGGGTTAACCGTGCCCTCCGAAGCACATGACACGTTATTTTTTCAAAACGAATATGATGTACATATAATTAAAATCTCATCTGGCTTTATTTTTATCATTCTCGGTAACCAAAATTGAACTTTCGATGCCAAATTTCAACTAAGTCTGTTTTCATAAATTTCTGTAACTTTAAAATTAAAAAAAAATTACTTTAAGACAAAAAATCCGTAGTACCTTTCTTGAGGTTAGAGATGAGGATATTACACATTATATTACGTATATTTCATAAGTAATGATTCAACCGTATCATAACTGGAGAAGCCCAAACGTGGCATGTTTCGAGAATTATTTCCTATTTAATTTTATACAAGTGACTTAAATAAAGTGATATATTTTTAGAATTGGCTTAGCAAGGCCTTTCATTTGATACCACACACAATAGGTTTTGGAACAAAAAAATTTTTTTCCCCATACAAAAAAAAGATGACGTCATTACTCCTCATAGGATTTTTTTAAAATTGTGTACTACGGGTCAAATCGATTCATTTACCCTAAAGATTAAGTGTACCAAATTTCAGAACTCTTCTCTCAGGTGCAGCATGTTTTGAACTACCGCTAGGACTACTAGGTAAGTCCTGTCGCCGCTGGTTTTCAGTCAAATGTGTTCCTCAAAGGTTCCTCATAACCGGCTTACTGTGAGTTCGGTTTTCAGGAATATCTGAAGTTCGACTACCCATTGGGAACTACCTTTGTACAAAATTTTGAGAAACTCAGCATCGCTGCGTAATCTCCGATGATGTCACCCAGCGGGCGTCGCCGGCCCGACGCCGACCTGCCGACAACCGCAGCCGGCGGGAATCGAACTTACTACTTAGCTTACTACTACAACCTGCCAGCTAGAAATCAGACATACACATTCGTGTTTTTCCAGCCGATAGCAATGGAGCTATGACATGCCATGACAACCATTCATGAATTCCTAATAAACATGTAAAATGCTCCACATGTGGTCAAAGCCCGCTCAAAAGTTACGCCATGCCGCCGCTATGTCGCAATGCAACCAACCGGCAAACCGGTTCAGAATATTGAGCAGCATTTTTCTTACTGCAGTCGTTCTGTGGGTGAACTTAGGTTAGGTACGGTAAGGTAAGAACGTGGGTACGTACCTAGTCGTTCCTATTAGGAAAACTTAGGATATCCAAGATCTAGAGGAATGACGGAATTATTCAATAATAAGCAATTTAAGAAATTGTTTTTAGCTCTACATTGCCATTGCAAGACTTTGACATGAGTTTTGGGTATGATCCAAAAAAGTATGATACGGTCGTAATTCACCTTGTTTTCACATTGTTGCTCAACACAGAAAGTATTTATTTTACCATATCGGCCAGTAGATACATTTATTTGTCTAGTTAGGTATATGAACTATAAAATATCCCAAAGAAGTAAACATAGCATCATCGATATTTCTAAGAACGTTCTTCTGTATTAATCATCTCGTGATGTTATTGTTATAATTACGATTCTACTATGTACCTATGGACTTCCGGTGAGGTGGCCGCATACGTCACAGCCTCGTCAGAGATCTTATTCACGAGATGTTAATCATTGCACCACAGGTCGCGGGTGATTCATCTCAGCAGAATGTTTTAATTTCTGGCAAACATACTACTTGGCTTATCTACCGTAAAACCATACAACTATGGTCCTAGCTTGCAACTATTATGGTCCGAACAAACTTGTATGTTTTTTTTTTCATTTATCTCCTCCTGTGTGGGGCGTACTATTTAGGACCCCTAATGTATGGTTAACACTGACTTATTAACTGTCACCACACGCGAAAATATTTTAAATGCAGGTTTGTTTGGACCATAGTTGCAAGCTAGGACCATAGTTGTATGTTTTTACTACTATTTCAATTCAGGTAAAGACAAAAAAATTACATTATGATAGCAAAATTATAAAGTTATCCGACATGGCAATTGTGGACCCGTTTCACCATTTCAACGGGTCCACCATGTTTAAATAGGTTCATTCTTTTAATTAAGTTACCTAACAAATTAAAAAAAAAAAAAAAGAATACTAACTACTAACACACTCATACGTTACAATTTAAGTCACAGTATTAGTCTAAAACGTTGGATTGCATACCAACGATAAGTCACAGGGAGGGGGTTTTAGTCCGTATTTCGCCTGGGAGTAACCCAGCGGAGTCGGGCATACCATAAACGCCCGGGCCTTATGGTATCATTGATGATTTCCCACTACCAACGCAAAAAAAAAAAAAAAAGACATGGCAATTGTTTTCTTTAGTAGGTTCAAACAATACATGTTGCGCGAACCCCAATTAATTGGGGTAAAGGTAGGAAGATGATAATGAGTAGGTATAGAGACTGTATAAATTAATACCTTTGATATCAGATTTTACCGTCTTTCGTCGACTCGGATGTCCCACACGATAGAAGAACTTTTTTGCATCAAGTAGTTAAGGTACAAAATAAGACAAATAAATAAAGCGATCGCAAAGGTGGACTAATCAATTAAATATTAACTTACTTAATATTAAATTAAGAAAGAAAAGGAAAGGATAGACAAAAGAAAGTGTTCGATAGAGTAAAATATTTTGCTGTGAGAAGTTCGCAAAATACAACGGGTAGGCAATTTCTACACCTATAATAGCAGACGTATTATTTCTAAGTAGTATGCTCTATCACAAAAAGTTGCTCTTGGAGTACATCACTGGCTGAGCCCCGAATAAACATATTGTTTCGCAAATACCTATGTACTGAATTTCCGGTGAGTTTCAGCAATTATCGGCCCTCCTTGTTCATCGCGGAAGCCAAAAATAAATAAATTAATTGCATTAAAAAAAACTGAATATAAGAATCGATCAAAAATACCTAGGGGAGTCTAGGATTTAATTTCCGGAATCAAACATCAGACCAATTTACCTGAAATAAAACGACAGCAACTAGAAAATCCAATTTTATTTTCTAAGAAATCTTACAATTTCGCAAGCTCTAAATTCGCAAGCTCTACAATGTAGATAAAGGTAAATAAATCTATTTCCTATTTTTTGTGAAACATTAACAAAGTTTTTGCCTAGGACGGTATAAGAAAGCAAAGCCTACATTGTGTAGTTCATAATATTAGGTATGATTTGGTGAAATAAAAACTAGTTTCAAGTACATCAACAATCCGCTAGGTAGGTACTTGGTAGACAGACTACATTACATATCGACGGTCCCTACGTATAATGACGTAACTGAAAATAGCAAATTTTACAGGAGAGCGTTTTTAAGTTTCAAACAAGTGTATCTCTAGTGATATTTTAGATAGAGTTTTGAAATTTTGAACATGTATTTATTTGGTCAATATGTTTAAGAAAAATATAATAAAACGTTGTATAAATAATTATTTATATATTAATAATCATATACGTAGTTTTACGTCGGAAAAACTCGAGCTGTAGAATGCCTATGTAGTTTTCAACAATATGAAATCAACGGTATAGCAAATATTAACATAATTATTTTTATGCAGTAAGTGCCAGATACGGGAGAGAGCACGCACTACCACTTCCGTGATTTTACGTTGGAATTGTGTAAATTGTGTAGTTACGGGGTGGCAATTTCGAGTGGAATTAGGCCATTTTGAACCATGCTGTCTTTACCGAAGGTAGTTTATGACAATCTGAGGTGAAAGCAAAGAAAAAAGGCAAATGACTTAGGTACCACTTACGGGATTGTACGTAGGGACCGTCGATATTTACCTTAGCACGACTACGGCGGTTCGTCCTGCCAAAAAGTCTTCGTGCATCCGTTTCCGCTTGTTGCCTAGGTATTTTCATGCATCGGTGAAATTCCACCTCTGAAACATCTGTATCCATGCAGGCACGCTCTATGAAAGCCAGTGTGTAGTTCATAATAATTACTAGCTTATGGTGAAATGAAAACAAGTTTCGATTTGAATTATATCAACCGTAGCTAAGTAAAGGACAGATTACATGGTAATTTCAGCTCGTCCTGCCAAAAAGTCTCCGTACAATGTGTTGACTACCTACTTCACTAATTTCATGCAGCGGTGAAATGTCCACCTCTGATTGGCTCTGATACGTCCGTAATTCGTATGCATAGGCACTCTATAACAAGGTACGAAAGCCATTATGCAGTTTATAGTATTTGATGAAACGATGATTTAGTCAAATAAAAACAAGTTTCAAATTGAATTATAGCAACCGTACCTAAAGTAAGGACAGATTACATGGTAATTTCAGCTCGTCCCTCCAAAAAGTCTCCGTACGGCGTGTTTACCACTTCACTGATTTCATGCAGCGGCGAAATGTCTGCCTCTGAACCTTCCGTATCAACTTCCACGCTCGATGCGTTATCGTCGAATTTCTCGCAGCGCTTGCGGACCAGCACCTAAGAACAAGGGATAGCAATGTTGTAATGGGCTTTAATAGGTACATCTAATACTGCCATTTAAGAATAAGAAAACCAGTCTTAATTTTGCTTATTTTTCTATTAAGGGGGCTACCGCGGCTCTTTAAGTACCATTTCACCGGATCTGAGCTGGACTGTGCCTACTTCCAGGCTGAGCAGCGCGCAGGCCAGCAGCTCGCCGTACAGCAGCATGAGCATCGCCGGGTACACGTCGACGATGCTCACGGTACTCACTGTGCCTACCTCCAGGCCGAGCAGCGCGCAGGCCAGCAGCTCGCCGTACAGCAGCATCAGCATCGCCGGGTACACGTCGACGATGCTGACGGTACTCACTGTGCCTACCTCCAGGCCGAGCAGCGCGCAGGCCAGCAGCTCGCCGTACAGCAGCATGAGCATCGCCGGGTACACGTCCACGATGCTCACGGTACTCACTGTGCCTACCTCCAGGCCGAGCAGCGCGCAGGCCAGCAGCTCGCCGTACAGCAGCATCAGCATCGCCGGGTACACGTCCACGATGCTCACGGTACTCACTGTGCCTACCTCCAGGCCGAGCAGCGCGCAGGCCAGCAGCTCGCCGTACAGCAGCATCAGCATCGCCGGGTACACGTCGACGATGCTCACGGTACTCACTGTGCCTACCTCCAGGCCGAGCAGCGCGCAGGCCAGCAGCTCGCCGTACAGCAGCATCAGCATCGCCGGGTACATGTGGACGATGCTCACGGTACTCACTGTGCCTACCTCCAGGCCGAGCAGCGCGCAGGCCAGCAGCTCGCCGTACAGCAGCATGAGCATCGCCGGGTACACGTCGACGATGCTCACGGTACTCACTGTGCCTACCTCCAGGCCGAGCAGCGCGCAGGCCAGCAGCTCGCCGTACAGCAGCATCAGCATCGCCGGGTACACGTCGACGATGCTGACGGTACTCACTGTGCCTACCTCCAGGCCGAGCAGCGCGCAGGCCAGCAGCTCGCCGTACAGCAGCATGAGCATCGCCGGGTACACGTCGACGATGCTCACGGTACTCACTGTGCCTACCTCCAGGCCGAGCAGCGCGCAGGCCAGCAGCTCGCCGTACAGCAGCATGAGCATCGCCGGGTACACGTGGACGATGCTCACGGTACTCACTGTGCCTACCTCCAGGCCGAGCAGCGCGCAGGCCAGCAGCTCGCCGTACAGCAGCATGAGCATCGCCGGGTACACGTCGACGATGCTCACGGTACTCACTGTGCCTACCTCCAGGCCGAGCAGCGCGCAGGCCAGCAGCTCGCCGTACAGCAGCATGAGCATCGCCGGGTACACGTCGACGATGCTCACGGTACTCACTGTGCCTACCTCCAGGCCGAGCAGCGCGCAGGCTAGCAGCTCGCCGTACAGCAGCATCAGCATCGCCGGGTACACGTCGACGATGCTCACGGTACTCACTGTGCCTACCTCCAGGCCGAGCAGCGCGCAGGCCAGCAGCTCGCCGTACAGCAGCATGAGCATCGCCGGGTACACGTCGACGATGCTCACGGTACTCACTGTGCCTACCTCCAGGCCGAGCAGCGCGCAGGCCAGCAGCTCGCCGTACAGCAGCATGAGCATCGCCGGGTACACGTCGACGATGCTCACGGTACTCACTGTGCCTACCTCCAGGCCGAGCAGCGCGCAGGCCAGCAGCTCGCCGTACAGCAGCATCAGCATCGCCGGGTACACGTGGACGATGCTCACGGTACTCACTGTGCCTACCTCCAGGCCGAGCAGCGCGCAGGCCAGCAGCATGAGCATCGCCGGGTACACGTCGACGATGCTCACGGTACTCACTGTGCCTACCTCCAGGCCGAGCAGCGCGCAGGCCAGCAGCTCGCCGTACAGCAGCATGAGCATCGCCGGGTACACGTCGACGATGCTCACGGTACTCACTGTGCCTACCTCCAGGCCGAGCAGCGCGCAGGCCAGCAGCTCGCCGTACAGCAGCATGAGCATCGCCGGGTACACGTGGACGATGCTCACGGTACTCACTGTGCCTACCTCCAGGCCGAGCAGCGCGCAGGCCAGCAGCTCGCCGTACAGCAGCATGAGCATCGCCGGGTACACGTCGACGATGCTCACGGTACTCACTGTGCCTACCTCCAGGCCGAGCAGCGCGCAGGCCAGCAGCTCGCCGTACAGCAGCATGAGCATCGCCGGGTACACGTCGACGATGCTCACGGTACTCACTGTGCCTACCTCCAGGCCGAGCAGCGCGCAGGCCAGCAGCTCGCCGTACAGCAGCATGAGCATCGCCGGGTACACGTCGACGATGCTGACGGTACTCACTGTGCCTACCTCCAGGCCAGCAGCTCGCCGTACAGCAGCATCAGCATCACCGGGTACACGTGGACGATGCTCACGGTACTCACTGTGCCTACCTCCAGGCCGAGCAGCGCGCAGGCCAGCAGCTCGCCGTACAGCAGCATGAGCATCGCCGGGTACACGTCCACGATGCTCACGGTACTCACTGTGCCTACCTCCAGGCCGAGCAGCGCGCAGGCCAGCAGCTCGCCGTACAGCAGCATGAGCATCGCCGGGTACACGTCGACGATGCTCACGGTACTCACTGTGCCTACCTCCAGGCCGAGCAGCGCGCAGGCCAGCAGCTCGCCGTACAGCAGCATGAGCATCGCCGGGTACACGTCGACGATGCTCACGGTACTCACTGTGCCTACCTCCAGGCCGAGCAGCGCGCAGGCCAGCAGCTCGCCGTACAGCAGCATGAGCATCGCCGGGTACACGTGGACGATGCTCACGGTACTCACTGTGCCTACCTCCAGGCCGAGCAGCGCGCAGGCCAGCAGCTCGCCGTACAGCAGCATGAGCATCGCCGGGTACACGTCGACGATGCTCACGGTACTCACTGTGCCTACCTCCAGGCCGAGCAGCGCGCAGGCCAGCAGCTCGCCGTACAGCAGCATGAGCATCGCCGGGTACACGTGGACGATGCTCACGGTACTCACTGTGCCTACCTCCAGGCCGAGCAGCGCGCAGGCCAGCAGCTCGCCGTACAGCAGCATGAGCATCGCCGGGTACACGTCCACGATGCTCACGGTACTCACTGTGCCTACCTCCAGGCCGAGCAGCGCGCAGGCCAGCAGCTCGCCGTACAGCAGCATGAGCATCGCCGGGTACACGTCGACGATGCTCACGGTACTCACTGTGCCTACCTCCAGGCCGAGCAGCGCGCAGGCCAGCAGCTCGCCGTACAGCAGCATCAGCATCGCCGGGTACACGTCGACGATGCTGACGGAGTCGAAGCTGCCGCCGCTGACTGAACACACCGGCTTCTTGGTGAACACCAGGCTGTTGGCGCGGTCGCTCATGCCGTGCTCACGGATCCTGAAATATCTGGACGCAGATGTAAGTAAAATTTTGTGATCGAGAATGTTTGTGATTAGACGATCGATCTAGATTTTATTGAAGTGTTAGGTTCCATAAGTACCTAGGTAATTATAACTTTTTGTATGGGGAGGTTCAATAATTTTTATTTTAGGGCTCGCTCACCTCATGAAATATTGGCATCAATTCAATTTTAGGTAGGTGCAGTAGGTAGGTGTATTGGAAATTAAATGATATCATTAATGTAATTAGAATAGATCGCTTATTTTCTAACATTTAGCAGTAGGCAGTTGAAAATCTCAGACACCAGGGTTCATCAGGACGTTGGACGACTCGGTACAAGTAGAAGGAGAATAATTTCCTAAGCTGGTTATCGGTCCATCTACTCTGAGGGGTTGTAAGAAAATTCTGCTTTGCAAATAATCAACAGACATATTAAAAAATCAAAAACCCGTCTGCGGTAATTTCAAAGTTCTATTTTGGGACAAAAAACCGCCATCTTGAATTTATGAATTTTTAATACAGGCAAACAGGTACTGGTCACTCGCGCTGCTGAGACAAATCTAACGACACCTCAAGGGGCTGTAGCCCGTGAAAACGAATTTCTTGATTACATACATATTCTTGAAAAACATAACCCTCCGGCAGTTGGGAAATTAGCAGCTACACTACACACAAATACTCACCCGATTTTAAATAACTCGGCATAGGGGGAATCTTTCTTGCAAGTGAGCCACGGTTTTGATCTGGGGATGTAGTTTATCTCTTGCAGCCCACACTTCTCGTGTTCCAGAAAGTATTTCTCCACGAACCTGTAGCCAGCGCCCACGTCCATGTTGAACGCGAACGGTTGCTGTCGAGCATAGTAATGTTATGGCAATTGCATTACGGATGACACACTTCAGCCGAAATTCCGTCGCTGAAATCACCCCGCGGAATTTATTTTAACGTGGTCCGAAGTAATTTCAACGTTATTTGGGCGTAATTTCGGCGCTTATAGTGTGTCATCCCTACCAAAAACTCTGGACACCGACGGAATGGAAATTCGCGGCCGAAACTAAATCCGAATTTATCAAAATTTAGGGCAGATTTTTACCTATGAAACGTTTCTCAGACTAAATACTGTTTTTTAGCCATCCTCCGCAAGGCGTCATGTATTTACTTATGTAAAAGGGCTTGGAAGCGCATTTTTGAAACAGTGTAATCCGATCTACGTACCGAAGGCCGTAACGACTTTTCTTTGCGACTTTTCTAATTACGCGTTTCATGTGTCGTTCTTGTATCTCACGTAAAATGTCAAGATTGTGATTAAATTAAGTTAAGTATGTGTGAATCGTGTGAATGGATTTGTTCGTTCAGGAGAACATGTTATACAAGCACAATAATTATACTAGTTGTAGTTATTCCTCCTATTTTATTGATGCGTAGCTTGCTACGATTAGCGTAGCAGGATAATTCTACGCGCGTAGTCATCCCGCTACGCGACTACGCGCTACGTCGTAACCTAGACTTGCCGTATATAAGTGTTGGAGTTTGTAGTTAATTACTTTGATAATGGAGTAGGACTCTATAGTGGGGGTGTAAGGGGTAGCTCCCCAAATACTGATAGGGTGCATTTAGACCATTAAACTGAACAACTTCCCGTAAGCTGTTTTTAAAGAGACGTAAAAATAAATTTGACCTCTCATACAAAATCACGATCAGCTGTCTGCATATTTGCTATGGGAGGTCAACTACGTCTCCTGAAATATTTTCTTATGAGAAGTTGTTCAGTTACGTGACCTGATTGCACCCTATCAGTATTCAGAGAGCTGTCCATTACACCCAGTATATTATTTTACGTGACTAATTTGTAATACGCCTTGACATTAAGTATACCTATTCAAAAAGAAAATAGCATATTATCAAACAGATACCTTTTGCAGTTTCTTAACTCCATCCTCAGCAGTGAAGAAATTCGGCTTGTATCCTCGAGGAGCAACTTTTTGTTCGTAAATAGCTTTTCTTACAGGATCACTAGCAGTCTGAAAGCAGCGTGGCAGCAAATATTTTACTAAGATTAGCTAAACAATCTGAGACTATTAAAACAAGGTTGTAATGATTTTATAACTAGGGGCCCGTTACCGGTTTCCTGCTGACATCAAGAATCTTCGAGTGAGTCGTCAAGTCAATGAGATCACCCACACAATAGGTAGATCATTGTGAGCTGGTTTGAATTGAAACATTACAAAGTAAGATTATTTTGCGCTTTCCGGTGCTTCCAAGTAGCTATCAACGATCGAGTGTCTTACCGAGAAATAGTATTTGTTATAAGGGGTATCCTCGACCCCTAGCTGGAGCTTCGAGTTGAGCAGATCCGACAGCGTCCGGATTTGCTTGGAGCTGGACTGCAGCAGCGCCACGATGCTGGCCGAGTACGCCGTGAAGAGGAACGCATCCAAGTAGCTGTGTAGTAACATTGAGTCACTCACCGAGAAGTAGTATTTGTTATAAGGGGTATCCTCGACTCCTAGCTGGAGCTTCGAGTTGAGCAGATCAGACAGCGTCCGGATTTGCTTGGAGCTGGAGTGCAGCAGCGCCACGATGCTGGCCGAGTATGCCGTAAAGAAGAACGCATCCAAGTAGCTGTGTAGTAACATCGAATGTCTCACCGAGAAATAGTATTTGTTATAAGGGGTATCCTCGACTCCGAGCTGAAGCTTCGAGTTGAGCAGATCAGACAGCGTCCGGATTTGCTTGTAGCTGGGATGCTGGCCGAGTATGCCGTGAAGAGGAACACATCTAAGTAGCTCTACACTTAGTAACATCGAGTGTCTCACCGAGAAATAGTATTTGTTATAAGGGGTATCCTCGACCCCAAGCTGAAGCTTCGAGTTGAGCAGATCAGACAGCGTCCGGATTTGCTTGGAGCTGGACTGCAGAAGCGCCACTATGCTGGCCGAGTACGCCGTGAAGAGGAACACATTCAAGTAGGTGTCTAGTAACATTGAGTCTCTCACCGAGAAATAGTATTTGTTATAAGGGGTGTCCTCGACTCCGAGCTGCAGCTTCGAGTTGAGCAGATCAGACAGCGTCCGGATTTGCTTGGAGCTGGACTGCAGCAGCGCCACGATGCTGGCAGAGTACGCCGTGAAGAGGAAACGCACCCAAGTAGCTGTGTAGTAACATTGAGTGTCTTACCGAGAAATAGTATTTGTTATAAGGGGTGTCCTCGACTCCGAGCTGAAGCTCCGAGTTGAGCAGATCCAACAGCGTCCGGATTTGCTTGGAGCTGGACTGCAGCAGCGCCACTATGCTGCCCGAGTATGCCGTGAAGAAGAACGCATTGAAGTAGCGTCTAGTAAAATTGAGTGTCTCACCGAGAAGTAGTATTTGTTATAAGGAGTATCCTCGACCCCTAGCTGGAGCTTTGAGTTGAGCAGATCAGACAGTGTTCGTATTTGCTTGGAGCTGGACTGCAGCAGCGCCACGATGCTGGCCGAGTACGCCGTGAAGAAGAACAAGCAGGCCAGGTACATGGCGAACATCACCGTCCGCCCAATGGAACCTTACAGTAAAGAATAGTTAAATAGGGTAACATTTAATTAAGTAAGTACAAATCTCTTGAGGGCGTGGTCTACTCACAAAACTGAACAAATTTTGTGAGAAACTTATCTTAGAAAAATGAAAAAAATATTTGGACCTCCCATACAAAAATGTTGAAACATCATTGTGACACTTATGGGAGGTCCAAATATTTTTTTTCATATTTCGAAGAAAAGTTTCTAACAAAAGTTGTTCAGTTTTGTGAGTAGATCACGCCCTTAAAAGATTTGTATGTACTTAATTAAATGTAACCCTATATATAAGTAGGTAAAGAGACAGTAACCTAAAAATACACGACTGCTTTGGTCGTTTTCTCTGTCATTCTTACAAGAAATTAAATGTTACTATAGTAGTGAAACAAACGACAGCTGCAGATTTACTGTACCTACTTTCCATTTAAATTTGCTGATTACATGTCCTGCGAAAATTAAGCCTATTACCCGTACCTCGTAGCTCAACATAGCTTCCTTGTTGTGTGACAGCTCCTACGATCATTATAGCCACATCACTCAATTCCAGCTTATTTTTACCGATCGTATCCTGAATACAGAAAGCGCAAGTTTATTAGAACGTAGTTTTCCTACGTATAACTATGTACCGAGTTACCGAATACTTCAACATTACCTCATTGCTTTCTGTTTCCAATATCTTAGACTTTTTATCCTCCCATTGTACGTTTATGAATATGACAATCATAAGTATCAGTAAGAAAACGCCAAGCGAGAACCACACGGCCCTGTTGAAAGGCAAGAGGAACAAGTTGTTCTGGTACGACAGCGGTGGTTCGCGGAAAACGAAAAGCACCTTGGTCTGTACTGGATCCATTATGTAGCTGAGAATGCTCAAGCGGTTTTGTGCCATGAAGACAGAAGTACCTGAAAAGGAGGAAAGTTTAGAGAAATGTGCACCTAGGTTATCGATCGGTGCTTTTGGATTATTTTGTACCTATACATACCCAGTATAGTATTATTAGTATCACAAAGCTTGGTCCATCTATCAAATTAAGATTACAGATAATATAATCAAATCAAGAAATTAAACTGGCTATAAAAAAACGTTTAGCACCTCACATCGGGGCAAGATTCTCAAAAGGCTGCCAGCTGGGTGCTCTACATTTATGTACCTACTTACCTATTTTATTTAGTACTTATTTAAATGCTTTGTATAAATGTATGTTATTTTTGATAAATGCTTGCTGGTTTTACACATTATTGTCTGCTCAACAGCTGCTAAAATAGAAATAGAAAAAATGCCATACATTGACCGGGAATCGAATCCGGGCCGCATGGGTAAACGCCCCACCGCTCTGCCACTGAGCTATCGATGCACCGGTTGATGAATAGACGCGTCCACACTGCGCGAGGCAAATGCTCGTGAGGCATACGCTCGTGAGGCTCGCGAGCCAATTCGGCCCAATTTGGACGCGTACGTTTGAGTTGCCTGCACGCGCTCGCCCGAGCATGACCTTGGGTGAGCCCGAGCGTATGTCTCGGCAATTGCCTCGCGCAGTGTGGACGCGCCTAATGCCAAATTTTCTATCTCTAGATGCTCGTCTCCAAGCGACGATCCAGCGACTTCTGTAGAAAGTATTCGGCCCGTGTTCGATTCCCGGTCGATGTATGGCATTTTATCTATTTCTTATTTTCACTTGTGAGAATAATATAGCACTGTGAGTGCTTTACAATCCCAATAGCTGCTGATTAGTAGAACATGCACTACCACCTACCGACTATGTCCGCCTGTCCACGAACCACATCCCCTACCATGCCGTTCCAAGACCCGTTGACGAAGTAGCCCCATCCGTCAGAGATCACGCTCACCCTGGTGGCGTTTAAGAAGTCGCAAAGAGGTTCCACTTGCTCGAAACCCCATTTGGTTACAGGATAGGTGGATGTCTGAATGCTGAGGGAAGAACGTAGAAAAGAATGTACTTGAAAAAATAAGGAGCGCGCGCGTGCACTTAAGTTTCTTATTACCCAGATAGATTTTCCCGCAATTCTCAACCTTAACCTACTTTTAGCGTTTCCCAAGAAGCTTACCTATAGAGATTTTGCTATGAAAATGGAGGATGTACCTATAGGTACAAGGTGTACATAAACTTCTTGACTTTTGCCCACTTTCATATTTAAATAGGATTCACGAAATAAACATGAAATCTGCTATCCTCGCTTTTTTCTGTAACTACCTCTATACAGAGAACTTTTGTCTAATTTAGTCTTATTTTCTTAATCAAACGTAAAGGACTTATCCACACTCCGCATCAATCAGTAGGTAAATAAAGATTTGACTTACTATGCATCTTCTTGTTTTGATAGTCTTCCTCCTCTTTTATCATTCACATTAAATGTTACAGCTAGCGTTACACCTCTTAAGTCCTTGCGTCTAGAAAGGGTCGATTCTATCATAGCTTTATCTTTACTTAGGCCCGAAGAACTGCTCCAGCGTCCGTAGTACTCAGTATACCATGATTCCCATGCAAGTAATTTGTAAACTGAAAATGTATTAGTCGCAAGGTTTATATTATAGAGTGAGAACTTCACAAGCTTCACTGTTTCGAGCAATGAGTTGAACCTAGGATAATTTATATTTTTCTTTGTTTCTAATTTCAATGTTAGTTGATACCAAAAAATGCAAGAGATGTTTTCATTACTTAAAAAAACAGCCAAGAGCGTGTCTGACACGCCCACGAATAGGGTTTCGTAGTCAACGTCTACATATCAGGTTTTCAGCGTTACAAAGTTAATTTTGTTGCTGGTTTGTTTGCAGCTTTAAGGTTACCAACCGCAAATAGAAAAACTTTTATTTTACTGAAATTTCAAGTATATAGTACAATATCCGTTATAGTTTTCGTAGTAACTTCATATTGGAAACTATATTCGAATTTTTACCGTTTATACTTTAGAAGATACAGCTGGAACAAATTAGGTATGGGTCAAATCTCGAGATAGAAACAATTTAGTGACTTTGTTTTAAAGAAACCTCCCTTTAGTTTCAAAAAACCTATTCAACGATACCCTACTCAATAATATAGAAAAAAAAATGTTTTGTCCTCCTTTCATTTGTATAGGAAAACCATACAAATGAAAGGAGTTTTGTCCAAAAACATTTGATATAATTTTTTCTCAACGTTTCTATATTTAGGTCAACACGATCTATCTTCCTTCACACCACATGAAGATAGTTCTAAAATTGACGAAGATATGAGGACGCGGCATACAGACAGACAGACAGACAGACTTGACGAAATGATAAGGGTTTCTAGTAGACTACGAAACCCTAAAAAGCCGTTACTTACTCAAATGTATATCGAACCGTCCATCATCATTCTCTCGAGCCACGAACACATCTGAACCGATTGGAACATAGATGTCTTGAATCTTCACTGGAATTATATCACTTCTGTTTACGTGATCGTCGATAAACAACCATCGATTTGGGCTATTGTACATTTTAGAGACATTTGCCTGAATCACAAAAAAGAAGAATAATTTTAGGGGTGTAATTACAGTGAATAAAAAATAAAACAACTATAATTTTCTTTTTTTAAAATGTCCAAAACAAACGGCTCGCTTAGTTGAGTTGGAGATGGCGGCGCGGCGGCGCTATGTAGCTCATTTAGGAATTTATTTTTCTATCAGCTCCAGTGAATTTCTCGCAAATCCAAAACTTTTGGTTTCATTCATACCTTCATTAAGATTTTGTCCACATTGGAACACGACAGATCTATGATAAAGATGGAGTTCTTTGCTTCCGTTTCTTCGATATTCGTCAATCCTTTTACAATTTTAACCGAATGTTTCAAGTTCCAAAAATGTCTTGCAAAGGAAGCTTTATCTCCTGGTGGAATAAAACAAAGAGTTAGAGGAAAAATGCGAAGTATGTTAGAATTGTTCATTGCTTCGGAAGTTACTCACTCGCCTTCCAGCACAAATAAGCATTTACTGCTGTAGGTGTTTCGTAGGAGTCTATAAGATCGGATGTCATCTTGGGTACATTTGCAAAAGAAATAGATGCTGACATTTTCAAACATAGTAAAAAGTTAAATACAATTTTTATGATCTCCATTGTGGTTGTGGACGTTGACTGCGCTTTGAGAAATCAAGACAAGTTGTGTAGAAGTCCAAGTTTACCTGTAGACCACTTAGAAGCAATTAATAAGTAAACTTACGATGAGACAGTTTATGTACTAATTATTGGGTATAACCTTACGAGAATAGGGGTTAATTTGTATGTGTGACTGCCAAGCTAACTTCCGAGGACGCATTCATAATTGACTCATGTGTGACCTTTACCATGGTGCTTGGAGATTTTGTTATAAATTAGTACTTTCGTAATATGAGGTTCTAGCAAAGCTTAGTCTAATTTTATGCATTTGAATTATTTGATAAGTAGCCGTTTTAGATCTTAATTATTATACACTAATTTTCACATAGTGTTTAGATACCATTATTTTGCCTGTTTCGTTTTAGGTATTGAATTATGAGAGAGTGCATTCGCTATATATTTTTAAAGAGAATAATTAAATTCAAACAAATATTTTGTAATTGTATAAAACTGATTTTATTGCTGTAATATAAGCAAACGCAGGCAGGCACCACTATTAACATTGTGACAAATACAACTGATCAGATATACATAAATATACAATATTTGTAATAAAGCACTCTATTATATTGCTCTAATCTTCAAGGAAAAAGTATTGACCCGCCCGTTTTTGTTCCATATCCTGTAACAAAGAAAGAAAATCATTGGTTTATGATACAAATACTACTTTGAATGAACTGTGCGATTTTTAAATGGTCATTTGTAAAGTGAATTATCGATGTATTAGCGACATGGCGTTTTGCTACCTTGACGTTTGGGCATTTAAAAATAGCCAAGAAATTAATAAAGGGTCAAACAATCCAAACACTGGGCTGAATATTTCGGGAAAGGAACATTCTGAACTCATATGGTTTTAGGAAAAATGAGCCGCCCATTGGGCGCTCTAGGCCACCAACAAAACCACAAGGCTCACCTTCACAGACGCGTGTTTGTTGATCCTGGGTCGGAAGTTGTTGGGATCCCTGCGGAAGGTGATGCCGAGCAGCTCGAGGAACTTGTTCATGCCGTTGAGCAGCGACTGCGGCGCATGCGCGGTCGCGTGCGAGGACGGCGTGCCCTCGAACACGATCACGCGGTCCGCCAGGTACGTGGCCATTATGAAGTCGTGCTCCACTACGAATCCCGTTCGTTTTGCGTGTAGGATGAACCTGCAGGAAGATAGGGAATTTTCAGTTAAGTTTCATAACATCTACTTAACAATCATTCTTCTAATCAATAAGCGGGACTAACATGAGGTGGGCCTTTACACAATTTACAGCTAGATTACATAATATCCTTTAGTTTTGAAATTCATACCTATATCACGCCTATATCCCTTGCGGGGAAGGCAGAGCGTAAACGGCTATTCACACCACGTCCGACAAAAGTCAGAGAGTCATTCAGAAGACTGTGTATCACCATATCTCTCAGATCCCTTTGTAGCTTCTTACACCCTCGGGAAAGATATGGGTTGATCTATTCTAAGCCGGCACAACACGGCAAATAGTACCAATAGTATTGTCAAGAAATACCAACCGTTTAATAACTTTAGCGGCGACGAGACGTTGCTCGGAATCTAGGTAGGCGGAAGGCTCGTCAATGAGGTAGACGTCGGCTGGTTTGCCGAGGCACAAGACTAAGGCGACGCGTTGCAGTTCACCACCGGACAGATTCTGCACCTCCTGGTCCATTATCTCCTCGATCTTCATTGGCTTCATCACGTCGGTGATGAACTGGAATGGAATGTAGGTTGATATTTGTGTAATATAATACACTATGTCAAAAAGTCATACAATTGGTTTAAGTGTTAAACTCCAAGTCAAAACTGTTCCTTTGCTTTTACACTGTTAGGCCTATAAAATGTACAATATGAAGATATTTATTTATTATATTTAACTGTTTATTGTACACAACAAAACACAAAGGACATAACATAATATAGGTAGAACTATACACAATCTGTTGCATGTCAGGTTATTTCTAAAAAGAAACATCTTACAGTAGATTTAAGAGTACTGACATGGCATAAAATGATCAATCGGACCTCTACTCAGTTCAAAATATCCTCTAGTTCAAAAACAATTTGTAGGAATTTTTGAATTATGTTTGTTATTCCATATAAAGAGGTAAATTAAATTTGAGAATATTAGTTAATTTACTGGCTTGTTCTGATGGGTTTCAATACATTTTGAACCAATAATCCAAACTAGTTGAATAGGCTTGAACCTTGCTTGAACAAAATACATCAAATATCTGATCTAAGTTCAAACAGATATAGAGGTACTGGGTGTTACAAAACAGCTAATAAAGCTGAAAGGAGGTCAAGGTACTCTTAAACTTAACAACTTTCCCTTATGGAACATGGGTAGAAATATGAAATAAAATTCAGACCTCCCATACAAAATGAATTTAATTTGTATGGAAGCTTTATTGGTTGTTTTGTAACATGTTGTCTATAGGTATATAGGGAAATAAAGCAAATAGTTATCTCACCTGTGGATGTACATAAGCATCTCTAATTTTGTCATGAAGCAACGAGCGGACCAGGCCCTGTGACTTAGGTGAAATCTTCTGTGGCTTATAGCTAATGTGGAGTTGCGGAAGGTTACCCGATCCTGCACACAAAACAACAATTATCAATTCAACAGTCACAGTCACAGATGGTGCAGTACACCTATAAATAGATACCTTTCAAATGTCTTTATTGTAGTAGAAACTAACATTATAACCTTGACTAAAGAAGAGTCTTCAGCCAGTACATTTGCAATTTAAATAAAGTATTAATCAGTTTTCAGGTGCTATCTATAATTTCATAATCATGCTCACAGCTGGACATGGTCTACAGTTACATATTAGGTACCTTTAATCGAGATGATGTTATTTGCCAGGCTTTTGATACAATAGACTTAATAGAAATGAATATGGGACATTGAAAGACAAAATCATTAACCTTTTAACCGCCGGAGTCGTATATATCCGACTGCGCAGGTCGGTGCCCTTGCCGCCGCAGTCGGAAATATCCGACTATTTTTATTTTTGATTCTATTTAGCTAGACAGACATAATTAGCGATAATGACAATAAATGCAATATAAAGGAAAAAAACAAAAGATTTTCTTCATGCTTCCACCGCCGCAGCCGTATAAATCCGACAATAGTGTTGTGACAATAATTAGTTATCATCCAAAAGGCTAATACTTCTATATCCATTCATTAATGTAAAATTTTAAAATAATTTCTACTAATCACAAAGTAGGTAAAACATAGCAAAACTTACTATTGTTTAACACGTTTTTTTCTATTTAAAACTAAACTAAACTGAATTAACAAATGTGTTTAAAATTTTTAAGAAGGTTTATATTTCCATACACTGCACAGCTCTAATCATTTGAAATTTGCCTGTAATGTCAGCGCCGGAGTCGTATATATCCGACCGCCTGTGACGTCATAAGCGCGAACAGCATTGAATTAGGGAGGGTACGTTGATAAAAAATTGTCGATGGTTTTATATTTTGAGATAATGTTTTCCATTCTACCTAGACGTGTAGACGTCTTTCACGCACGGTTGTAATTAGAGATTTAATATACGGCTGAATACCGAATACCTGATTTATGAAAAAACACACTTATTAGCAAAATGTATTTAGTTATAACATAAATTTAGTTCCCCCGCGCTCATTGCGCCTTCGGTGCGGTGACTGGTTCGTGTGCAACAAATACGCATATAAACACCCCTTGCAACAAGCCATGTATTCGGCTGTTGCCTCAAATGAAATGAATACTCGCGGCATCTCTAGTTTTAGTCTATGCGATTGTATGATATGATGGCCTTAGTTTTGACGCACGAATTTCTCGTCTAAAGAACGTTCGAATTCGCTTCGAACGTTCTTCTGATGCAATGTCGTGCGACGTCGCATTTATGTGTGGGCAGCCTTAGAACTCTGTGGAGTCCATCACTAGTTCTTTATAAAAATGATCGGAGTCCCAACGCCGGAGTCGCATATATCCGTCATTAGGGATTCCAAAAGTCGATGTTTTGGCTTGAATGGATTGTATAGTCAAAAATATTTTCTGGTATATTTAACATTTATACAACATAAGTCTGCCTTTATAAGTATTAACTTAATACGTAGTATTCCAAATACATCGTTTCTTATTAAGGAAATTCAATTATTTCTTCTAAGAAGCGTTCATTAATAGCATTATCGTGGATGTAGTTGACAGCACTAGTGACCTTGAGCGAAAACTAACCACGGCGGTAGGGGCACTTTTATTTTTTATATGCGCGGCGGTTAAAAGGTTAATATCACATAACCAGTGGGGGCATTCCATGAAAAAGTCAACTTTTGTCTGTACGTGACATGTATGGGAGCTTCCACTTATGCTTAAGATACAAAGTTACAGTAGTTGTAGAATCTAATGCCCTTTAGTTACTTTCAAAACCATATTTAAAATATCCATGCGTCTCACTTGGAAATATTAGAAATTAGAGCGTCACGTACAGACATTTTCGTGGAATGCTCCAGTGGCATATACAGAAAAATGTCCAAAAGGAGGCATTAATCATATCTTGAGCTGCCTTTAGGGCGGATTCAGATGTTTGTGAGCTCTACATGTGTTGTATGTTCTGAATTTATTGCTCAGTGGGAGGCTCAAGTTTCACAGCCTCTCTGTATCCACCATTGCATATAATATTTCAACCATAGAACCACAATTTTAAATCTAATGAAGAATACTCAAACCCATAATTCTCACTAAAATTGTGTTCTGCTGTATTGTAGTGGAACACCCACCTGTGGTTCTACCTTGACTTCGCCCCAACAAGTAAACTGTGACCCTTTTTTCTTTTGGCGGCGACCCCCTAATGAGGATTTTCAGTTTCGAAAACACTGGTTGATAGCGCGGCGTGCATCAATACGCGCACCGATACCTACAGTTGCTACATCAGCACAAAACGCACAACAATGAAATATGCAAACTGAGCGCTCAATACCTTCAGCGGCCAACGATGATTCTGCATGCTGCAAACACTTTTGAAACACAGGATGAAAGAATAAATCGAATAATTCACTTCTAGCCATTTCAAACACTTAGAAATACATTAAATTCATCAAAATATATTTAGTTAAATTTAGACTATAACCTCTACAATCAAACGAGATCTACATTGTTGAGTAAATAAAATAGCAGTAAATGCAATATTACAATGAATTTCAGCATAAATACTGTAGAAAATAACGTGGATTGAATCGGAAATTGCTAAAAACGCCTTTTTTCCGACAACCGAGATCTTTTGTGTCAAATAATGACAAATGAACACTTTTGATGTTTGTCGTCCTGTGTTGCCATTTTTGATACGCGTAGGGTTGCGACAAAGTAAAAAATCGATTCGAAGTAAGGAATCGATTTATTTTTCAACAAGAAAGGAGATTGGGCGTGTAAATCAAATAAATAAGCCCTGTGTCGGCAAAGCACGCGAAATAAGTAAATATACCATACTATACACCGAAGTAGGAACTTAAGCAAGAGGAGTTTTAGTTAGAAAATAAGATGACGCTGTTCAAAGAAGCAGTGAGCTTTTCTGGATGAATATCTTCCTCCTTACGACGTGGAGACATGCTCATCAATCAACAGGTGTGCTATGTTTTCATTGATTGAAATCCCACAATGATGATTGATGAGCTTCACGACATCATGCATAATTTTTGACAGGCGACTTATCGATATTCCGTCTCGCGGCGTACCCATCAATACCCAAAAAGAAGACGTCCTTTCTACTCTCATGCTCCTGCGGTAGCTTACCTTCGTCGGCCAGCATACGAATGAATCTCGCGACAGAGTGATGCGTGCTTGCGGAAGCTTACCTTCGTCGGGGTAGAGATTGCCGGCCGACATGCGGATGAAGGTTGTGTTGCTGGTGCCGTTCTCGCTGAGCAGCGAGGTCCTACTCTCGCGCGACAAAGTGATCCGTGCCTGCGGTATCTTACCTTCGTCGGGGTCGAGGTTGCCGGCCAGCATGCGGATGAAGGTGGTCTTGCCGGTGCCGTTCTCGCCGAGCAGCACCAGGATCTCCGAGTCGGAGAACTCGCCCTGCTTCACGCTCAGGTGGAAGTCGCCCATGCTCTTCGTCATCTCGGGGTACTCGTAGTGGTTCATCCTTTTTATCTACGAATACAAACAGATTAATCCATATGTTTTGTAACATCAAATCTGTTGTTACATTATAACTACCTACGTAGAGCCACAAATTAGGGAAACGGCGCGCGGGGTTGTGGTAGAGCTAGAACCATTAATTAACATGCGCCTTTATTAGTACTTAGATGATTGGAAATTAACTATAAGGCCATATTCAAACCTGAACGTTATTTAAGCGGTACGTGGGCAGCAGTGCAGCAAGCAACCTCATTGGAACATAGTCAATCAAGCGATTGAGTCCTGCAACCTTCCGTAACTCAAGTAACGCGAGGATACCGCTTATGTTGAAATATGGACTAATATTTTAGCCATGGGCAGCGGTGCCTCAAAACCAATCTAGTATGCACCTATGGCTTGTCAAGGGAGTGCTTCCTACTGGGCCGGTGAATCACTACCGGCGGTGATACCCTATTCACCCCGCTGCCGCCAACGTTAGCGTGCGTCCCTGCAAAGTTTCGTAAACTCGGAGCTTGAGTGATACTTTAATGCTCAGTTGAGGAGCTTAGGAACAAAATAGAAGTGTAGGTATATTTTCTATAACGGATTTAGGGACTTACCTCTTCCTCAGTGGCAGACTCAGCCACCTTGAAAACGAGGGATTCGGTTCTGAATCTCATGTTTTCGGTTGGCACGAAACCGTCGAGGAAAATGTTGATACCTTGGGGACAACATCAAAACTGGTCAGTTTCCGCAAAAATGACATAAATAGAAATTGTATACAAACTAATAACATTATATTGGTTGGCGAAATGCAGAATAAATGCATAACAATATGTTAATATTTTAAGGGTGTGTGAAACATGTGAAACTGAACCAAAACTGAACCACTTTTCCCAAGAAACATAGGCCCGAATGCACCACCCATGTAAAAATATACATACGTATATCACACCTATATTTACACCAAATCGGATAAAAGTTCGAGTCATTAAGATATTATATTTTGGCAAAATATTATGTGACACTTCGTAAGTACAGGCTTTTAAATTTCTGTTTTCCTCCTGGGAATTGGGTGAAATAGTTTCAACAAATGGAGCTGATCTCCCGTCTGTGAGCTCCGCAGGCGCCCACCCCGAGGTAGAAGTACAGGCTTCTCTACAATGCATTGTTCAATTGTCTTACCTTCTCTCACGGAGAAAGGCATAGTGACGACGACGCCGTACGCCCCCGGGACGCCGTACAGGCAGCAGATGAAGTCGGACAGGTAGTCCAACACTGACAAGTCGTGCTCCACGATGATGAACCTATGATCATGTCACATTCTACTCTATAATGCACTGTCCAATTGACTTACCTTCTCGCACGGAGAAAGGCATAGTGACGACACCGTACGCCCCCGGGACGCCGTACAGGCAGCAGATGAAGTCGGACAGGTAGTCCAATACTGACAAGTCGTGCTCCACCACGATGATGAACCTACGATCATGTCATATTCTACCCTATAATGCGCTGTCCAATTGTCTTACCTTCTCTCACGGAGAAAGGCATAGTGACGACACCGTACGCCCCCGGGACTCCGTACAGGCAGCAGATGAAGTCGGACAGGTAGTCCAACACTGACAAGTCGTGCTCCACCACGATGATGAACCTACGATCAAATCACATTCATTACACATTGTGAAACAGATATTTTAGGCAAGCAAGTATACTAATAGCATCCACTAATACCTCAGACAGATAGAGAAACGCAAAAGGCGACTCTATTTTATACTATGCATTTATGTATGTGCGATAGTCGTAGAACAGCACTTACTTGTCGGGATGCATGAGCGAGCGGATGGTGCGGGCAGCGTTGAGACGCTGCTTCACGTCGAGATACGAGGAGGGCTCGTCGAACATGAATATGTCGCCGTTCTGGATGCACACCATGGCACAGGCGAAGCGCTGCAGCTCCCCACCAGACAGCGCGGCGATCTCACGGTCGCGAATGTGCGATAGATCTGCACAAATTATTATAAACATTAGCGTTAAAATAAACCTCTTCCCCAAACAAAAAAAAGGTCAATTCAGGAATCTTAAATTAAAATCCTTGTATATTTTCTTCATAGAAGGAATCCTGTAAGAACTGAGGCCACGATCACGACTACTATTGGTAGACAAATAACGCAAATTTATCTGCCTTACCCAACATGTCACATATCGTCTTCTGGTTCTTCATTTCATCCTTGCGGTCGAGGAGCTGCCCGACCGTTCCCTTCACGGCCTTGGGGATCTGGTCGACGTACTGAGGCTTGATCAGCGCCTTCAGGTTGTCCTCCAGGATCTTGGTGAAGTAGTTCTGCAGTTCAGAGCCGCGGAAGTGCGAGAGGATCTCCTGCCAGTCTGGAGGGTCCTGTGCCAGAAATTTGGATGTTTACGACGAGCTTTAAAGTCAGTAGAATACTGTAAAAACCACACATTTTAGCTACACGACACTATTTGGTCTCCAATGTAATTCAGTGAATAAGCAATCGGCAGATGATCATCTGTGTACTAGCTAAAAACTTTCTTACAGAGTAGCGTCCAAGGTTGGGCTTCTGCTTGCCAGCGAGGATCTTCAGCGCGGTAGACTTGCCGATACCGTTCTGGCCCACCAGGCCGAGCACTTCTCCTGGGCGAGGGATCGGGAGGCGATGCAGCTTGAAGGAGTTCTTCGAGTAGCGATGGGTGGTGTGCTTTTCCAGGTTTGACGGGATGTTGATGATGGTGATCGCGTCGAAGGGGCATTTCTGGTGGAGATTTGTTTTATTGAAAAACGTACATAAGGCGTGTCTCTTGCTCGTGCTTTTTTCAAATAAAACACAAAACAACGATATGTACACAGCGGGCGTAACTATTCACATTTCTATGTCCGCCGCAATGTGTTTTGATGTATTGTGTTTTGTTTTGCCTATTGTTTGAGCAGGAGACTCGGCTATAAGTTGTTTTGTGTATGTTAGACTACTGAACACATCTTTTATGTAGGTTAGACTTGTGCCATTTAAAATTAATAAGTCACTTGTACCTAAATCGGTAAGGAAGGTTTTCAAGAGACAACCTTTGCATGCACGGGCGCACCGGCGATTCCATTCATTTGCGCCGCTCTTCGTCTATTGATCGTTCGCTTACTGCATGCTTAATCTGCAGGCCCTCGGCTACGCAGCGGCGGCTTAAGCCTAGGGTATCTTGTGTGCGTTGCCGCGCGGCGATCACGCACAAGCCACCATATGGTTAGTTCACGCACTTCACCTGAACCACATGGAACCATGCGCGCGCTAAAACTCGCGCGTCTTAGCGTTGGCCCTGACTTGGGACAGTATTTTAGTACCCTAGTACTTATGAATATTCTGTTCTAAAACTGCGCAAATTACCTTTGACGACAGCCTTTCATCGCATCATACTTATCAGAAAACAGCGCTCTTGCCAATTAAACTTGTGCTTGCATTTAAAGTTTCAGGTGAATGGCTGCTGATTGCAAATAAGGCGCTGGTTATGCATCAATTAAAACATTGACAAAATAACTGCATTTTTCTCTAGCCTACAATTCTTTTCATTATCTGTAAAAGCATAAGGTGAGCTTATGCTCTGTCTGTTCTTAGTTTTTAATATTTTAGCCGAAAATTCCCTTTCAAATATAATCAAGTTCTCCCTTGTTTTACATTACTAATAACATACATAATTAAGAGCAAAAGTTTATGATTCAAAGTATTAGGTACAATAAATAAATTAAGCTAAATAAATGAAAAATAAGATTAAAAATTTACAGTTTTTAAGCATTTTGTTAATCATATTGTGTGGCCTATTTTGTATTATAGTGGATCATGGCACAAATTTTTATCCAACTTATAAAGGATTGAATATGATTTCAGCAATCTTTATGGGTTATGTATTTGTCTATTAATACTGTTACACAAGGCAGATTTGTAGGTTAGTACAGATTATGAATAATATGTAATATTAGCAGTATTAATATTATAAACAGGAAAGAATCTTATGTGGTCTTCTGTGCATAAAGGGTCCATGTGCCGACATTTAGGTTCCAAGATTCTTGCATTTTTGTGAAATTAGGATTTTCAGATTTCGCCTTAGGATGACAGTTACAAAAAAAGATATCAAAAAATTATTGTTTTTGGTAGTCATTAGATTTGGTCATTAGTTGTTCATTACAATAGAGGGACTCTTGTAGATTCCGAAACTGATCTTCATTAAATACCCCACTATTGAACCCCTTTGCATGGAAGCCCACATATTTGTATTATGTTTGTAACAAATATGATCAAAAATTACTGGACTAATATGTAGTATCTATGTATTATTTTATTATTATGTATCAGATATTAATAGGATAAAACAAATTTTGCTAGGCCTAAAATAGCAAGACAATATAGCCAGCTTTACATACTGGTATTTTGCATCACTATACTTAGCTAAAGATAAAATAATACAGGGCATACAAAGTACAGTACATGCACTTTATTGGAACAAACTGATGGCCAATAAAGAGATTGATTTGTTATTCAGGACAAATGACTCCTTGTTATTGAGTATATTGGCATAACAAGTAATTACCTACATGTATTGACTTCTGTTATTGAGTAGGTATATTGATTGGTGCAGCAATAATTGCCTACATATGTGCTGCATTTTGATGGTGAGCATTTAACTCTTATGATACAACTTATCCTTCTGCCTCTTCTAGACCGTTACAGTCCTAGTTTCGCCATAGCCTAAGTGATTCAGGCTTGTAAAATCAAGAATAGAGGTGTGTGTTGTTTACCTTGACACAGATACCACACCCAATGCACAGCTCCTCAGAGATGGTGGCGATCTTATCATTGGGGGTGACCTCGATGCAGAGCTTCCCCATGCGCACCACGGGGCAGCTCTTCTTGCATTCTTGTCGGCATCGCTTGGGCTTGCAACGATCCGCGTTCACAATAGCGATACGCGTGAGCTTGTCCGTCTCCTCCCGGTCTCTGTTCCGCGACATTTCTGCGAACGCAAAAACAACTCAATCTAATGGAAACTGCTAACGTAACATGAAAATTCTCTTACAATATGTGGCACAGTTGATGAATATAACCTCAATATTTATCACCTGATTTCAAACAACCAAATTGTATGGCAACAAAAGGAAAACAAAAGGAAAACTTTTGATATATTATTGTTACGATATAAACTTCTCTACTGGATGAAAAAACACTGATATACCTGAAGAAAAGCAAGCGAACGTTGGCTAAACTTTGCCTACGTTCGCGTGTCCTTTGCCTCGAAATGTCAAAAGGACTCGTATTATCAATCAGTATGACAACACCTTTCTTTCCAACGGCAACACTAAACTAAAGGCCTAGTCACAACAGATGCGTGCACGTGGCGGCGTGGCACATACACAGAGCACGAGTTGCACCACAGTAAACCCTTACTTTAAACAAGTGTAGCACGTGTTGTGTAGTGTATCTGAAGAATTAATCGGACCCCGTCAAATTTATTCCTTGCTTCTAGGCGTATTGAATATTCTAATATACTCGTGATATTTGACGCATGGTCACCTACATTTGTGTGTGTAAGCCTTTACGAAAGTTTAACAAGATTGCCAGAGTAAAAAAATAATTAAATCGATTTATCTGATTGAATCGATTTTGTGTTTTATGTAAGCGCGTGAATCGACGTCCCGCGCATAGAGATGGGCACGTACCCGGGTATTTACCCAACTACCCGGTAAATACCCGTACGTACCCGGTAAATACCCGTATGTACCCAAATAGGTGGGTAGATAAAAATGTATGGGAAGTCGAAAAATTTTTCTCGTTTGCCAACATGGCCTCCATAGAAAAAGTTGTTCAGTTTCATGGTCCGAGCATGCTCGCAAAGTTTTAGGCAAACCGTCAAGTTCACGCGTAAAAGTTGTAATAAAAATAACTGCATATATTTAAAAGGATAAACCAGCCCATGAAATTGAACAACTTTTCCTAAGAAACATAGGTCAAAATATGAAAAAATACAAATTTACTCTTTTCTCCCGATAACTTAACTCCTTCTGCTCGTACAAGGCCCTCTATATATTATCAATCATAGTATTCATATTATCTAACGAACCGTCATGGTTAAAATCAAAAATAATGAGAATTACGAAAAAAATATTACTTTTCAATCTACCCACCCATTTGGGTACATATGGGTATTTACCCGGTAAATACCCAATTACCCAGGTATATACCCAAATGGGTAGATTGGGTATATACCCACCGCCCATCTCTGCGCATATTTCTTTACGCTGAGTCGACATTTGTTTAGTACTTTTAATAAGATTCCTTATTTCAGTAGTGAAAAAATTTGTACCGCTAAGATTTCCGAGATATTGCCCTTCAAGATAGATTCATGGGACCACATGATTTTATAACCTCAAAATCGTTAATTATTTGATATCTTTGCAGGGGAATGATCTACGCACAAAATTATGGCAGCATTGCCGTTACAAATCACAAATCTTAATTCGTACCGCCTTTTTTTACTCAAAAAACGTCACATATGAGAGGAGAAAGCGAATGAAAGTTTTCCAACATGTGGTCTGACGTACTCGCTGTATCTCCGTTATAATAGCGGTACAAAACTTGCAATGCAAATCACAGCATTAAGACGAGTTGTACTAAGCATTTGGTACATCAACCAAAGCCGTATCTTCTCTAGTTAATGAGAAATCACCAATTCAATATTTATAAGAAAATGTTACGTAGTGATGTGCATGACCAAAGCTAGACTACGATCTTCACATACCTACTGAAATATAGTGTCTAGTCTACTTAAATATAGTGTCTTGCACATAATTTCGGTGACAACAACAATATCTTTATTGTATTTGCTAAGTATTTTTCTTAGCTGAAATTTAAAGTCTACCTGAATAGTCTGCAGGGTTATTTTTTAGTAAGTACGCAAACTTTTCAGGGTGTTTCTACTCACGATTGTATGTGACATGCGACGTACATACAATGCGTGAATACTGCAGCGAAAGTATCAACGCGAGTGAGCTTTCAAACACTGCCCTTATCATAGCAATCGCAGCAACACACGAGTGAGCGAGCCAGCAATAAGTACATACAATTAGTGCACTAGCGAAAGTTGTGCTCGAAAAATTGCAGCAAATTAAAAAAATATTAGGATGGCAACCATAAATAAATAGTAACCAATATACTAAGAAAAAAAGAAAAACAACCCGCGCAACTGTCAGTTGTCACCTTGACCATAAAATGCTAATAACATGCATGACTGTGTGCGTGCGCATTGAGTGAGCACTTCTAAAAAAATGTTTAGTAATCATAATTATTTTGTAAAAGTTCTAAAACACTATTGTAAAATTAATCCCTCTATTTGTAAAAAGTTTAAACATAATAAATAATAATAATGTGTGCTCACCCAGCCCTCAGGGAGAACCCCCTGGGCGTGCAAATGTATCAAATTTACATATGAGGCTCACATATTAACTTCAGAATAAATTTTCTTTATTATTAGTGTTATGAATTTTACAAAATCCTATCTCGCTTTAATTATGACTGGACATATTATAAAAAAATATACTAGGTGTTACAAAACAACCAATAAAGCTGAAAGGAGGTCAAGGTACTCGTGAAACTGAACAACTTTCCCTATGGAACATGGGTCGAAATATGAAAAAAATATTTGGACCTCCCATACAAAATGAACTCAATTTGTATGGGAGTTTTTATGGGTTGTTTTGTAACACGTTGTATAACCCAGGGGGTTATCTGTGAGGGCTAAGTGAGCACACATTACTATTATTTATTATATGTTTTAGCTTTTTACAAATAGAAGGATATATTTTGTAATTGTTTTAGAACTTTTACAAAATAATTATGACAACTAAAAATTTTTTTAAAGTGCTTTCTCAATGCGCACGCACACGCATGATTGTTGCCATTTCAAAAACTTGCATTTAATTCGAATGTCTAGTTTCTTTACTACAGAATTCTTTACTCTGTAAAATGAGGATGGCAGCAGGAAGCTAGATAGGAAACCCTGTAAGTGTGAAGAGCAAAATCTGTCACAGAGCTCAAGCTAAATTTTAAAAAGTGTCTTTAATAATATTAATTTATTTTCTCTATTTTTTTTATTTACATTAATAAATATGTTTTTAAACTATCTCTTTTAAGATAAAGGTTGCCTGGAAGAGATCGCTGCAAGCGATAAGGCCGCCTTTGCTTACTTCTAGCTCTAAGTTTTCTGTATTGTTGTATTAATGTTTTGAATGTATGTAAGCAATAAAGTATTAATATATCTAACTATCTATATTAATTTATTTTTATGTAAATAAAACAAGTGCTCCAGATATGTAACGGGTCATAGCTTTACTTGTGCGTTTATAAGAAGTTGTCTTGTTAAAAGCGCACTGGTGAAGACACGATCAGACAAAATTTTTGTTCATTAGGTAGCGTGTCCTTCGTCCTTCCACGCTGTTAGATATACATTGCTGGTTAGCTTGAATTTTTTGAAATGATTCGTTATTAATAACGAGCAAATAAAAAATAAAATAAAAATCATTTATTTCGGACATAAATCCATATTCTAACATTAAATTAAATCACATTAAAATTAAAATACGTAATTTTAGTGTCCTTGGTGAGGTGCACGCGCGTCCAGAGCTGCATGACAGCCAGCACTGTCCACGTCCAGCCTCGCCGCGACTCAATTCAGGAGGCTGTTGGAGCTGTTCCGGACGCGATTTATCAAGGATGCTGTGCGTTTCCTTATAATATCCGCAAAACTACCTACCTCGGCTTCCGCGAGCATCCCAGCAAAGCGCAGGCTAGTGCAATAGTCACTAAACGAACTTTTAGTGGGTTGTAATAACACACGCGCTTGTGTCGCCGGTCGGCATTTATGTTTTTTGAGCTAAGTCGACAAATATACAATAAAATGTGAATTAATTGGTTACCTACTAAAATACTTCCTATGTTTTCTACGCCTGGTAAGTTTTTCATTTTTTGGTGTACTAATCTTATTTTTGTCTTATTATATCTATAGTCCTACAAGTTCGTGCGCGACCTTCCTGCGGGGTACAGACGGCGGGGGGGGGGCGAGGAAGCACGTCATTTTAATACGACGTGCGGCGCGGATGCGCGCTTCTCCCTTCCCCGCTACACCTCCCGCTACCCGCTGACATCTCTCCCCCCAACGTCTGTCACCCCTAGGGAGGGTCGCGCACGAACTTGTCGGACTATAGGTAGTGCATTTTTACGACTCATCATAACTTTTTTGCTGTAACTGAAATTATGTATTGTGTCTACTAGTGAAACCAGTAGGGTCAGGTAGGCTACAGTGACTCGGATTTCTTCAATCAATAAAATTTTATAGATAACTTTGAAGTATCAAACTGAAATTCATATCTAGGATGTATTGATTAATACTTTTTCGTTTCGCATTATCATTTTTTGCAATAACACGACACTTAGGTCACCAGACGTCTTTTTCTAGAAAAAAAAATGTGAGTCACTGTGTACCTGTACCTGTCTACACTGACTCAACCCCTGTGGTACACAGTGACTCTAACAGTTTATATGGACTTGGCACCCTGACGTGCATGTAAAATATTTATTGAAACTATGCATTATAATCAATTATATTAGTCAAAGTGTTCCTTTCATATCATTACTGTTGCCATAAGAAATATTTTACAATTGTCTGTTAATGTTTCTAAAAATAGAGAGATGAGCCAGTACTGAATGTTAGAGTCACTGTGTACCACTTAAATTTGAGCCAGTGTAGACGCCGACGCTATTTTGAAATAATTAGCCTACAAAATATTACCAGACTTCTCTAAGAGCTAGCAAATCTCGCTTATTACTTAGTATTTGAACACCACTTTCGATCATAATTATTACATTTCCATAAATCTTTCAATCTTAACCGATAAAAATACATGTTGGGTACCTTGAAAAGCATTTTTAGAGGTGCAAAACCAATCGCACATTTTTTTCACAATCAAACCGTACTGGAGTGGACGGATGATTGGTTTGTATGTGTTTGGTTGTCAAGAGCTACCATTATGTTAAGAATACAGATGGATATAGCTGTCCTATTTCGAAATATGAGCGTGAGTCAATGTACCCGCCTGAGTCACCGATCCCTACCTGACCCTATAGCAGAGAAATTATGTGGTCTTCGATTTTCTTTTGCAAAGATGCCTTTTAAATTATAATTAACGCAATTTTTGAAATACCTAGCGAACACATAACGATATTTTTTTTAATAGTGATTTATAGCCTACGTCTGTAGGCACCTTGAAGTTAACGAGACAAACACGTTTAAAGTTTTACAGCCATCACTTGAAAGAAATATCTCGTCAAGGCCTACAACTTTCCCAAAAATGTTGATAATCTACCGTGCGTAGTTTCCGAGATAATCGAGGTTTTATTTGACAGCTGTCACCTTAAATGTTATTCACATCAAGACCAACAGCCTTTAAAAAAACTGATAGTCTGGGTCTGGAATGCATAGCTCAACTGATAGTCTGGGTCTGGAATGCATAGCTTCAGTGATACCTGATATAACTCGGTTCACAAAAGACCCATTCTTTTGTGAACCCGAAATGGCAACATAATTGTTTGCATCTTTTACATATTACATGACATTTGAGCAAGATGTCAACAATAATGTTTGCATTTCGGGTCCCCTTTTGTGAACCAGGTAGATGTACCCAAAGATGTACCTAGTATCAACGCTGCGGAAGAGACGCCACTCTTAAGAAACCCACATTTTAAATCATTATCACGTTTTGAATCTGTTGGAAAATTCCTCATGTGCAAGCCACTATAATTTAAGTACCTAGACTAGACACTATATTTCAGTAGATATATGAAGATCGTAGTCTAGCTATGGTCATGCACATCACTACGTAGCATTTTCTTATAAATATTGAATTGGTGATTTCTCATTAACTAGAGAAGATACGGCTTTGGTTGGTGTACCAAATGCTTAGTACAACTCGTCTTAATGCTGTGATTTGCATTGCAAGTTTTGTACCGCTATTATAACGGAGATACAGCGAGTACGTCAGACCACATGTTGGAAAACTTTCATTCGCTTTTTCCTCTCATATGTGACGTTTTTTGAGTAAAAAAAGGCGGTACGAATTAAGATTTGTGATTTGTAACGGCAATGCTGCCATAATTTTGTGCGTAGATCATTCCCCTGCAAAGATATCAAATAATTAACGATTTTGAGGTTATAAAATCATGTGGTCCCATGAATCTATCTTGAAGGGCAATATCTCGGAAATCTTAGCGGTACAAATTTTTTCACTACTGAAATAAGGAATCTTATTAAAAGGAAGTGTCTATATAGCGGGGCGCCCCGCTCGATAGTAATTTAGGCTATTCACCGGGGCGCCCTGCTGAATAGCGCTTTCTCTATGGATAGGCTATTGAGCGGGGCGCCCTGCTAAATAGCGCTTTGTCTGTAGTTTGGCTATTGACCGGGGCGCCGCTCCGCCGTTATTTCGACTCGTATGTAAGTATCATGACAGCTGATGTGGCGCAGTGGTTAGTATGCCTGCCTGCCACGCAAAGGTTTCGGGATCAATTCCCGGTGGGGTCACTCACAAAGTTGATATTTATCACTTTGTGAATTTGTTCCCAGTATGGTTAGGGCAGGTTTGATTTGATGATATGATATGATATGACATTGCAGGCTGAACCACCTGATTGTCCGCAAGTAAGATGGTTCCGTGCTTCGGATGGGCACGTTAAGCCGTCGGTCCCAGTTGCTGTGATGCTATGATGGCGCTCGTTACACAACCATGTCAGAGGCCTGCTATTTGCAGTAGGCGGTTGAAAAACTCTGACACCAGGGTTCATCGGGTCGTTGAACGACTCGGTGTCCCACACGAAAAGAAGAAGAAGAAGGTAGGTATAAATACAGGGCAAGTGAACCCACATTGATTTGATTTAGTAAATCTATGTTTGTTTGACCTCGCCAATACCGTAGTCGACAGTAGGTATTGTCTAACTAGAAAAAACAGACGCCAGTAGTCTACACTAATCCTTTCTCACCCATCCCCATCGCTTAATCATCACATCCTCACCCATCTTCATCACATCATCACCCAACCTCATAACTGCTCCGTACTTATACCTACATACGAGTCGAAATAACGGCGGAGCGGCGCCCCGGTCTATAACCAAACCACAGACAAAGCGCTATTTAGCAGGGCGCCCCGCTCAATAGCCTATACATAGACAAAGCGCTATTCAGCAGGGCGCCCCGGTGAATAGCCTAAATGACTATCGAGCGGGGCGCCCCGCTATATAGACACTTCCTTATTAAAAGTACTAAACAAATGTCGACTCAGCGTAAAGAAATATGCGCGGGACGTCGATTCACGCGCTTACTGTTTTATCAAGTTGCAAATCTGGTTGGTTTCTTCTTGATTGTCGGTTTTAATATAGTTTTGAAGAAACGTTTACATGTAAAATCAGTGGCTTACATATAAAAGAAACAGTAAAATAAAATTTGCAATCATTGACTGGCTGCAAATGGCAGAACAAACTATCGGAACCCGAAATGAACCCGAACGAAACTAAATGTTCCCGAGATTCTTTGGCGGGAATTTGAATCAAGAGGGTGAAAATTTTTCTAAGAAAATTTTAAAATTGCTTTTTGCAGAATAAATTGAGAATTTCTTAGTAAATTTAATTACTAGTAACTTATATTCTAATAGTGCAATAAAAAAGCAACACAGCTTTGCTGCCCAGCCATGGGTCGCAAAAGCAAACGTAAAAAGGGAAACGATGGTGGAGAGGTAAGCGAAGGAGAAGATCCCGCTATGAGCGATGATGCGGGCGACGACGATGTAGACAAATACAAGCCGTATAAAACTGAAAATTACGTTCGTCAGTATCCGGAGGATGGCGGTGAGTTCGAATATATAGTAATTTACGAGAGCGCGGACGACAAGACGCCGATAGGTGAGAGAGACTTGATGGGCTTGGGAAGCGCATTGAAGCTTAGTAACAAAGGTATCAAGCAATTGAAAAGAATCAATCGTTACAAAATAGCGGTTATATTTGAGCGACCAGGGTTAGCAAATGCAGCTCTTAATAATGTCAAGTCTCAAAGAGAGCTAAAGTTGAGGGCGACTATTCCAGCAAGATTAACGGAAGTGACAGGGGTAATAACAAACGTTCCAACATACATGAGCAACAAAAAAATATATGATGGAATTTCTAGTTGCAGAAATGTTGTATCTGTACGCCGATTCATGCGACGTTCCAAAGACGACGAAGGTAACTCCTGCTTGGTACCAACACAAGCGGTATCGATAACTTTCGCTAGTGCAGTACTTCCTGATTATGTGGATATTAACAGCTGGTATTTCGAAGTAAGGCCATACACGCCTCCTGTGAGCCAATGTCTGCGATGCCTGCGCTTTGGGCACATTGGTAAATTCTGTAAAAACGCCCAGAGGTGCTCAATCTGCGGTGATTCCCACAATTATAAAGATTGCGTAAAACGGCCAGAAGAAGCAGTCTGTGTTCACTGCAAAGGAAAACATGTTGCAATTGCCAAATCATGCCCAGTGAAAATTCAAAAGCAGAGGAGATAAAAGTTCAGATGCGCAGGGCCTCGTATTCTGAAGTTTTTAATAACAAAAACTTCCCCCCACTAAAAAGTAAAGTAGACCCAGTTCAACAATTGTTTAAATCGGAACAATTCATGAATCTTCTGATTTCTTCAATTATAAAAATTATTTCAGCTAGTAAAGATGCTGAAAATCCCATCCCAATCTCTACTCAAAGTATAAAAGCGCTTTACTTGATTCATTCAGTATCAATAAAACTACAGACCATAAAATTAAGTAAATTCTAATTTATGGATCAGTTAAATATTGTTCAATGGAATGCTCAAAGTTTGTCTAGTAATTTACATGCTTTTACTTAATTTTTATATAATAATAATATTCATGTAGCACTTATTTCTGAAACCTGGTTAAAACCAGGGAAAAAAATTAAAATTAAAGGTTTTAACATCGAAAGATTAGATATAGGTACTAAACACAATGGTGTTGCTATATTAATACAAAATAATTTGCGTTACAATTTGTTAAACACATATTCTGATAACTCATTACAAAATTTGGCAGTTCAGTTACATTTCAACAATGAAATTATTACAATAATTAGTTTCTATAGTCCCACGTTGGCTTCTCCTTCCAACTTTACTTATTCTCGTCTTGATAGTTTGATTAAATCTGTACCGGGGCCTCTTATTATGGCTGGGGATTTCAATGCACACAGTACTTCGTGGGGTTGCACGTCAACTGATGCGCGTGGTATAATTTTGCAAGATGTGATTGATGATAATAATTTATGCCTCCTTAATGACGGCCAAGCAACTACTGTGGGTTCACATGTGTGGAATCCAAATGCATTGGATCTTACTCTCGTTTCTTCCTCATTATCATTACGTTGTAGCTGGTCAGTTCATGATGATCCAATGGGGAGTTATCATCTTCCCACTGTTACTAGTATCCTTGGTTCTGTAAATAGAATTAACAATTCCAATTTAAATCAAGGAAATTACATCCGTCCAAATTTTTCAAATGTCGATTGGAAAAAATATCAGGAAATAGTTAGTGACAAATTAACTACTTTTAACTTTGACTTTGAACAACCCCAGGAATCCTATTCTAATCTCTGTTCTTTACTACTAAATTGTGCATTTGAGGCTAATCCCACAACCAGAAATAATTCAGTGCAGCTAAATTTAACACGTAGGAAAAGACCATGTTTGCCTTGGTGGAATAATGCCTGCACTTTAGCAGTAAATAATTCTAAAGCTGCTTACATTCAATTTAAAAATGACCCAACATTAGAAAATTATATCTATTTTAAAAACAACAAGCTATTAAAAACTTACCATTAAAAGGAAAGAGAAGCTTCATGGATGGCTTTGTGTGAAACATTTAACCGGCAAACACCTCTGTCTGTAATATGGAAAACAATGCGCATGTTTAATAAATCTTTTTCTGAATGTAATGTGATACGGTCTTCTAACACAGATTGGATACCAGCATTTTTAAATAAGTACACAACCGTTTCTCCAAATATTGTCACTACTACTGTTAACTCTCCAGTCACTGGTGGTAATGATTATTTAATTACACCTTTCACTTTAAATGAATTTATTAGTGCACTTAGCTCTAGAAGAGATACTGTTTTTGGTTTAGATCATATTCCATATAAGTTATTAAAAAATCTTTCATTGGCAAGTAAAAAAATGATTTTGGACATATTTAACTTTCTTTGGTCTAATGACATAATTCCCACTGAATGGAAGGTTGATTGTTTAATTCCAGTTTTGAAACCTGGTAAAGATGCGGATAATTGTAATTCTTATCGACCTATAGCATTAACATCTTGTATAGGTAAAGTTTTTGAACAAATACTAAAACAAAGACTGGAATTTTTTATAGAATCTAATAAGTTATTACCTCCAAATCAGTTTGGTTTTAGACGTGGTCACTATGCAATCGAAAGTTTGAATAATCTCTTTCTTGACATTCATCATTCCTTCTCATTTAATAAATTTGTTGTTTGTGTCTTCTTTGATATTGTTGGAGCCTTCAATAATGTTAATCACCATGTGCTTGCTGCGGAGTTACAGTTGTTAGGTTTACCTGGAAAATTAATTAGTTGGATATTCAACTTTTTAAATGGTAGGCAAGTATATGTCAAGTTTAAAAATAATTTATATGGACCACAATCGTCATATTTAGGTGTTTGTCAAGGTGGAATTTTAAGTCCTTTGCTGTTCATCTTGTATATTAATAAATTAAATAGTATACTGGGGACCGAAGTAAGAAATTTACAATTTGCTGATGATTTAGCTATATATTGTATTGGGTCTAACATGCAAGCAACAGAAATCAAATTAAATTTAGCATTAGAAAGATTAAAAACATACTTTGATTATTTACATTTAAGTGTTAGTCTAGAGAAAACTAAAGTTGTGATCTTTAGTAGATCTAGACTTTTAATATCTCATATATATTATGATGGTAGCTTATTGCCAGTAGAGGATGAAGCAAAATTTCTTGGAGTAATTTTTACTAGAAATTTATCGTGGAATAAGCATGTAAGTTATGTGTCAGATAGAGCTTCTAGAGCTTTTAATATTCTTAAATCCCGAACATCATGGGGGCTGATCCTAAAGTTTTACTTATGTTATATAAGTCTGTGGTACGTTCCCACTTTGAATATAGTTTTCTTTGTTATGCTTCCAATCCTATTTTGGTTAAAAGTTAGAAACTTTACAGAATAAAAATTTACGTTTAATAACAGGTGCAATGAAAACAACACCTATTGTTTCTATGCAAGTTGAATGCAATATACCTCCATTGATGTTAAGATTTAAATATCTCAAATTTAGATTTCTACTGAAATTATTTTCTTTTACTCACCATTCCTTATTAGAGAAAATCGCTGAAAATCAAACTTTGGCCTCTGCATCTACTTCAATTAAATTCCCCTTTATTCTGCTTGATTATTCTGAAATAAAAGTTTATAATGAAAGGCATAACATTCACAAATCTGACAAGTTGGCATGTTACGAAGGAGCTTTTGAAAGCAAATTTTGCAATATGAATATAGTTATAGATAACTCCATTAGAACTAGAGAAGAGCTATATGAGAAACTATCATTATGGCCACAATTCCAGCATATTTACACTGATGGCTCAAAAACTGATACAGGTGTCTCTCTTGCATACTATCACAGTACCTTGAAGACAGGAAATGGATATAAACTACCAAAAACCTGCAGTATATTTACGGCAGAAGCTGCAGCAATTCAAGCCGCTTTAGAATATATAAACAATTTAAATCACTCTTTCCCTAAATGGCTTATTATTAGTGACAGTATGTCAGTTTTATCAGCTTTAAAGAATAACACTTTGAGTACAAATTATATTATTTATAAAATTAAACACCTGTGGCAAACACTATACAACGCCAATGTTTCAATTGAATTTTTATGGTCTCCAGCACATAAAGGTGTGTCAGGTAATGAAACAGCTGACTACCTTGCCAGAACAATAAACAATAGCTTAATTGGACAACCCAGAAGAATGTCAGTTCCATGGAGAGATTTAATCCCATTGATTCAAGAGGAAATTAGACAAAGCTGGATAAATCAACGTCAAATTATACTACAAGAAAAAGGTGCATGGTATGCTGCAATCAATAAGAATCTTGGAGAGAAACCCTGGTTCGCTAAGAATAATACCTTTATAAAAAGAAGATTCTTCACACAAATATGCAGGTTACGATTTGGTCATTGTAAATTTAAAGCCCATCTACACCGCATGAAAATTATTAACTCACCTTTATGTACAGATTGCTCTCTAAATGAAAATCAAACGCTGGAACATATATTTTTCAACTGTCCCGCTTTAAATATTAACCGAATTTTATTAATTGACAAGCTGCAAGATATTTACAAAGACAGTATCCCGCCTTCGCTTCAAGAACTTCTATCGAACCCTGCCACTTTTAATCCAATATTTGACTTTATTATCTCCACGGTTGGAGAGCTTTGACATGGATATGAATTTAACCCGGACATGGAATTTTATGAACCTGAAAATTACACAAGAATATATAGAAGAAATGGCATTTTTGCCTTGATTTTATTGGAAATAAGAAATGAACTATAGAAGAATTGGCATTTAATGCCTTATTTTTGAAAAGATAACAGAAAGAACTAATAAAAGACTAGGCTGTATGGCTAGTACCATTGCCTATCCTGATGGATGAATTTTTAAAACAAACAAACTAAATGTTCCCATCACTATTTCGGATTCTTTGGCGGGAATTTGAATCAAGAGGGTGAAAATTTTTCAAAGAAAATTTTAAAATTGCTTTTTGCAGAATAAATTGATAATTTCTTAGTAAATTTAATTACTAGTAACTTATATTCTAATAGTGCAATAAAAAAGCAACACAGCTTTGCTGCCCAGCCATGGGTCGCAAAGGCAAACGTAAAAAGGGAAACGATGGCGGAGAGGTAAGCGAAGGAGATGACCCCGCTATGAGCGATGATGCGGGCGACGACGATGTAGACAAATACAAGCCATACAAAACTGAAAACTACATTCGTCAGTATCCGGAGGATGGCGGTGAGTTTGAATATATAGTAATTTACGAGAGCGCGGACGACAAGACGCCGATAGGTGAGAGAGACTTGATGGGCTTGGGAAGCGCATTGAAGCTTAGTAACAAAGGTATCAAGCAATTGAAAAGAATCAATCGTTACAAAATAGCGGTTATATTTGAGCGACCAGGGTTAGCAAATGCAGCTCTTAATAATCTCAAGTCTCAAAAGAGCTAAAGTTGAGGGCGACTATTCCAGCAAGATTAACGGAAGTAACAGGGTAATAACAAACGTTCCAACATACATGAGCAACAAAAATATATGATGGAATTTCTAGTTGCAGAAATGTTGTATCTGTACGCCGATTCATGCGACGTTCCAAAGACGACGAAGGTAACTCCTGCTTGGTACCAACACAAGCGGTATCGATAACTTTCGCTAGTGCAGTACTTCCTGATTATGTGGATATTAACAGCTGGTATTTCGAAGTAAGGCCATACACGCCTCCTGTGAGCCAATGTCTGCGATGCCTGCGCTTTGGGCACATTGGTAAATTCTGTAAAACGCCCAGAAGTGCTCAATCTGCGGTGATTCCCACAATTATAAAGATTGCGTAAAACGGCCAGAAGAAGCAGTCTGTGTTCACTGCAAAGGAAAACATGTTGCAATTGCCAAATCATGCCCAGTGAAAATTCAAAAGCAGAGGAGATAAAAGTTCAGATGCGCAGGGCCTCGTATTCTGAAGTTTTTAATAACAAAACTTCCCCACTAAAAAGTAAAGTAGACCCAGTTCAACAATTGTTTAAATCGGAACAATTCATGAATCTTCTGATTTCTTCAATTATTAAAATTATTTCCGCTAGTAAAGATGCTGAAAATCCCATCCCAATCTCTACTCAAAGTATAAAAAGCGCTTTACTTGATTCATTCAGTATCAATAAAACCACAGACCATAAAACTAAGTAAATTCTAATTTATGGATCAGTTAAATATTGTTCAATGGAATGCTCAAAGTTTGTCTAGTAATTTACATGCTTTTACTTATTTTTATATAATAATAATATTCATGTAGCACTTATTTCTGAAACCTGGTTAAAACCAGGAAAAAATTAAAATTAAAGGTTTTAACATCGAAAGATTAGATATAGGTACTAAACACAATGGTGTTGCTATATTAATACAAAATAATTTGCGTTACAATTTGTTAAACACACATTCTGATAACTCATTACAAAATTTGGCAGTTCAGTTACATTTCAACAATGAAATTATTACAATAATTAGTTTCTATAGTCCCACGTTGGCTTCTCCTTCCAACTTTACTTATTCCCGTCTTGATAGTTTGATTAAATCTGTACCGGGGCCTCTTATTATGGCTGGGGATTTCAATGCACACAGTACTTCGTGGGGTTGCACGTCAACTGATGCGCGTGGTATAATTTTGCAAGATGTGATTGATGATAATAATTTATGCCTCCTTAATGACGGCCAAGCAACTACTGTGGGTTCACATGTGTGGAAACCAAATGCATTGGATCTTACTCTCGTTTCTTCCTCATTATCATTACGTTGTAGCTGGTCAGTTCATGATGATCCAATGGGGAGTTATCATCTTCCCACTGTTACTAGTATCCTTGGTTCTGTAAATAGAATTAACAATTCCAATTTAAATCAAGGTAATTACATCCGTCCAAATTTTTCAAAAGTCGATTGGAAAAAATATCAAGAAATAGTTAGTGACAAATTAACTACTTTTAACTTTGACTTTGAACGACCCCAGGAATCCTATTCTAATCTCTGCTCTTTACTACTAAATTGTGCATTTGAGGCTAATCCCACAACCAGAAATAATTCAGTGCAGCCAAATTTAACACGTAGGAAAAGACCATGTTTGCCGTGGTGGAATAATGCCTGCACTTTAGCAGTAAATAATTCTAAAGCTGCTTACATTCAATTTAAAAATGACCCGACATTAGAAAATTATATCTATTTTAAAAAACAACAAGCTATTAAAAAACTTACCATTAAAAGGGAAAGAGAAGCTTCATGGATGGCTTTGTGTGAAACATTTAACCGGCAAACACCTCTGTCTGTAATATGGAAAACAATGCGCATGTTTAATAAATCTTTTCTGAATGTAATGTGATACGGTCTTCTAACACAGATTGGATACCAGCATTTTTAAATAAGTACACAACCGTTTCTCCAAATATTGTCACTACTACTGTTAACTCTCCAGTCACTGGTGGTAATGATTATTTAATTACACCTTTTACTTTAAATGAATTTATTAGTGCACTTAACTCTAGAAGAGATACTGTTTTGGTTTAGATCATATTCCATATAAGTTATTAAAAATCTTTCATTGTCAAGTAAAAATGATTTTGGACATATTTAACTTTCTTTGGTCTAATGACATAATTCCCACTGAATGGAAGGTTGATTGTTTAATTCCAGTTTTGAAACCTGGTAAAGATGCGGATAATTGTAATTCTTATCGACCTATAGCATTAACATCATGTATAGGTAAAGTTTTTGAACAAATACTAAAACAAAGACTGGAATTTTTTATTGAATCTAATAAGTTATTACCTCCAAATCAGTTTGGTTTTAGACGTGGTCACTCTGCAATCGAAAGTTTGAATAATCTCTTTCTTGACATTCATCATTCCTTCTCATTTAATAAATTTGTTGTTTGTGTCTTCTTTGATATTGTTGGAGCCTTCAATAATGTTAATCACCATGTGCTTGCTGCGGAGTTACAGTTGTTAGGTTTACCTGGAAAATTAATTAGTTGGATATTCAACTTTTTAAATGGTAGGCAAGTATATGTCAAGTTTAAAAATAATTTATATGGACCACAATCGTCATATTTAGGTGTTTGTCAAGGTGGAATTTTAAGTCCTTTGCTGTTCATCTTGTATATTAATAAATTAAATAGTATACTGGGTACCGAAGTAAGAAATTTACAATTTGCTGACGATTTAGCTATATATTGTATTGGGTCTAACATGCAAGCAACAGAAATCAAATTAAATTTAGCATTAGAAAGATTAAAAACATACTTTGATTATTTACATTTAAGTGTTAGTCTAGAGAAAACTAAAGTTGTGATCTTTAGTAGATCTAGACTTTTAATATCTCATATATATTATGATGGTAGCTTATTGCCAGTAGAAGATGAAGCAAAATTTCTTGGAGTAATTTTACTAGAAATTTATCATGGAATAAGCATGTAAGTTATGTGTCAGATAGAGCTTCTAGAGCTTTTAATATTCTTAAATCCTCGCTAGAACATCATGGGGGCTGATCCTAAAGTTTTACTTATGTTATATAAGTCTGTGGTACGTTCCCACTTTGAATATAGTTTTCTTTGTTATGCTTCCAATCCTATTTTGGTTAAAAGTTAGAAACTTTACAGAATAAAAATTTACGTTTAATAACAGGTGCAATGAAAACAACACCTATTGTCTCTATGCAAGTTGAATGCAATATACCTCCATTGATGTTAAGATTTAAATATCTCAAATTTAGATTTCTACTGAAATTATTTTCCTTTACTCACCATTCCTTATTAGAGAAAATCGCTGAAAATCAAACTTTGGCCTCTGCATCTACTTCAATTAAATTCCCCTTTATTCTGCTTGATTATTCTGAAATAAAAGTTTATAATGAAAGGCATAACATTCACAAATCTGACAAGTTGGCATGTTACGAAGGAGCTTTTGAAAGCAAATTTTGCAATATGAATATAGTTATAGATAACTCCATTAGAACTAGAGAAGAGCTATATGAGAAACTATCATTATGGCCACAATACCAGCATATTTACACCGATGGCTCGAAAACTGATACTGGTGTCTCTCTTGCATACTATCACAGTGCCTTGAAGACAGGAAATGGATACAAACTACCGAAAACCTGCAGTATATTTACGGCAGAAGCTGCAGCAATTCTAGCCGCTTTAGAATATATAAACAATTTAAATCACTCTTTCCCTAAATGGCTTATTATTAGTGACAGTATGTCAGTTTTATCAGCTTTAAAGAATAACACTCTGAGTACAAATTATATTATTTATAAAATTAAACAGCTGTGGCAAACACTATACAACGCCAATGTTTCAATTGAATTTTTATGGTCTCCAGCACATAAAGGTGTGTCAGGTAATGAAACAGCTGACTACCTTGCCAGAACAATAAACAATAGCTTAATTGGACAACCCAGAAGAATGTCAGTTCCATGGAGAGATTTAATCCCATTGATTCAAGAGGAAATTAGACAAAGCTGGATAAATCAACGTCAAATTATACTACAAGAAAAAGGTGCATGGTATGCTGCAATCAATAAGAATCTTGGAGAGAAACCCTGGTTCGCTAAGAATAATACCTTTATAAAAAGAAGATTCTTCACACAAATATGCAGGTTACGATTTGGTCATTGTAAATTTAAAGCCCATCTACACCGCATGAAAATTATTAACTCACCTTTATGTACAGATTGCTCTCTAAATGAAAATCAAACGCTGGAACATATATTTTTCAACTGTCCCGCTTTAAATATTAACCGAATTTTATTAATTGACAAGCTGCAATTCTCAATTCTCAATTCTCAATTCTTTATTTCTGCATCACATGTTGTACAATAGATCTTAAAATTAACATAGACACAAACATGCACCCTGCTAGGGTATCGCAGTAGTAAAACAAACTTAAATAAACTAATCTTATTTAGATATATTACAGTTTAACTTAAAAAACCATTGTTTGGCTATACTTAACCCAGTATCTATTTAGTTATAATATAACAATAATATTTACTTATTGATTAAATCCTAAAAGTTATTACAATCTTAAATTTAATAAAGTTTTTTTAATCCTAACATAATTAACTAACTCAGACAAAACCTATCTTCTGATCATCTAGAAACTCTTGCACTGAGTAAAAGCATTTTTTCAGTAGAATATTTTTAAAAGTATTTTTAAATTTATTGGGGTTGGAAATTTGACGGATTGGTTCTGGAATTTTATTGAATATTTTACGGCCATTGCAAAGGGTCCAGTGTGGAACATTTTCATTTTGAGAAGGAACTGTTAGTTTTGTTGCGGGTCGTAGGTTTTTGGTCGGGAGTATTGGGAATAAGTCAATGTTTCTTTTCACAAAATTACTGATTTCAGAATATATATGCATGGAAGGGAAGAATTCTTAAGTTTATGAAATGTTGTCTGCAGCTCTCTAATGCGTCTATATTTTGGATTATTCGTATACACTTTTTTTGAAGTCGAAATAATTTGATAGAATTTGAGCTATTGCCCCACAATATAACTCCATACTTTAACCAAGAATGAGCGTAAGCATAATATGCAGTTATTGCTGTCTGTCTGTCTGTCGATGTCTTAAGCTCATAGAGTCCGTACGTGAAACTTGATAGTTTAGAAGCTATTTTTTGGATGTGGCTTTCCCAGTTAATGTTATTATCTATATTAATTCCAAGTAGTGAGTAATTGTCAACGATTTCTAGGTTACTGTTGTGATAAGAATAAGATATTTCTAAGGGGGTTCTTTGGTAGGGTCCGAATTGAATAATTTTAGTTTTATCAAAGTTAATTAAAAGATTGTGTTTTTCTAACCAGGTAATTATTGTATTTAGTATTTTGTCTAATTTACTTTTAAGTTGAACGCTGTTTTGGCAGGAAATTACTATAGAGATATCATCTGCAAACAACGTGCACATGCAGTCATTCTCTATTACTTTTGGAAGGTTATTGATAAAAATCAGAAAAAGTATACATCCTAGGACGCTACCCTGGGGGATAGAGTTTGTGGTGGTAGCCATCGCAGATCTTACACCTGTAATATTACCGGTGACACTATCATGACTTTCAATTTCTACATATTGCAAGATATTTACAAAGACAGTATCCCGCCTTCGCTTCAAGAACTTCTATCGAACCCTGCCACTTTTAATCCAATATTTGACTTTCAAAGACAGTATCCCGCCTTCGCTTCAAGAACTTCTATCGAACCCTGCCACTTTTAATCCAATATTTGACTTTATTATCTCCACGGTTGGAGAGCTTTGACATGGATATGAATTTAACCCGGACATGGAATTTTATGAACCTGAAAATTACACAAGAATATATAGAAGAAATGGCATTTTTGCCTTGATTTTATTGGAAATAAGAAATGAACTATAGAAGAATTGGCATTTAATGCCTTATTTTTGAAAAGATAACAGAAAGAACTAATAAAAGACTAGGCTGTATGGCTAGTACCATTGCCTATCCTGATGGATGAATTTTTAAAACAAACAACAACAACAATCACTATTTCGTACAAGTTGTCAAGTTAGCCCAAGTATATGTGCAATGTAATAATATTTATTTATTTTCAGTTTATTTAACACATTTCTAATTCTTATAATTTTAGTTTTGTGTCTACTCATTGAGTTCATATAATTCCTAAGTTTGAAAATACATTTGCCGTCGGGAAAAGGTAAGTTATGTCAAATTTTTAGGTCTTCTCAGTCACCACTTTTCTAAAACTTTATCAAAGTTTGCTAACATTATTACCCCTTCTTGGTAAGTAATATTGTTACTAATTGGTAGGTATTATACAGAGCATGTACCTTCTGAACTACATTTTCAGTTGAGGCTTCTACAGCCTGCAGTAAATAAAAGAAGGTAGGTACTTACTTACCTATGTTTGGATCCTTTGTATTAATATATTTATTTACCTGAATAAAATTATGTTACTTACATAAAATGTAAGAATATGAGAATAATTTTGTTATATGTGAAGCTCAGACTGCAGGTACTCAGTGTCCTCCATAAAAAGAAGTATCTACCGAGTTAGTTGTAGGTGGTTGCCCAAGCAGCAAAAAAGTCGAATAAGAATTGGTTTACTCAGCTTTAAATCGTATAAAAGCCGAGTAACCGTTCTCAAAACACCCATGTATCGTATAATAGCAGTTATCTCGACTATTTGGCAATATTTGCTAATGTGTGCTATAAGGACGTCGAATAAACGTTTATAACACTATGTTATAGCACTTTTACTCCACCTTTTATCAGATGCTGAATTAAAGTGGCTATAATACTCGTTATTCGACCGATTGATCTATAACAGTCGTGTAATAGCAGTAGAATAGCTGATTCTCTGAATAGGGCGCTTTTATACAGCCGTTATTCAGCATTCTTTTATGTAGCTATAAAAGCTCTATAAATGCAATCGAATTGCTTATAGCAACATGGCTGCTGTTATTGCACGCTTAGAGAGTAACTCGTATAATAGAAATCAAAACGTTTTTATAGGATCTGTAGTCATTTTAAGAGCTATTATACGATATTCACTCTGCTTAAAGTAGTATTGTAGAGTTTTGGGAAACATTAATAGCACAAGTCCGTCCATTTTGTCGGTCGATATCTTGAAGACGTTTTTCGTATAATTTTACTATCAAAATGGATAAAAACAAATGGAAAAAGTTGAAAAGAAGCGGCCATTTTCGAAAGAAAGTTAAAAAAACGTTGGAGCAGATGAAATATTCTGCAAAACTAATGCAGCCCAATTTAATTTCTGCTAGTAATGCTAGTGCACATCCAAGCGCGAGTCCGCCGGTTTTAAGTGGTTCCGTAGACGCAAGCAATGAAATCGTGATCGTGAACAGCATGGCATGAGCCGAGCTGGCTGGCCACCATGATCACGCGTGACAATGCAAACGTCTTGCATAAAGTTCGTACACTCACCAAAGGGTTGTAAAAATATTTAGTTACAGTAATAACACTCATCATTAGTAAAATGATCATAAATAAATAAAGCATGTATAAATATTTATACATGCTTTATTTTATTGTCAGGTAGAACAAAGTGAAATCTTCTTCCGATTGAGTTATCGTTTGTACTAAGGCCACATCCGTTACATTTATCTGATAATATAAAATGCGTTTCCTTCCAAGGCCAGCGCAATTGGCCAAGTTGTTTTAAATCATCTTTGTTAAGAAAGGTATCAACATCCAAGAAGTCTGGCATTGTTTTATGAAATAAAATGTTCCTTGAAAAGAAAAAATAAAATTTAATTTGTTTTTTGGTCTTGTACCAAAGGAACCCTAAATATTATCATGGCGACAGCTTGTGCTATAAATGTGGTGACAAAGCACTCTTATTCGACTTTTAACGGAATAAGTAAGCTGTAACTGCAACTAGACTACCAATATGGACATCAGCTTATACAGTTATTATTTAATATGTATTTAATTTAATAAATTCGTCGTCAAATTTAAGAAAACAGGCGGCGCATGAATGTTTTTGTAAAAATGCCTTTAGGTTTGTCAATAAAGCTTTTTGCGCATGATGTTTTGGAGTAACTACACGAATATTAAAAATCGACACATGTACTGCTGAATAACGTAATAAAATGACCTTTGAAACTTATTTAGTTTGCTTTACAAATATTTTTATACACCACAGCCTCGATCGTTGAGGAGATGGAAATGATCAGTAACTAGTTGTAAAAAAGCCTCCCTAACATCTTTTACTGCACTTATTAGTCGAGTAAAACATTCTGTTTGCTGTCATAGCACTAAAAAGGCGAATAAAAGCAATTCAGCTGCTATTATAGCACATTTAATCTGTATAAAGGCAAATCGATTGCGTTTATAGAACTAAATATCCCATATACGCATTTTGGTTGCTCTTATAGCACTCTTAGTGTTTTCTACCACGTTTACTCAACTCTTACAGCACCTTTTTGCTGCTTACTCAGCGCTTATTCTTCTTTTATAGGACTTTAGTCTGAATAATTTGCGCCTTTTTCGCGTCGAGTAAACGTTTACAGCGCTTTTACTCGACTGTTTTTAGAACTTTTATAGAACTTAAAGAGAAATAAGGAACGTGCTCTCGACCATTATAGCACGTCCAGTTGCTGCTTGGGTGTAGGCAGTTGTAGGCAGGTGCATAGTGTGACAAAGACATTTGGTGTAGGTAATATCCCACTTGTGTGTGAATTCCTTTCTATAGTTCCTTGTACAGTGCCTTAAAATGCTTAACAAAGTCTGCAGCAGGCTTTTGGAGGCAAAACACAATTAGGTCTTGTATAGGGTTCACAGTATGAGATTCACACACAAAGCTAACACATGTTTTTTTATTACAGTTAAAGCAATGTTGCTTGAAGTGTGTGTAGATAGCTTGGAGTCCGCTACCAATGCTGTGTATAATGGAGCGGATGAGTTGGAAGTTTGTAATGCCTTATCAGCAGGAGGCCTTACACCACCCTTTGATGTTGTCAAACAAATAATTGATATGGTAAGTTATCAATTAAGCCAGGTATTCATTCGGGACAAAATAGCAGAAACTTTGTATAAGAAACACATCGGAAATAAAGTTCTTAACAAAGGTTCCCACGAAATTGCCAGAAACATTGTTTAAAATGTGCATTCATTGGGAACACTTTTGAGGAACTTTTGTATTTATGCAATGTTTTAGAACATTGTCCTACGAATGTTCCCAAATGAATACCCACCTTTATTCACTTTATTCAGTGTTATGAGAACACATATTTATCTGAAATTTAATCTACTTGTTGTTCATGCGCTGGACCAATACCATAAGCAATGGTTGATTGATTTTATTGGCTGCAACTTTTTTCTGGCCATGCCCCAGGTTTATAAGGAACTGGTTCAGTGGCATAAAGTAAATGACTTAGAATAAACAATTAAACTAATTTTGATATAATAAAATAACAATACACTGAAAAACTTCAAAATGGTGAGCTTTCTAATGTTCTATGTTTGTAAAAAATACATCTATTTTAAAATCAACCTAAACCACTAAATTGAAATTCTGGAAAGCCATTGCATATATTATGTGTGTGGCTGTTGCAGTTTGTTCATTACAGAACATTTTTGCTTACCATTTTGTAAGTAGGTAAACTAATTTTGCCTCAATTAAAATATTAACCTAATGAAGCTATAATTAATTCTACAGTGAAGGAACGTGCACCTTTACAAATTTGTAGAGATTGTTCATAAAAATGGACCACACTATATATTTTTTACCAATATAAGTACCTACCTAAAAATTATATGGATGAATTTTTCTAGAGTCCTCTAACTAATATCCCAGCGTTTGTTATTTATTTTCTGGTGTTACAATAGAATGGAAAGCTCTGTGAAAAGATACCTGATGTAAGTAAATTTTGGTCTGTGTTCTTTAAATTAAATTTTTATAAATATTATTTTCAGATAGAACTGTATATGGTCAGTCAGGGGTTACAAAAAGTAAGTTAATTTATTATAAGTAGGTACCTATAATTAATGGCACTTAATTTAGCCAATACATCAATTTTAGGTTTTAATATTTTTTCAGAAGCCTAAAGTGAATGTAATGATCAGGTGTCGCGAGGGCTGGGACTTCATCTACAATACTGACGAATTGGAACAGATGATACAGTCAATAACTGAGTTTAAGAAACTCAATATAGACCGATTCGTTTTCGGCGCACTGACCGACACCGGCGACATAGACGTAATTGCATGCGAAAAAATTATTTCGCATGCTTCACCTATACCTGTGACGTTCCATCGAGCCTTCGACCACTGCAAAGATCCAAGAAAAGCGATAGAAGACATAATACGAGTTGGTTTTAATAGACTTCTAACCAGCGGCCAACGGAAATCGGCTGCAGAAAAACAAGCCGTGAAGCTGATATTACAGCTGTTTCATAAGTATGGTGACGTAATACAGATCATGCCCGGAGCTGGCATTACTTTGGATAATGCGAAGATCTTCACAAACCTCGGTGTCGACATTATACACGGCTCATTCAGGAGGGAAAGGTTAGGTACAAGTAACCAAATAGTCTATGTTACAGATGGTCAAGTTGTTAAGAAAGTTAAAAATATTATAGCCTAATGTTATAACAATAGTAGTGTTGAATATGTATATTTTTGGCACGTATATAGTGCTCATAGTCGTATCTAATCCGTAAAATTAATGTAGAAACAAATCTTGCGAGCTGGGTTCGAATTTTCGGTGTACCGTGTCGTAGCTCTAACCGCTCAACTATCGTGTGTTCACTGTAGTCTTGACCTATTTTTATTTTCTTTTACTGAATACAAGTAGTCAGATCATGGGCAGCTGTGGATCAGGAAGGTGAATCAAATCACTAGATTGTTTTAGTTAGGTACCTACAGGTGTACAAAAAATCAACTGCTAATATGGGGTGAACTAGTCCATGCACAACTTTGTTTCTTGCTTAAAGTTGTTCAGTCCCATAGACTGGTTCACCCCCTACACCTACATACGATACGATATAGGTATCTAATATACGTACATATAATCCGCGCGAATATAGAAAGGGTCTATGAATGGCGGCCGGATGTCAATAATAAGTTTGTTTTGGTCGCGTATTTTTTCTTGGAAGTGCAGTGTTGACTATATTATAATTTAAAAAAAAATGCTTTTTAAAACTGAAAGAATAACTTGTATTCTCGTAAACGAGGCAAAGTTCTGCTAAGTTGATGATATGTTTGTATGTGACAATCTGTTTTGCAGCCACTACCGGAAGTAGGGCCGCCATTTACAGATCCTTCCTTTATGTGTGAGGTCAGGTACATCTGCTGTAGGTAAGCAAACAGGATGGAACGGATAGGTGGTTTAGACAGCTGCCCTCTAGGTAGGTACCTAATTAGTAATTATTTATGTAAATACTTGTTATTTAGTAACTTCATGTTGTTATGGTTAAACGCATTCCAATAAATAGTTTATTTTGTGTAAGGAGATAAATGGATTTTTATTTTGATGGTGTTGGTAGAAATAACGCTCATTATGTACGTTTTTATTAAATCCAATTTTTTTCTTCAATGTCTCCTTAAAGCGTACCAATAGGTACTACAACATTATTTGGAAACAAGTACATGCTAAAATATTTTAACAAAGAAACAAATCGCTAAAGGGCAACATCAATAAATATTTCGCCTTGTGCCCCATTCATCATGGAAGCAAAAGCATATTCCCGGGGAAAACGCTGGGGCCTGTTTAATGACGCTATTATGGACGGGAAACAATATCGGCCTGCCAACGAAACGAGTTTCTTATTTCCAAACCTGTCTCTATTAACAGTAATTACTTGCAGTAGTAAATTGATTGCTCTTTCGGCGGAGGCACTTTGACAAACAGCGCTTGTTTCTCTTCGTTTCGCTTTTTCACACGGAAAAAGTTCCGCTTTTAGGTCTTCGATCTTCACAAACCTCGGTGTCGACATTATACACGGCTCATTCAGGAGGGAAAGGTTAGGTACAAGTAACCAAATAGTCTATGTTACAGATGGTCAAGTTGTTAAGAAAGTTAAAAATATTATAGCCTAATGTTATAACAATAGTAGTGTTGAATATGTATATTTTTGGCACGTATATAGTGCTCATAGTCGTATCTAATCCGTAAAATTAATGTAGAAACAAATCTTGCGAGCTGGGTTCGAATTTTCGGTGTACCGTGTCGTAGCTCTAACCGCTCAACTATCGTGTGTTCACTGTAGTCTTGACCTATTTTTATTTTCTTTTACTGAATACAAGTAGTCAGATCATGGGCAGCTGTGGATCAGGAAGGTGAATCAAATCACTAGATTGTTTTAGTTAGGTACAGGTGTACAAAAAATCAACTGCTAATATGGGGTGAACTAGTCCATGCACAACTTTGTTTCTTGCTTAAAGTTGTTCAGTCCCATAGACTGGTTCACCCCCTACACCTACATACGATACGATATAGGTATCTAATATACGTACATATAATCCGCGCGAATATAGAAAGGGTCTATGAATGGCGGCCGGATGTCAATAATAAGTTTGTTTTGGTCGCGTATTTTTTCTTGGAAGTGCAGTGTTGACTATATTATAATTTTAAAAAAAATGCTTTTTAAAACTGAAAGAATAACTTGTATTCTCGTAAACGAGGCAAAGTTCTGCTAAGTTGATGATATGTTTGTATGTGACAATCTGTTTTGCAGCCACTACCGGAAGTAGGGGCCGCCATTTACAGATCCTTCCTTTATGTGTGAGGGTCAGGTACATCTGCTGTAGGTAAGCAAACAGGATGGAACGGATAGGGTGGTTTAGACAGCTGCCCTCTAGGTAGGTACCTAATTAGTAATTATTTATGTAAATACTTGTTATTTAGTAACTTCATGTTGTTATGGTTAAACGCATTCCAATAAATAGTTTATTTTGTGTAAGGAGATAAATGGATTTTTATTTTGATGGTGTTGGTAGAAATAACGCTCATTATGTACGTTTTTATTAAATCCAATTTTTTTCTTCAATGTCTCCTTAAAGCGTACCAATAGGTACTACAACATTATTTGGAAACAAGTACATGCTAAAATATTTTAACAAAGAAACAAATCGCTAAAGGGCAACATCAATAAATATTTCGCCTTGTGCCCCATTCATCATGGAAGCAAAAGCATATTCCCGGGGAAAACGCTGGGGCCTGTTTAATGACGCTATTATGGACGGGAAACAATATCGGCCTGCCAACGAAACGAGTTTCTTATTTCCAAACCTGTCTCTATTAACAGTAATTACTTGCAGTAGTAAATTGATTGCTCTTTCGGCGGAGGCACTTTGACAAACAGCGCTTGTTTCTCTTCGTTTCGCTTTTTCACACGGAAAAAGTTCCGCTTTTAGGTTTTTCTGTGTGACTTTTGCTCTTGAAAACGTTGTATATATACTGGTTTTGTTGCTTTGCGGCGGCGGCAACGGCGAAACCCGAAAAATACAGGGTGTTAGAAAAAGTAGTACGTTCCTTTTAACGACGAGTTCTATGCTTCATTATACCTATAGAACGTATGGTTTGAAGGGATGTACTACTTTTCCTAGCACCCTGTAGACTCATTTAAAATTTTATTCATATTTCCAGATCCCAGATGACCCTAGTTTTTCAAAATGAGTAGGTACACTTACTTTAGTGTAAAAGTCTTCGGTTGCAACCTTCTACCTATAGGTATTTGTTTGCATTATGTAACAAAAGCAATTCAAGGCAGTTTTGTCCCGGGCTCCCGGCCTTGGATCACGACAAAAATTGCGTTCGGAAACTCTGGGTACAATTTGCCTGTTGACTGTCAGATGATTAATGACGATTTGGAAAAGACTGCGGGCAGCCCCCGGGTGGCGGGACTGCGACACGGATCTTTTAACCTCCCATCAATCATGCAAGCCTTTTAAAACACGTCACTGTTTCTCATGTGAAAGATTACGCAAAAATGGGATTTGGTTCCTTTGATTTTGCTATTTTTCTCGGGTTAAATAATGCCGCTAATGTACAACGTCGCTTAAGAAAAAGAAATATTTGTTTAGGATTTTCCTGTGATTTGGTCGACTGAAGAGAGTGAGAAGGGTTAGAGACGGGTCTCTTGATCTCGCATTTCAGGACTTGTTGGACTTTCTTGTGACACGTATACCTACCTAATATAATTTATTTAGGATTTATACTCCAAATAATACAAGCAAAATTAAAATGACTGGGTTTATTAGGTGAATTCAAGTGTAGCTCGTACAATCTACATATTTAATACATATTAATTATTTAGTACTTACCTTCTAAGGTACAAAATAAGGCTGTTGTGAAATGTGAATAGGTACGCTTACATAAATAAGTAGGTAAGGCCGTTTTAGATTACAGTGGCCTCGATTCAGACAGTTAACTCGTTAGCATATTCTTAGTTTCAATACGCCAAAGAAAGGCAACATGAACTTCCTTTAGTCCAGTCTTAAGTCCAGTTGATTGGTTGCTAATGTGACGCTTAATACTGAAAATTTAACTGGAGAAAAGATATAGTGTAATATTACAAGGATAATGCACTGACAGAATCGAGGGCAGTGTGTGCTTTTCCTTTCATTATTTACAATGACTTATACTTAAGCACGTACCTAGGTATGCTACACAATAAACGTGATAATAGGGATTGGTCAAGTTGCAAGAAAGTAAAATAGTTTTATAAACGCGTTCCATCAACGAGCGAGATATTAGCACACACAGCGTGGCAGTGGGAAAGTCATATAATTATCATAATCATAAGTTTATATCAACAAATTAAAGTTTTTTTCTTTTTCAGTTTTCAGCTCCTATTTTAGTGACGTGAAAGTTTAAATATAGGTAACTACCAGCAGTCTTTACTGACTAGCAATATGTGAAACAAGCATAAAAATATTTTATGTTTTTTTTGCACTAACTACTTATAGCTGCCTATGGGATTCTTAAATACTTACTTATTTTCAAGTTGGTGATGTAATTAATACAAATTAGTTAGATAATAAGATAGGTACCTCAGATCCTCAGACTCAAGTTTTAAGGTACTATCAATCATTTTTTAGTTTTTATCCATGGTGTAATAAATGTAATAATATTACGTATACCTACTACTTATACGATATACGGTAAAAGTAATGTATAACTAAGTTTGTAGCACGTGCCCAAGATCCTACCTAAGCCTATGCGTTTAACTTTAACTGACAGCACATGGCTCATCCTGCGTGTAATTAATATTTAGCTTACTTAGCAAGGTAGGTAATACTAATGCTTAATCCTGTGCTAATACTTTAAACATTTAACAAGACTGTCGTAGTTGAACAATGTTTTGGTGTGTAAAAGTTACCTCAAGTCGTTTACAAAGGCGTCTATTATACGAAAAACGTGTGTCGTTACACGATTACAGAATGCCTATTGGTTTTTCTGTCGGGTGCGTAAGGTTCCAATTTCTCTGGCTCCGTGTTGAGGGCGCTGTAGTCGACGGGGAAAGGGGGCTGCGGCAATGCGTCCTTAGGAGGCACCAGCACCCACTGCCCGGGGCCATTCGGGTTCTTCCCCATCAGAAAGTTGGTGAAGCAGTGCACGTAGGAACCGTAGTCCAGTATCAAGTAGCCGTTCTGAAAAAGAGGAGTACTTTATTGAAGCAGTCATTTATTCTCGATTCGGTAGATACAAGTGTCCAAATTATAACTTGCAAGTTTCCAATATGTGCACGTTGCGTATCTATGTCTATATGTTTCTATTTTTGCCAAAAAATTAATCTCTCTCAATATCACTTGCAATATAGAAAATGAATCACAAGTAGAACAGTTAAACAAGTACTTTCCCAGGTCTGTAGCTACCTTCTAAAACAGTCTAAAGTGTAATTCCCTGTCTGTGGATTTTATTTAGCCTAGCTAAAAATAACCTACCAGAACCTGTCAGAAAATCTCTGAATCCATAGCCTGTAGCAGGTATTAATAAATGAACGACTAACGGGTATGCTTTCACTACATTTGGATTTCGTGAGATTAAAGCTTGCCTGCAGCGTAATACGATTCTGCAACGGCAAAAGCCAATTTTTGTGAGTTCTGCCGACAGATTATCTGCGACATTTTTTTGGAGCTAACTGTATTTCATAATACTATACTACTTATTTAATTTATATACCAATTTCTTATAAAAAAAATGTTCAAGTATGCATTGTAAGGATTACTTTAAATCCAACCTTTAAATGCACAACAGGCATGGATTGTGTTAGAAAAGAAATACCGGTAGGTATATAATATTAACGACAACCGGTAAAAGACTGCCAGGGTTGTGTTGGTGCTCCAGTAGCTGCCAGGCAAGTCTCTACTTACACTGGTCATGCGGTCGTAGGCGGTGTCGATGATTTCCTCAACCCTGGTTGCAGACAGGCCGATCACAGACCGGTAGAACGATGCCAGGGTTGTGTTAGTGACCCAGTAGCTGCCAGTACAGTCTCTACTTACACTGGTCATGCGGTCGTAGGCGGTGTCGATGATTTCCTCCACCCTGGTCGCAGACAGGCCGATTACTGACCGGTAGAACGCTGCCAGGGTTGTGTTAGTGACCCAGTAGCTGCCAGGCAAGTCTCTACTTACACTGGTCATGCGGTCGTAGGCGGTGTCGATGATTTCCTCCACCCTGGTTGCAGACAGGCCGATCACTGACCGGTAGAACGCTGCCAGGGTTTTGTTCGTGATCCAGGAGCAGCCAGGCAGAGGCGTCTCTACTTACACTGGTCATGCGGTCGTAGGCGGTGTCGATGATTTCCTCCACCCTGGTTGCAGACAGGCCGATCACAGACCGGTAGAACGATGCCAGGGTTGTGTTCGTGATCCAGTAGCCACCAGGCAAGTCTCTTCTTACACTGGTCATGCGGTCGTAGGCGGTGTCGATGATCTCCTCCACCCTGGTTGCAGACAGGCCGATCACTGACCGGTAGAACGCTGCCAGGGTTGTGTTGGTGCTCCAGTAGCTGCCAGGCAAGTCTCTACTTACACTCGTCATGCGGTCGTAGGCGGTGTCGATGATTTCCTCCACCCTGGTTGCAGACAGGCCGATCACTGACCGGTAGAATGCGGCCAGGGATGTCTTGGTTATTTCTCCAGTACCTGCCAGATAAAGATTCGATTTATTACCCCTTCAAATAAAATTGACAACTAAACTACAGTTCGTTTTATGAAAAGACAAATAGGACTCGGTGTCCCACACGACAAGCAAATAAAGTCTGTCTGTACCGTAAGCATCTTAGATAACCTACGCAGTTGTAATAAATGTCCAACCCCAAGCCTTTGAATACACACCGCTTTTTGGAATTTGGCTGGAAACACTACTAGAGGTGCCAACTCCTTATATCTTTTGGATACTGACCAAAACTTCTTAGTCCACTATTAGCAGAAAGAAAGAAAGTCTCAAAAGAAATGTAAACTATTATTATACTTAGTAAGATGTGTTGTGATAAGCACCTGAGTTAGTAACTAACTTAGGCCTTCATAAAAAATGTTTTATCGTTTTCACAGTCTCAGGTATTTTTACTTTTCGTAGCATTTAGATCTGGCGTATGGGTTGGGTAACTTCACATTCGCTCGTAGCGTCTTGCTACGGTGCGGCGTAGTAGCGTAGCAGTAGTAGAACGGTGGTGCTTTGTCAGTGTAATGATGACTATAATTCCTGTTCATCACGTAGGACAAGAGAGGATTAACTAGGGACACTAAGGAAGTGCACCCAGCGCGCCAGTATGTACCGTCTAAGGAAGGTACTTACTGTCAGAAGATCACTTGGTATTTAGAAGGGCTGGTAGTAATACTGACCATTTCTGTCCACTACGTGGAACAGGATCTTGCATAGGTACTGCAGGTAGAGCGGCAGGTCGGTGAAGCGCTTCATCTGGCTGAGGTGCAGCGCCCAGCGCGCCAGCCAGCTCTCCAGCGAGGTGCGTCCCAGGTAGCGGCCGTCGGAGCTGTCTGCCTCGGGACCGCACACTCGCTTGTAGTACAAGATCACTCGGTATTAAGAATAACTGGCAGTAATACTGACCATTTCTGTCCACTACGTGGAACAGGATCTTGCACAGGTACTGCAGGTGGAGCGGCAGGTCGGTGAAGCGCTTCATCTGGCTGAGGTGCAGCGCCCAGCGCGCCAGCCAGCTCTCCAGCGAGGTGCGTCCCAGGTAGCGGCCGTCGGAGCTGTCTGCCTCGGGACCGCACACTCGCTTGTAGTACAAGAAGAAGGGCTGGCAGTAATACTGACCATTTCTGTCCACAACGTGGAACAGGATCTTGCAGAGGTACTGCAGGTAGAGCGGCAGGTCGGTGAAGCGCTTCATCTGGCTGAGGTGCAGCGCCCAGCGCGCCAGCCAGCTCTCCAGAGACGTGCGTCCCAGGTAGCGGCCGTCGGAGCTGTCGGCCTCGGGACCGCACACTCGCTTGTAGTACAAGATCACTCGGGAAGGGCTGGCAGTAATACTGACCGTTTCTGTCCACTACGTGGAACAGGATCTTGCAGAGGTACTGCAGGTAGAGCGGCAGGTCGGTGAAGCGCTTCATCTGGCTGAGGTGCAGCGCCCAGCGCGCCAGCCAGCTCTCCAGAGACGTGCGTCCCAGGTAGCGGCCGTCGGAGCTGTCGGCCTCGGGACCGCACACTCGCTTGTAGTACAAGATCACTCGGGAAGGGCTGGCAGTAATACTGACCGTTTCTGTCCACTACGTGGAACAGGATCTTGCAGAGGTACTGCAGGTAGAGCGGCAGGTCGGTGAAGCGCTTCATCTGGCTGAGGTGCAGCGCCCAGCGCGCCAGCCAGCTCTCCAGCGAGGTGCGTCCCAGGTAGCGGCCGTCGGAGCTGTCTGCCTCGGGACCGCACACACGCTTGTAGTACAAGAAGAAGGGCTGGCAGTAATACTGACCATTTCTGTCCACTACATGGAACAGGATCTTGCAGAGGTACTGCAGGTAGAGCGGCAGGTCGGTGAAGCGCTTCATCTGGCTGAGGTGCAGCGCCCAGCGCGCCAGCCAGCTCTCCAGCGAGGTGCGTCCCAGGTAGCGGCCGTCGGAGCTGTCTGCCTCGGGACCGCACACTCGCTTGTAGTACAAGATCACTCGGTATTTAGATGATACTGACCATTTCTGTCCACTACGTGGAACAGGATCTTGCACAGGTACTGCAGGTAGAGCGGCAGGTCGGTGAAGCGCTTCATCTGGCTGAGGTGCAGCGCCCAGCGCGCCAGCCAGCTCTCCAGCGAGGTGCGTCCCAGGTAGCGGCCGTCGGAGCTGTCTGCCTTGGGACCGCACACACGCTTGTAGTACAAGATCACTCGGTATTTAGATGATACTGACCATTTCTGTCCACTACGTGGAACAGGATCTTGCATAGGTACTGCAGGTAGAGCGGCAGGTCGGTGAAGCGCTTCATCTGGCTGAGGTGCAGCGCCCAGCGCGCCAGCCAGCTCTCCAGCGAGGTGCGTCCCAGGTAGCGGCCGTCGGAGCTGTCTGCCTCGGGACCGCACACTCGCTTGTAGTACAAGATCACTCGGTATTTAGATGGTAATACTGACCATTTCTGTCTACAACGTGGAACAGGATCTTGCAGAGGTACTGCAGGTAGAGCGGCAGGTCGGTGAAGCGCTTCATCTGGCTGAGGTGCAGCGCCCAGCGCGCCAGCCAGCTCTCCAGCGATGTGCGTCCCAGGTAGCGGCCGTCGGAGCTGTCTTGTAGTACAAGATCACTCGGTATTTAGAAGGGCTGGCAGTAATACTGACCATTTCTGTCCACTACGTGGAATAGGATCTTGCAGAGGTACTGCAGGTAGAGCGGCAGGTCGGTGAAGCGCTTCATCTGGCTGAGGTGCAGCGCCCAGCGCGCCAGCCAGCTCTCCAGCGAGGTGCGTCCCAGGTAGCGGCCGTCGGAGCTGTCTGCCTCGGGACCGCACACTCGCTTGTAGTACAAGATCACTCGGTATTTAGAAGGGCTGGCAGTAATACTGACCGTTTCTGTCCACTACATGGAACAGGATCTTGCAGAGGTACTGCAGGTAGAGCGGCAGGTCGGTGAAGCGCTTCATCTGGCTGAGGTGCAGCGCCCAGCGCGCCAGCCAGCTCTCCAGCGAGGTGCGTCCCAGGTAGCGGCCGTCGGAGCTGTCTGCCTCGGGACCGCACACTCGCTTGTAGTACAAGATCACTCGGGAAGGGCTGGCAGTAATACTGACCATTTCTGTCCACAACGTGGAACAGGATCTTGCAAAGGTACTGCAGGTAGAGCGGCAGGTCGGTGAAGCGCTTCATCTGGCTGAGGTGCAGCGCCCAGCGCGCCAGCCAGCTCTCCAGCGACGTGCGTCCCAGGTAGCGGCCGTCGGAGCTGTCTGCCTCGGGACCGCACACTCGCTTGTAGTACAAGATCACTCGGTATTTAGAAGGGCTGGCAGTAATACTGACCATTTCTGTCGACTACGTGGAACAGGATCTTGCAGAGGTACTGCAGGTAGAGCGGCAGGTCGGTGAAGCGCTTCATCTGGCTGAGGTGCAGCGCCCAGCGCGCCAGCCAGCTCTCCAGCGAGGTGCGTCCCAGGTAGCGGCCGTCGGAGCTGTCTGCCTCGGGACCGCACACTCGCTTGTAGTACAAGATCACTAGGTATTTAGATGGTAATACTGACCATTTCTGTCTACAACGTGGAACAGGATCTTGCAGAGGTACTGCAGGTAGAGCGGCAGGTCGGTGAAGCGCTTCATCTGGCTGAGGTGCAGCGCCCAGCGCGCCAGCCAGCTCTCCAGCGATGTGCGTCCCAGGTAGCGGCCGTCGGAGCTGTCTTGTAGTACAAGATCACTCGGTATTTAGAAGGGCTGGCAGTAATACTGACCATTTCTGTCCACTACGTGGAATAGGATCTTGCAGAGGTACTGCAGGTAGAGCGGCAGGTCGGTGAAGCGCTTCATCTGGCTGAGGTGCAGCGCCCAGCGCGCCAGCCAGCTCTCCAGCGAGGTGCGTCCCAGGTAGCGGCCGTCGGAGCTGTCTGCCTCGGGACCGCACACTCGCTTGTAGTACAAGATCACTCGGTATTTAGAAGGGCTGGCAGTAATACTGACCGTTTCTGTCGACTACGTGGAACAGGATCTTGCAGAGGTACTGCAGGTAGAGCGGCAGGTCGGTGAAGCGCTTCATCTGGCTGAGGTGCAGCGCCCAGCGCGCCAGCCAGCTCTCCAGCGACGTGCGTCCCAGGTAGCGGCCGTCGGAGCTGTCTGCCTCGGGACCGCACACTCGCTTGTAGTACAAGATCACTCGGTATTTAGAAGGGCTGGCAGTAATACTGACCGTTTCTGTCCACTACATGGAACAGGATCTTGCAGAGGTACTGCAGGTAGAGCGGCAGGTCGGTGAAGCGCTTCATCTGGCTGAGGTGCAGCGCCCAGCGCGCCAGCCAGCTCTCCAGCGAGGTGCGTCCCAGGTAGCGGCCGTCGGAGCTGTCTGCCTCGGGACCGCACACTCGCTTGTAGTACAAGATCACTCGGGAAGGGCTGGCAGTAATACTGACCATTTCTGTCCACAACGTGGAACAGGATCTTGCAAAGGTACTGCAGGTAGAGCGGCAGGTCGGTGAAGCGCTTCATCTGGCTGAGGTGCAGCGCCCAGCGCGCCAGCCAGCTCTCCAGCGAGGTGCGTCCCAGGTAGCGGCCGTCGGAGCTGTCTGCCTCGGGACCGCACACTCGCTTGTAGTACAAGATCACTCGGGAAGGGCTGGCAGTAATACTGACCATTTCTGTCCACAACGTGGAACAGGATCTTGCAAAGGTACTGCAGGTAGAGCGGCAGGTCGGTGAAGCGCTTCATCTGGCTGAGGTGCAGCGCCCAGCGCGCCAGCCAGCTCTCCAGCGACGTGCGTCCCAGGTAGCGGCCGTCGGAGCTGTCTGCCTCGGGACCGCACACTCGCTTGTAGTACAAGATCACTCGGTATTTAGAAGGGCTGGCAGTAATACTGACCATTTCTGTCCACTACGTGGAACAGGATCTTGCAGAGGTACTGCAGGTAGAGCGGCAGGTCGGTGAAGCGCTTCATCTGGCTGAGGTGCAGCGCCCAGCGCGCCAGCCAGCTCTCCAGCGAGGTGCGTCCCAGGTAGCGGCCGTCGGAGCTGTCTGCCTCGGGACCGCACACTCGCTTGTAGTACAAGATCACTCGGTATTTAGAAGGGCTGGCAGTAATACTGACCATTTCTGTCGACTACGTGGAACAGGATCTTGCAGAGGTACTGCAGGTAGAGCGGCAGGTCGGTGAAGCGCTTCATCTGGCTGAGGTGCAGCGCCCAGCGCGCCAGCCAGCTCTCCAGCGAGGTGCGACCCAGGTAGCGGCCGTCGGAGCTGTCTGCCTCGGGACCGCACACTCGCTTGTAGTACGGCAGCTCGCCCCACCTGGTCGAGATATCACAATTTAATTGTCAAATATTTATACAGGGAGTAACAGAAAGGGTATAACAAGCCGAAAGGAGGTCAAGGTACTCATGAAACTGAACAACTTTCCCCATTGAACATGGGTCGAAATATGAAAAATAAATTTGGACCTCCCATACAAAATCACCGATCAGCTAATTGATTTACTATCGGCGGTCCAAATTTTTTTTACATAGGGAAACAGCGCGCGGGTCGACGTGGTAATCCTTATTGTCCTAACGCATGCTTTACGCATGCGATCCTCGTCTTAAAGTGTGCGACTACCAATGTGCCAATGTGACGTCAAACTTACGTACAGGAACTCAAAAAATGTTGTAGGTACCTGGCACTCATTATTGCACACTAAATAATTTAACATTATTGCTGTATTCCTTTTGAGAACAAGGCGTCGCGTCGGTCGACTTCCCTTGTCGGACGAAACCGTTAATTAGTGCTCCTGAAACTTTAATTTCGTCTGATGGTGAGGTAATCGCTTGGTAATCGTCAGATTTGTAGTACCAACTCCACTTAAAAAGACAATGGCCTCACTGCGGGATAAGCCCGCCAAGAGAAGTAAATTCTCATAAGTTACCTATTACTGCTGTCCAAAATAAAATACTTATGTCTGTGGGTTATGTATCGCATTTCGCGACTATTTAGTCGCTATTGTTTATATCGTCTCCATAATTTGATAGATAACGAGCATTTTGCCTCCAATATAATAAGAAAAGACAAGACAGGACTTAGATATCTCGAGCTCCCATCATTTTATAAACTTATTTGACGGAAAGTGACAGCGCTAATTTAAGGTAAGATAAGAGAATTTATTTCCCGAATTCGACCAATACCTATTCAGTTTCACGTCACAGTCACAATGGTATTAGCCCGAGCGGCGACTGGTCTCATCCATACCTCACAAAAGAATAGAATAATTTAGCTATGTACGGGTAGAGGAGCTCGAGTACTTCGGATTGGTCGTGGTCTGCCGCGGCGCAGCAGCACGTTTGGCGGAGTGGCTAAAGTTTGCCCTCTGAAAAAGTTAAAATATCTCATCGAAGAATAGAATGAGACATGGCTGTAGCGATAGGAGCAGTTTAGTAAAGCTTATAAATCTTGGTCTGCCAGCTGCTATCTTGGCACGTTTGGCGGAGTAGCTAAGTATGCCCTCTTAAAAAGTAAAATATCTCATCGAAGAATAGAATGAAAATATATCGTACCGATAGCTTGCTTGAGTCTGCCTACATATATACTGGTCTGCCTGGCCACAGCCTGGCAGTTTTCCAGTCCGACCACTTTTACTTTTTTAGTAAAATTATCTCTTCGAATAAAAGAATAAAAATATGTCGTACCGATAGCTTGCTTAAGTCTGCCTAGAAAATACTGGTCTGCCTGACCACAGCCTGGCAGTTTTCCAGATACGACCACTTTTACTTTTTTTTGAGAAATTTTTATTTCTTCGAATAACAGAATGAAACTAAGTTGTAATAATAGTTTATTTAAAGCTGAACACATATCCCTTGGTCTGCCTGAGCTCAGTCCGGTAGTTTCTCCGATGCGATCACTTTTCACTCTCAGTAAATTTAAATTTTAAAGGACCTGACTTTGTTTATTAGGAGTGGGCCCGTCAATAAAATGAAAATTTGTCGGTGTATAGAAGTGAGATTTACAGAGCTGTAATCTCTCAATGTCTAGATGAAGAATAAGTATGTTAATTTCAAGAATCTACAACTTCAGATGTATTCGTAGTAATTATTTCAAAAATACAATACTTGGGAAAACATTTTCTTCATCTGGACATTGAGAGATTACAGCTCTGTAAATCTCACTTCTATACACTGACAAATTTTCATTTTATTGGCCAGGCCCACTCCCTAATAAACAAAGTCAGGGTCCTTTAAAATTGAAATTTACTGAGAGTGAAAAGTGATCGCATCCGAGAAACTACCGGACTCAGCTCAGGCAGACCAAGGGATATGTGTTCAGCTTTAAATAAACTATTATTACAACTTAGTTTCATTCTGTTATTCGAAGAAATAAAAATTTCTCAAAAAAAAGTAAAAGTGGTCGTATCTGGAAACTGCCGGGCTGTGGTCAGGCAGACCAGTATTTTCTAGGCAGACTTAAGCAAGCTATCGGTACGACATATTTTTATTCTTTTATTCGAAGAGATAAAATTTTACTAAAAAGTAAAAGTGGTCGGACTGGGAAAACTGCCAGGCTGTGGCCAGCAGACCAGTATATATGTAGGCAGACTCAAGCAAGCTATCGGTACGATATATTTTCATTCTATTCTTCGATGAGATATTTTTTACTTTTTTAAGAGGGCATACTTTTAGCTACTCCGCCAATCGTGCCAAGATAGCAGCCGGCAGACCAAGATTTATAAGCTTTACTAAACTGCTCCTATCGCTACAGCCATGTCTCATTCTATTCTTCGATGAGATATTTTTAACTTTTTCAGAGGGCAAACTTTAGCTACTCCGCCAAACGTGCTGCCGCGGCAGACCACGACCAATCCGAAGTACTCGAGCTCCTCTACCCGTACATAGCTAAATTATTCTATTCTTTTGTGAGGTATGGATGAGACCAGTCGCCGCTCGGGCTATATTGTCTTGAAGACTATTGTATCGATTTCTGTGAATCCTTGGTGAAACGGTATTGTGAAGTTCGACAAATTCAAAACAAAACTAATCAAAAAGATAGATTTTGGCCGCGGTTTCTGAGAATAGTCTTTTATAACCACCGCTGTGAGAATTTCTACGAACAAGAAACTTGAATTCATAAGAGAATGGGTCTAGGTAGCTTTTTCCAGATGTAATAAAGTAATATTTTCCACTTACTTGGGTGGCAAGGGACTGATGAAATGTTCAATGAACTCCCTCTTCACTTCTAGAAGGATATGGAACTCTGACGAGTTGACAGACCAGTCTGCGAAATGCGCCAGTTTCTGGAAAAGATCATAACTTTGTCTAAACAATTTTCAAAAAGTGTACCCATTAGTACCCACAGCTACTAAAGCTGTGGTTAAAAAGTTGTAAGGTATGCCATCAAAGTTCAGAGCGTTATTTATTAGCTGTGTTGGAGATTGGTTTTTGTCGCAAACCAGGGTTTGAAATGCCGCATGTTATCAAACCCTGGTTTGCGACAAGTGTTCACTGTTAAATCAGAGTCTATAAAGTACACATACCTCAAAGAAATGGTCAAAGTCGGTATCGCAGATGATCTCGTCCCGGTCGTGGTCCAGGAGTTCGTTGAAGAAGAGCGTGAACTTGTCCGTCTGGACGGAGCTGAGCGTGGCAAGCGGCTGGTCGTCTTCCAGGTCCAGGCACTCCAGGTCCTCGCTGCACCGGTTCACCCATGTTGCTGTTCATACATACATAGTACATAATTATCACAGTATTCCTTGCGGGACAGGCAAAGCGCAAACGTCCGTAAAATAGGTCTTTAATTTGAAGACTACTAAAAGTAAAAGAGAAATATGCCAATAAGTAGTTTTCCTTCTTCGAGTGGGACAACGACCCGAAACTCTGACAACCCTGGTGTCAGAGTTTTTCCACCGCCAACAGCAAGTAGCAGGCCTCTGACATGGTTGTGTAACGAACGCCATCATAGACAGGAACCAAGACCGACGGCTTAACGTGTCCTTCCGAAGCACGGAACCATCTTGCTTTTCGGACAATCAGGTGGTTCAGCCTGCAATGTCCTAATCAGACTGGGAACAAATTCACAAGATATATATCATCTTTGTGAGTGGCTCCACCGCGGGAACTGAACCCGGAACCTTCTGCGTGGCAGCAGTCGTACTAACCACTGCACCACATCGGCTGTCATTGTTATTTATTGTTAAAAACATTGGCTAATTGACCCCTAAGAGACAAATCGGCCAGGATACTTACAGCTGGTACCTACAGGTAATTTACTAGTGATTAAAGTTATTCACACGTGCCGCGCACATTTGACGTAAGTAGGTAGTGTCTTTCTGTAGCGGTTTAACAAAACTACTTTCTTCAATCGTCAGTACTGTACCGGAAAAATACCGGAATATCGTATGGGATGTGTGAGAGCCCCAAAACAGCTGTGCTAACCGCAGCAGTTTGGAAGACAAAACATCGGGAACAGGTGCAGCACATAGCCTACCTATAATTTATGAGGTACTTATCTATATTATTTAAGTAGGGAAAAAGGTATTTTCCAGCATGTGTTATACATATAAACCTCTCTGTTGAATCACTTATTATATTACAAAAAATACGCATCGAATTACACGACAGACAGACAGAGAAACGCAAAACGCGACTTCATTTTATACTATGTATTGATGATTGAAAATAACACACTCTGACTGAATTAAATACATTTACAGTTAAAACACCCTAAATAGGAAGTTGGAAAAAGCGCTAACTGGCTTAATTTCATTCACTGCTCGAAAAAGCGCTGAATAAAGTTTTAGCCAAGGAACGTAGATGAAAAATTGATAAATACGAACGCCAAGCCTAAAATACCTCAATCAGTTAACTTAATTAAAATCCCGCGACTGTTACTTTCATTTATAAATGTAAAGGCAGGTATTTCAGCCATTACTACAGAATGTGTTAACTTTATAGTTCATCGCTTTTCCTGGTTGATATTTTCACTTTACCAGCGGAAGTGTTGTAAGTATTAAATTTAGATTAAGTGGTGCGCTTCTTCTAAAGAAACGCGGAAGGGGCGTGCCGATGACTTATTTAACAGGGGTGGCCGGCTGGCTTATGGCTGTGTGACCGGATCAGAGTGCCGCATTGCGATAGATGTCCTCCCGTGGAAAACCTTGCTGTTTGCGACTACAGGAATACGTACATAGTATGTACATAGATGCATACCTACAGGCCGGCATTGTGTACTACAGGGCGTACGTATAAATGTTTGGAAACACTATTTTGTAGATACTTTTATATATGGGACAGAAAATAAATATCATTCTCAACTTTGCGACGTTCCACTGAATAAATATCAGGTAGACGAAAATAGGGACAGTAATGTCTTCATAAACGCCGCACAACACAGGCTATCTTATCACAAATATCTACACTAACTCTAACTAGTCATAGCTATACAACGTGTTACAAAACAACCAATAAAACTCCCTTACAAATTGAGTTCATTTTGTATGGGATGTCCAATTTTTTTCCATATTTCGACCCATGTTCCATGGGGAAAGTTGTTTAGTTTTGAGTACCTTGACCTCTTTTTAGCTTTATTGGTTGTTTTGTAACACCCAGTATAATTAGCTCCTATAGTATTCCTAAAGTACTTACAAATCATACGTGTTCATGAACTCTTAAAAACTAAATAATATAAAAATTTCAAAAGCGTAGCAAAGTGCTACGAAACAGCTACGACACGTCTTGAATCCAAAATATAGTGTGGATATAATATGTATGTATAGTCTTCTGTCTGCCGTGGCTTGGTTGGAATAATGGAGACTCGACGAGACGCGCCGCTTGGAGAGGTACCCACCTACACCTACAGATTCAAAAGTAGTCCAGTGTGTCAGCCCGTCTGAGCCAGGTCTAAATCTAGCGATGTGGCCGTGATCTGTTGAATGCATTTTTGTACTCACGGAACACCGAAATGTTTGAAGATTTTCTGTCCAAGTTTTCGCATTTCACTCAAACTGTTTTATTAGTGTACCCCTGTGGTGTACCTTATATTATCTTTTTGTAACAAGCAGATGTTTTAAAAAACATAAAACCGTCTGCAGTAATTTCAAAGTTGTATTTTGCGATAAAAATCAGCCATCTTAAATTTATAAACTTTTAATAAAGTCAGTATCACTTGCGCTGCTGAGACGAATCTAACGATACCTAACACTCCAAGATTCACCCAGGCGTTTGGGTATAGCCCGTAAAAACGATTTTCTTGTCTACATACATACATACTCTCGAAAAACATAACCCTCCTAGGCAGTCGGGTAAAAAACGACGGCGTTGTTGGCTTTATTGTCAGAACTACTATACGCGGCCCCTAATCACAGTTGAAATTAGTAAGTAGTACGGATATAAATAGATTGCGTGTTTCGTAGCAGGGACCATTATCGTTTAAGCTGAATACAAAAGTGGTACTTTTAATTACGTTAAGTTATGTGTGGTGGAAAATGATAAATTTTAGAAGTATTAAACTACCTACCTACAAAAGTATTTAATTTTTGTAAACTTATCATCTTAAATAACAAACCGAAGCTAACTGGGTATACCACGGCAGACAGGCTTAGTTTAGTAAAATAGGTAAGTATACTTAATTTGTTTACTCAGTGTTGTTTTTTCCGTTCTAAGCTACTTTCGTTGGAGAAAGTTGTTCAGTTTTACCTGTTGAGCTGTTTTCGGGAAAGTCGGTCATACGGTACTACCCTGTATTTTTTACAAATAAAATTACTTGTCCCCTGTAGATAGGTACGTCTTCCCTCCCTATAGATAGATACGTCTTAAAAATAGGTCCCCTGTCTATATTTAGGTATATCTACGTGAAGAGGCACCAGCAAGTGATATTTCAACGGTTGTATTGCTTTGTGCAATAAACCGTAGGTCGTCGTAAATTCCCCCGAATCAGACGGGGTTTTCAATAAGTTCGGGTGTTGTGCAAGCACGCTATCAGATGTTTGTGGCCGGGTTATAACGAAATCAGATATATCGATATTAAAATATGGAAACAAAAGCCCCATCAAATCGACAAAAGCAGGTAAAGTTACCGTACTGGCAATACTGACAGTGTTGTGTTAACCAACAAAAGACGAGTTGGCTTAACGTAATAAATCCATAATCTTCTTCTCCTTCTTTCCGAGTGGGACACCGAGTCGTCCAGTGACCCGATGAACCTGGGTGTCAGAGTTTTTCAACAGCAAATCACAGTCCTCTGACATGGTTGTATAACGACCGCCGTCTAAGTAATCAATATCATAGATAGCGATCGGGACCCTAACGTGTCCTCCTAAGCAAAGACGGGACCATCTTGCTTTTCGGATAATTCAGACTCTCCAATCCAGACTGGGAAAAATCCACTTCTTATAATTAGATAGTGAATTAAAAAAAGAGTATAAAAATACTTTATTTAGTCCGGACTCGATACCGACACCGACCGATATATCAATATTTGGATGAGTATTGCATCCCTTTGTGTGTGCCAGACCGGGTGCGGACGCGGCACCGAATGCCGAGCAAAGAGAGCTACCTACCGTGGAGCTACCAGCCGCGTGCCGTGCTGTCACACTAACCAAGTTGATGTATGACTCTTGGATGTGGAGCGCTATCTTAATCTACGGCGCTTTACGCGTGAGACAGATGAACTGGGAACTGATAGAGCTATTACTATCCCCAACCAAGACAACTTAGATAGATACCTTAAATAATTTTTATATACCTACTGACAGGAAGACAAAAAGAGGTCCTTTGTGAACAAATTGGAAGGCTCAATCGTTTTGTTAAGTTAAGACAAACATAACTAACTCATCCTCAGAAGTAGGTACATGTATCTTCTCCCAAGCCATCCGAATCGCGACGAATAATTCAAACCCGGATTATACCTGAGGTAGGTACATAAGAATTTGCAAAACTTAAACAAGTACCCTAAAATAATAAACTGATCGGATTTGATGGTTTACGTGAGCTCCAAAGCACACAATTCATCCGAATTCAGCTGGATCAGCGTAGAATCGAAAACAAACACGATTATCAAACTTCACTAGCATTATCGAGTGACGCCCGTTTTCCGCCTTCTCATACAAACGTATTCCCCTGTTTTCTTCCTGAATAATGCATGCAGAGCTATAATTATAAAGGCATACCCCTATTTTAATATATTTTCTGAAAGATATACAGGATTTTTAATTTTTAATGGAAAAAGAAAATGGCTCATATTTTTTTCTAGTAATTATTAGAATAAAATGGGCATGTCTTTTATAAGTAAGCCTTAGTGTAAAAAAGAAGAATATAGCTCAATATGCATTATTTGGAAAGAAAACAGGGGTATCCGGTATACATTTGTATGCAGACTTGGTTCTAGGGATTGTTCTTAAAGAGGCGATAGAAACACGCTTAAAGAGCACTCAGAGCTGTAAGCGGTTTTAAAATTCATCATTCAAATTATACTAATCTTCCTCATGTCCTAAGCTCTAGTCCTAGTGAAATTCGAAACTATCTAAAAAGTGACAAAGATTTCATAAACTTTGTGTCCCATTATAGTTGGAGAGCCCAGGGGGTAAGTGGCTATCTCATAAGGTACCACGATAGGCTAGGTTTGGATCGTTAACCAAGACTTAAACAAGTCGTATGACCCAGGTCTGCCAGAGCCAATCCTGCCGAAACATAAAAATAATCGATATTTTTCAGAGTCATTTTTTCGTAAAAAATATGTCACAAGGTACCACAATGAAAGTACTGGCATCAGTTAACCATTGAAAAATTATGTAAAAAAAGCTTGGTCTGCCACTGCGCACCCTGCCGGAAGTGCTTGCCAGACCTCTCCAAAGATGCCCTTCCGACACCCCTAAACTATCTCATCGGGTACCACGACGCGACCACCACAACATAATAGCCAAGATCACTCTGACAATAGATCACAAGGTCTGCCAGGCCTAAACTTGCCGCATCCTAGTGTTTCAGACATTTGAAGTTGTAGGTCCAGTGTATGAAAAATGACCTATATCTTTTCCCCCCGTGTTTGATTTTGATGGTGCCTTAATACGAAATGCTCCCCATAATAAGGAGCTTCGAGTCATATAGGACAGTTGGGTGGAGGGTTTCAGTATTGAACGCAATCCAGTCATAAAGGGGTCAATATTTGAAAACCGTTCTTCGGGTCCCTTGACTGGCGAATTTTTCATTTTCGTTTTATGGTTATTTTAATATTGCATAATTATTAAGACCTCAATTCGAAGTTATCTGTGAAAAATCACTTAAATCGAACCACACGTTTCGTCAAAATTCAATTTTGAAATTTGAGGTGCCAGTCAACGGGACATTTTGCGCCAGTCAAGGGACAAAATGAGCTGAAACTCTTAAAATTTGCTTTTAACTAACTAGAATTGAAATAAAAGACGCCGCTGCCAATCAGGCACACATTAGAGACACCACGAGGCTACCTGAAACATGACGAGCCAGCTTGAGATATGGCGCAGCCAGCCTAAGAGACCAATATGCAGCCTGAGAGGCAAAGCAGGGAGCCAGAGAGACGATGTAATCATCCTGAGATATGACACGGCTAGCCTGCTACATGACACGGCCAGCCCGAGATACGATGTGGACAACCTTAGAAATCACGCAGACAGCCACAGCCACGAAGCCATCAGTCTGAGACAAGACAAGTCTGTACCTGTAATGCAACGCAGTCAGTCTGAATGAGTCATGACACAGTCAGCCTGAGATACGACGCGGTCAGTCTGAGACACGACGCGGCCAGTCTGAGGTAAGATGCGAACAGCTTGAGAAACGATGCAGCCAGCCTGAAACACAATAAAGTGCGCACACAGCGCAGTCAGTGAGACATAACGAGGCTAGCCTGAGACAAGAATTAGCCAGCCTGAGACATAAAGGAGACAGCTGAAACACAATGAAGCGTATAATGGCTGTAGGTTTTGTGCAAAACTAGAGCAATCAAATGCAGAAATTTCATCGTAATAATGCAGTGTATGTATAGTCAGTCAGTTATACATGAAGAAACGTCTTGCTAGCAAGCACACGTGTAATTCTGTAACTAAGGTGATTTGACTAAAGTTGTGCAGCTCTACATAGGTAAAAACCATACATTAGTAGGTACAACGAGCACCAAAATGAAGCCAAGTGACTACTAGGCTGTCTGAGACACGACGTAGTCAGTCTGAGAGACGATGCAATCAGCCCGAGACATAGCGCGGTCAGCCTGAGACATGACGCAATGAGCCTGAGACACGACGCAGTCAGTCTAATCTAAAGATACGACATGGTCAGCCTAAGAGGCGATGTAATCAGATTAAGATATGATGCAGCCACTCCAAGACAACACTAGGCAGCCTGAGACATGACACAATAAACCTAAAACACAGCGTAGTCAGTCTGAAAGACGATGCAATGAGCCTGAAACACGACACAGCCAGCCTGAGATACACGATGTCAGCTTAAAAGATGACACATTCACCCTGAGAGACAATTCAATCAGCCTGAGACATAACGCAGCCAGCCTAAGCAACTAACCAAACACATGAGAATTGATGAGTGACTCAGACTATCAACACGGCAAACGGTGCTGCTCACCTCCTAGAAACCCTTAATATCCACGACCATTGGGCACCAGCAATATCCACAGAAACTGGGCTGACATGGGGTGGTGCTATTCATCTCTGTAGACACGCCACAAAACTCGAAAGTATGCACATAGAGTACAAAACCAATCAATTAAATAACATGTGTCCTTTGACTGGTAAGAAATGTCCATTGACTGGAGAAAATGCCAGTCAAATGGCGCCAGTCAAAGGACCGAATTTTATGTTTTTTGTGACTTATTCGTAAACCATTAAATATGATCAAAATTTGTAAACAAATCTTAAATCTCAATGAAATATGTGACATTATGTTCAAAGAATAATTTCTTTGTAATAACTCTTTCACTTAGAAAACATGCCCAGGAAAAGGACCTGACGCAAGTATAAAAATATGACCCGAAAACTGAAAACCTCCTATTTTATTTTGGGAGTGCCAAGGAGCCACCTGTTTCCTCTCCTGAGATGACGAAGAGTTCCTGGCAGAAGGAGGAAACAAGACCTAGCTAATAGTTCTCTTAGTTGCAACATACGAGCCGTTTAAGACCACGCGGTCAGAAAACACAAAAACGTGTGACCAACATAAAACGACAGTTTTATCGGTGAACACAGTTAAATATTGTACTATTTATAATTTATTACAAATCTACATTATATAAGGATTATTTTAATAGTTAAAATATTCCATCATGTCCAGCTAGATAAAATTCTACACGTGTTTGAATTTTGGAACAGCTAAGTGTGACACGCGAAGAACGCGTATTTTACCCCCGATTTCAGGTTTCAAATCGAGTTTTAGTTAAATATATTTTATATATTGTGGATGGAATTTAACTTTCCAGATAGCCAATTAAACATTCTTTCATATGAAAATTAGTTAAACTCTGTAAGTCTTATAACTTTGAAACAATTAACGTGTGACCGCAAATTTTGACCTCTCAAAGATTCACCCAAAGTTTGAAATGGAGGTTTGGTCTATGAAAACTGGCCTATATCTTATTCCCGGGTTTGATTTTGATGGCGCCTTAATATGAAATGCTCTCCATAACTAGGAACTTTGAGTCATATAGGTCAGTGAGGAGGAGGGTCTCTGTATTGTACACAATCCTGTCAAAAAGTGTGAAATTGGAGGTAAAGTGTATGAAAACTGGCCTATATCTTTTCCCCCACTGGTTTGATTTTGATGGTGCCTTGGTATGAAATGCTCGTAATGATTAGGAGATTCGATTTGTATAGGTCAATTGGATAGAAGGTCTCTGTTCTGTGCACAATCCTCCTAAATATGAAAATATTCGATAACTACTGCAGATTTTATCAGTTAAAATTGTCATATCATAAGGAACTCGAATAAAAGTGCTTGCATCAGCTTACCATTGACAAATTATGTTAAAAAAACTTGGTCTGCCACTGCGCACTCAGCCGGAAGTCCTTAGATGAGATAGGTTAGGGGTGTCGGAAGGGTATATTTGGAGGGGTCTCCCAAGGACTTCTGGCAGAGTGCGCAATGGCAGACCAAGTTTTCTTAACTCAATATATCAATGGTAAGCTGATGCTGGCACTGTCATTTGGGTACCTTATGAAATGACAATGTTAACGGAAAAAATCTCAATCCTGCTAAACATGAAAATATTGGATATGTTCTGCAGATTTTTGCCGTTAATATTGTCATATCATAAGGTACCCGAATAAAAGTGCCGGCATCAGCTTACCATTGATAAATTATGTTAAGAAAACTTGGTCTGCCACTGCGCACTCTGCCGGAAGTCCTTGGGAGACCCCTCCAAATATACCCTTCCGACACCCCTAACCTATCTCATCTAAGGACTTCCGGCTGAGTGCGCAGTGGCAGACCAAGTTTTTTTAACATAATTTGTCAATGGTAAGCTGATGCAAGCACTTTTATTCGAGTTCCTTATGATATGACAATTTTAACTGATAAAATCTGCAGTAGTTATCGAATATTTTCATATTTAGGAGGATTGTGCACAGAACAGAGACCTTCTATCCAATTGACCTATACAAATCGAATCTCCTAATCATTACGAGCATTTCATACCAAGGCACCATCAAAATCAAACCAGTGGGGGAAAAGATATAGGCCAGTTTTCATACACTTTACCTCCAATTTCACACTTTTTGACAGGATTGTGTAAAATACAGAGACCCTCCTCCTCACTGACCTATATGACTCAAAGTTCCTAGTTATGGAGAGCATTTCATATTAAGGCGCCATCAAAATCAAACCCGGGGGGAATAAGATATAGGCCAGTTTTCATAAACCAAACCTCCATTTCAAATTTTTTGACAGGATTGCGTTCAATACTGAAACCCTCCACCCAACTGTCCTATATGACTCGAAGCTCCTTATTATGGAGAGCATTTCGTATTAAGGCACCATCAAAATCAAACACGGGGGGAAAAAGATATAGGTCATTTTTCATACACTGGACCTACAACTTCAAATGTCTGAAACACTAGGATGCGGCAAGTTTAGGCCTGGCAGACCTTGTGATCTATTGTCAGAGTGATCTTGGCTATTATGTTGTGGTGGTCGCGTCGTGGTACCCGATGAGATAGTTTAGGGGTGTCGGAAGGGCATCTTTGGAGAGGTCTGGCAAGCACTTCCGGCAGGGTGCGCAGTGGCAGACCAAGCTTTTTTTACATAATTTTTCAATGGTTAACTGATGCCAGTACTTTCATTGTGGTACCTTGTGACATATTTTTTACGAAAAAATGACTCTGAAAAATATCGATTATTTTTATGTTTCGGCAGGATTGGCTCTGGCAGACCTGGGTCATACGACTTGTTTAAGTCTTGGTTAACGATCCAAACCTAGCCTATCGTGGTACCTTATGAGATAGCCACTTACCCCCTGGGCTCTCCAACTATTATTCTAATCACACCATCGAATCACACCCTTATCTGACAATCGAACTTGAGACCACTAGACTCCGAACAAAGAAAGTTACAATGATTTTGTTACAAGACAATCTTCGTAGATAAATTTTTAGGTAGAAGCGTTCTTCCAACATTGGAATTTTATGATGCGATTTCGCTGTAGGCTGAAGTATTTATTAAAGCAGAACCAGAAAAAATATGTGCATATTTCCGTTGAGACAACAAAGAAGCTCCATAAATTATGGTGCGTATCTACCTACGAAAACGACTGAAACAACCTTGCAAACTTAAACCGTGTGCTTCGGAGGGAACGTTAATCTGTCGGTTCCGGTTGTCTAATAGTCAGAAGAGGGTTGTTATTGTTACATACGGCATAACAGCGGCCTATCCGGTGGTTTAATAAAAAACTTTGACAACAGGTTTCTTTTGAATTTCTCATTTATAGCGGTGTGCGCTATCCACCCTCCCTCACAAAACATCAACATCGTTAATAAAAAGAAAATCGGACAGCGATAGATATAAGAAATAGCTACAAATCAATATATCCATTTTGAACTAGGTATAATCATCGATAATTTTCGCGGAAATTGCCTCGCTAGGTGTGCGCTGGCTGGCCCACATTAATTCTGTTTGTAAGGGAAACAGCAGCGTGGCTGATTAATATTTCATAACATAAGGGAGGTCTGAGGAATACAAGCGCTAGTTTGTCGTGAATGAGCATTTTATACTACCTATCCAATACAAGTGTGGCGTATTGTATTGATTTTATTCTTTCTGTTTTTTTTTATATGGTCGGACGGAGATTGAAGATACCGAAATCTGTAAGTACCTAGATTTTTCAACTTAGGTAAAGGTATTGTAACTGTACAGGGTTATTTATAGCTAGGACATTGATATCTAGGTACGTTTAGGTACCTAACTGTCTATGTGGTACCCGTTGAGAGTTAAAAGATTTGGTAAGTAATTAATTTGATTTAGGTATGCAGGTACTAATTTTATCATCATTCCGAGATATTTGCACCTGCTCTGGGCAAAAGTATTGTTTGTTTTACGTAACACTGAAATACACTTTCCAATTTATTAACAGAAGCGCAGTTCGTATAATGCAGTTTGTAGTTTTAATTACAATGTACCGTAAAACGTGCTGGATATGGCCAGTTCCAACTTTAGGTGGGTATATAAGTAAGTACCTACTACACAACGTTTTTGTGTTATAAAATAATTAAACGATTCACAGCTGTCTGTAATGAGTACCTTAGTAGAATGTCCAATTTCCGAAAAATGCTTGCTTTAGTAAGGTATACACTCAATTCTGAGAACCCCGAGCAGATTCTAGAAATATAGGGTTACATTTAATTAAGTACAAATCTCTTAAGGGTGCGTTTTACTCACCAAACTGAACAACTTTTATTTGAAACTTTTCTCGGAAATATGAATATAATATCATATCCACCTGGCTGTTTCTGTGGTTAAAGACAGAAGAGACTTATAAATAACGCGAATTTGTCGTCTGCAGCTTATAGACCTACCTACCTACCTATTTTGATGAATAAAATAGTGAACTTAGAATAGCAAAACAAAGATCGACGGCTGGGCAGAGTTTGAACCTGCAAAGATATGGTTTCAGCCATGTTTGAATAAAGTCGTACAAAGTCAAGTTTTCAATTAATTATCTCATTTTTATTAACATTGTTATCGTTATGTTTAGCTCCTTGTCGTTTTTAAGTGTTCACTTTGCTGGCACGTTTGCCGGCGCCTTGCTTGACGGTTGACTTCCTCTTCTTAGTTACCTTCGCAACCTTGCTCGAGTCGCTGCCATCATTTTGCGACGCCAAGTTTCTCGACATCATCGTGGCATACTTATAAAAACCATCTTCCTTCACGTTACTCAATCTTGTCTTCCGTTTGACCTCATCGTTCACATTACTCCATCTTGTCTGCCTCTTTTCGTGGTTTTTCGCGACAGCCTTCTCTCCTCTCTTAGTTTTAGGCGCATCTAGATTTTTTGAATCATTGTCCTTGTATTTTTCTTTGTTGCTCCTATCCATAATGAACGTAGTAAAACTTCGCAGTCAAGAATTAAATTATATTGCTGTAGATAACTACGGAATCGACGATTTAATTTAAATCTTTGCTGAGCCAACATGATTTGATTGCGAATCTCGTCTATGGCGTTTATGACAGTGCGAGTCAGTGCTGTATAGAGGTTTGTACGATGTAGGTTAAATTGCAGAAAAAATTAAAAATCTGATTAGGTAGATTAGGTACTTGTTCTGCGTCTTCGAGTAGGTACGCGGATATACCGCCCCGCCCGGTTCTGCAATTCTGCAAAACCCTGTAAAACTCGAAAGTAGGTATCCACGCAAACATAATACCGAAAGCACCATGCCAGAATCAATCGGTAAATACTCGGTCTCGTTTAAGGTCTAGGTACACCCATCTACCAACATGTACCGAATATAACAAGTTATCGACTTCAAGTTAGCAGCTTAATAGCTTTATCCGTCTTTTTACCTACAGGTAAAGTGAGTGGTGTTGGTGGTGATAGCTGAGGCTGAATAACCCACTTAGCGGCTTGCGGCGGGGCTCGCGCCACTCGTGCCGCTCGGGCCGCAAGTGGAAGTGGGTACAAATCACGATAACGCGGTCGATATCACCTCAGTTCCCACTTTTACAAAGCCATTTTCGCTTCTACTTTTTCACGTTTACCTAGGTAACTTACGGGTACCTTTGCCCTCCTATGCTCAGTTTACCATGCACAAAATGTGTACGAGTACAATGTAAGTAGTACGAATGAATGGCCTTAGTCATCTCTAAAATAAAAAAATAAACGCCAGTTACAGTTTTCCTGTTGAAATAATATTAAGAAAAATAAGAAATGGGTTCTTTTTGAAAAATAGGTAGGTAGGTACTTGGTAGGTTTACTTAAGTAAAACAGACACCCTGAACATATAAGTACTTACATACTATCTATACGAAATACTCCCAACATCGAGCCACTGTCATTCTTAAACCAGACTCTCGAAGTGGAAACCTAAGCTTGCGTGTTTATGCACACGGCTGGATAGAATAATCTCTACTCATAAAATACATACACACATCACGCTTTATTCCCTTGCGGGGTAGTATAATATAAATAGGTATTGTCGTTGTGAATTTTATTCGTAAAATGCTGCTGTACAACCTCTGCATATAAAAAATGCCACTTTTTTCGAAGATTATTGTCGGGGTATCGTCTTAGGTTCTGCTGGTGCTATCTATTACGTTATGTAGGTACAAATTTATAAGTATGGTCATTGTGTTGTTAGTGAGAATACGGATTAATTGCTGGCAAATTAATACTACAGAGCCTTTGTTTTGAGCACAGCGTAGTTTTAAGTTATAAATAACTAAACACCGTTCATAAGTCATGCCTCCGTGTTTTCCATACACAAAACATCGATGTACCTACATTGCGGCGTGGTCATTCACATTTTAAATATAATGACGCTGAATTCTTCTTCTTCTTTTTCATCGATCCTCGACGGTAAATATTAAATAATTTTTGTTCAATGCACGGAAATGCTGCAATGTATATCGATGTTTGATGTTTTGTTTTGTCTTTTGTTTGGAAAACACATGAGCCGGAGACACGGCGTTACATTTACAGCGATACATTAATATTCATGCAAAAGTCCGGCGCACACCTAGCGTCATATGACGCCAGCCGTTTTCAATAGCAAATACAAAACTAGCCTATTCCTATAATGGCAGGGTGCTGATCATATCTACTTTACTATAAAATTTGTGATATTAATTTTTAATTGTATAATTGTAATGTCGCTACCGGTATTATAGACGCCCCTTAATAATTGTGAGTCGTTTTAGTAGCAACTTCACCTACTTGATAGTCGAGTAGACATTCGTCACAGGTGTCCTTAGACACTTACTAGGTTGGGCCTCAACCTCCATTTAGGTAAATATTATTTTCGTGTACCTATGCGCATAACGTTTTAAATTTTCAATAAAGTTTTTCAAATGAAGCTTCAATTTCAGTCGAGCCGAATTGGTGCCACCCTGAAGTCAGTTATCCATATTCTTACATCCCTGTATTCAGAAGGGTTACGACTGGTAGACGTGAATCGATACGAGTTTTATTTCGTATTTTGGCTGCGTGTTTTGGCCAAACCAGGAGTTCCGTTCCTTAATGATGACCGATTCGGGTCCCCGGTCACGTACCCCGATATTTATTTTTATTGGAGACCGCATTGGGTACTCTTCTGTTCGTATCACCTGACATTGTTATTTTATGATGATTATATAGGGTGGTACCGAACGACTCAGTTTCCCGAAAACGATAAGTTCAATAGTCAAATTGTTGTTTTCCTAAGGACCAAAGTTCAAAGCCTAGAAATATTTGGATCTCTCATACAAAAAATATATGTTGTACGAGGAATGCTGTCATCCATTGCTTACGGGAGGTAAAAATATTTTTCAGACTTTGAACTTTGGTCCTTAGGGAAAGTTGTACAGTTTGTCTTGTTGAGCTTAGCGTTTTCCTGAAAGTAGGTCGTTCAGTCAGTACCACCCTGTATATCAGTAACTAAGTACCTACACGCTTACACTATATTTTTTTATACTATACCAACAGTCACATTAGGGTTTTCTACCCGGGTACCCGGGTCCGGGTATACCCGGGTATTTCAGATTTTTGGTACCCGGGTACAAACGACGTCCGTACCCGGGTACTCGAGAAAGAGATAGATAGACTGATCTAATACAGAGAAAAGAGTAAAAAGATTGAAAGATTAAGTTACATTTTCAAAAATTATTATTTCTTTTAACAAATTGACCTCACATATCCTGTTTTCTATAGAAATTGACTTTATATATCTAATTTTCTATAGTATATTATTAAAAGAAAATATTTGTATTATTTTTGTAAGTATTTTTATAGGTTTGTAGCGAATTTTCTCAAAATATGCGCGTACGATTTCAAGTTTCTTTCGCCTTTAGAAAGTTAGGTTAATTATCCTGGAATTGTATAGGGTAGATGGCTAGATACTTTTTAACACGCCGAAATATCTTACTCCCACGTAAAAATATTAGAAGCGAATAGAAACGAAAGTAATGCAAAGTTGGAATAATTATTGAAATATTTATTGTTTACCTATTTTGTTTGTCTTATGTGACTATATTATTATCACTTTCTGAACCTGAATGTTAGGTATTATAATTGACTTTAAATAGAGTTAACTTTTAAATCTTTGTTTCTCGATTTCCAACCCATTTTTACTTGAAATGGCAATACCCGGGTACCCGGGTATCAAAATTGGTCGGGTATTCGAAAACCCTAAGTCACATCATAAGTGTCTACAAGTTTATTTTTATAGTAAGTATATCAAACTATTAATAATGGGGCATTGTGACCGAACATAAACCGACCACAGATGCAGACACATTGAAAGAAATTTCTGCTCAGTTTAGGTATGTAACTAATGTAATAACCTATCTTATGCTTGCATGATCGTATCGCTGACCCCACAACTCAAGTTTAGTCACCTCTTACGACACTCATGGGAAAAAGTGCGATGTTATTTGTAAAGCCGGTATTACATAACCTAAATCCGTACAAGTTGAGCATTATCGGAACTCCTTGTCTCTTGCATATTATGTGCAGGCAAACTTAGGTTGGCAACGTTATTATAATTGTAAGACTTCCACTGCAGATTTCAACGTTATGTTATTAATTATTGTACAAGAAAGCTTGCTTAGGTTCAGTACTTACTACTTAATTATTCAAAGCTCGGTGCCTGCCAAGTCGGTCTTACAAGGCTTGAAAATTTAATAGTACGGTCAGATTTTGTCGTCTTGCTATTTCATTTTAAATCGTAACTGTAAGGCTAAAAGCACATATGCTACGCTACTCCCCTGTTGGAAAGGCGACGGAGCCCTCTCTCAGAAAATGGCCCGGTAATATACTAGGACCTAGAAATGCTTATTGTACCGCAAGAAGTTATCGGTCCTTGGGGAGGAAATAACGGAAGCTAAATGGAGAGCTAACTTCGTATTTGAACTTTTAAGGAATAACGTATAATGGAAGCCTGGTGTGGTGCAGTAATACCTACTTTATGTTGTGGATTGTCTTGGATTTAATGCTCATTATTTCATAACTAATGCATCTCTGCGTTCTTTGGCATTTTTTAAACAAATATTTGATATTGTTTACCTCTGAAAATAAATTAATCTATTCCGAACTGAAATGCAAATATTTCCGCGATTCAAATTGCAAAAAAATAAATTAAAAAGCAAATTGAACTGTCTGTCTATCGAATAGGAAACAGAGAAGCGAAATTGGACAATTAAACATGGGATTCACTTCATCAAACGTACATTCACAACAGATTTCGACGCAACGTAAATTCTGCCATATTGCTTCATGTGTGGTAGTTTATTAGTGCCTTGAAAATTTACAGAGCATTTATGCATTGCCGCTATGGAACCAACAGCAGCTGTAAAATATGCTAATCAGGCTCATTTCACATATTATGCAAATCAATTTTCAGGCGTAGGTATAGCTAAATTCGGCAATTTTGAGCGGGCCCTGTGTTAACGACTTTAATGTAGGCACAGGGTGTTATAAATATACCAATATCTTACATAACATAAGATTTCCTTTAATATACATTACTACTCATAATACCTATTTTTGTTACAAAGAGTACGTTCTTGACCGACAAGAAGCTAACTTCACCAACTGTACACCGAGGTAAACTTCAAACCCCTATGTATCTATTCCCGCATGAAAGTTGATCGGCTTACCAAACTTAATTGTCTATCTTGTTCTTCTTTTTGGTCTTGTTTTCAGAGCAAATATCTAGATAACTTGATGAAGAGAGAGACTCACTCCAGACGTGCACGCTCCAGCCTCGTTGCTTCTCGTCCTCGCTCTGCCCCGGGGCCTGCATCTGCTCCTCACCCGCCTCGGACTCCGACAAGGTGCGTCACCGCTGCAATAGCTCCTTTAGCCTTGTCTGTGGTCTTGTTTTCAGTAGATAACCTTATAAAGAGAGACTCACTCCAGACGTGCACGCTCCAGCCTCGTTGCTTCTCGTCCTCGCTTTGCCTCACCCGCCTCGGACTCCGGCAAGGTGCGTTAAAGCTGCAATAGCTCCTTTAGCCTTGTCTGTGGTCTTGTTTTCAGTAGATAACCATATAAAGAGAGACTCATTCCAGACGTGCACGCTCCAGCCTCGTTGCTTCTCGTCCTCGCTTTGCCTCACCCGCCTCGGACTCCGGCAAGGTGCGTTACCGCTGCAATAGCTCCTTTAGTCTTGTCTGTGGTCTTGTTTTCAGTAGCCTAGATATTCTTATAAAGAGAGACTCACTCCAGACGTGCACGCTCCAGCCTCGTTGCTTCTCGTCCTCGCTCTGCCCCGGGGCCTGCATCTACTCCTCACCCGCCTCGGACTCCGGCAAGGTGCGTTACCGCTGCAATAGCTCCTTTAGTCTTGTCTGTGGTCTTGTTTTCAGTAGATAACCTTATAAAGAGAGACTCACTTCAGACGTGCACGCTCCAGCCTCGTTGCTTCTCGTCCTCGCTTTGCCCCGGGGCCTGCATCTGCTCCTCACCCGCCTCGGACTCCGGCAAGGTGCGTTACCGCTGCAATAGCTCCTTTAGTGTTGTCTGTGGTCTTGTTTTCAGTAGATAACCTTATAAAGAGACACTCACTCCAGACGTGCACGCTCCAGCCTCGTTGCTTCTCGTCCTCGCTCTGCCCCGGAGCCTGCATCTGCTCCTCGCCCGCCTCGGACTCCGGCAAGGTGCGTTACCGCTGCAATAGCTCCTTTAGTCTTGTTTTCAGTAGATAACCTTATAAAAAGAGACTCACTCCAGACGTGCACGCTCCAGCCTCGTTGCTTCTTGTCCTCGCTCTGCCCCGGGGCCTGCATCTGCTCCTCACCTGCCTCGGACTCCGGCAAGGTGCGTTGCAATAGCTCCTTTAGTCTTGTTTTCAGTAGATAACCTTATAAAGAGAGACTCACTCCAGACGTGGACGCTCCAGCCTCGTTGCTTCTCGTCCTCGCTCTGCCCCGGCGCCTGCATCTGCTCCTCACCCGCCTCGGACTCCGGCAAGGTGCGTTACCGCTGCAATAGCTCCTTTAGTCTTGTTTTCAGTAGATAACCTTATAAAGAGAGACTCACTCCAGACGTGCACGCTCCAGCCCCGTTGCTTCTCGTCCTCGCTCTGCCCCGGGGCCTGCATCTGCTCTTCGCCCGCCTCGGACTCCGGCAAGCTGCGTTACCGCTGCAATAGCTCCTTTAGTCTTCTCAGTGGTCTTGTTTTCAGTAGGTAACCTTATAAAGAGAGACTCACTCCAGACGTGCACGCTCCAGCCTCGTTGCTTCTCGCCCTCGCTCTGCCCCGGGGCCTGCATCTGCTCTTCGCCCGCCTCGGACTCCGGCAAGCTGCGTTACCGCTGCAATAGCTCCTGTAGTCTTGTCTGAGGTCTTGTTTTCAGTAGGTAACCTTATAAAGAGAGACTCACTCCAGACGTGCACGCTCCAGCCTCGTTGCTTCTCGTCCTCGCTCTGCTCCGGGGCCTGCATCTGCTCCCCACGGGCCTCGGACTCCGGCAAGGTGCGTTACCGCTGCAATAGCTCCTTTAGCCTTGTCGGTGGTCTTGTTTTCAGTAGATAACCTTATAAAGAGAGACTCACTCCAGACGTGCACGCTCCAGCCTCGTTGCTTCTCGTCCTCGCTCTGCCCCGGGGCCTGCATCTGCTCTTCCCCCGCCTCAGACTCCGGCAAGGTGCGTTACCGCTGCAATAGATCCTTTAGTCTTGTTTTCTACATCTACACTAATATAATAAAGAGGAAAACTTTGTTTGTTTGTTTGTATGTAATCGATAAACTCCGAAACTACTGGACCGATTTCCAAAATTCTTTCACTATTAGAAAGCTACAACATCCCTGAGTAACATAGGCTACTTTTTACCACGGGAAAATTCCTCATTCCTACGGGAAAACGGTTAGCAGCAGGAAAACGGGGAAATAAAGCAGATATTACCCAAATTAGCCAAACCGCTTTACCGATCCTCGCGAATTTTGGCACTGATATTACTATTATATAAAAGACGGACATGGTCAGCCCTCGAGGATCTGGAGTACCTGATGAAGACCACCAGCATCCCATATAAACTATAAGAGATACGGTCATGGCTTCATAGAAAAAGTTGTTCACCATGACGGGCCGCTTCTGCTGGCACATGGTCATCGAGGATCTGGAGTACCTGATGTAGACCACAAGCATCCCATCTAAACTATAAGAGATAGGGTAATGGTTTCAAAGTAAAAGTTATTCAGCACGACAGGCTGCTTCTGCTGGCACATGGTCACGAGGGTCTGGAGTACCTGATGTAGACAACCAGCATCTCATCTAAACTATAAAAGATTCGGTAATGGCTTCAAAGTTAAAGTTATTCAGCATGACGGGCCGCTTCTGCTCGCACATGGTCACGAGGGTCTGGAGTACCTGATGTAGACCACCAGCACCCCATCTAAACTTTATTAGACTCGGTAATGGCTTCAAAGTTAAAGTTATTCAGCATGACGGGCCGCTTCTACTGGCACATGGTCACGAGGGTCCGAAGTACCTGATGTAGACCACCAGCATCCCATCAAAACTATAAGAGATACGGTAATGGCTTCAAAGTTAAAGTTATTCGCCATGACAGGCCGCCTCTGCTGGCACATGGTCATGATGAGTAACTTCTGCTAGAATGGATTAATGGACTTTTTACTACGGGCAAAGATCCCATTTCTACGGGAAAACAGGTAAGTAGCAGCGAGTGAAACCGCTGGGCGGGCCGCTAGTCAGTAGATAACCTTATAAAGATAGACTCACTCCAGACGTGCACGCTCCAGCCTCGTTGCTTCTCGTCCTCGCTCTGCCCCGGGGCCTGCATCTGCTCTTCGCCCGCCTCGGACTACGGCAAGGTGCGTTACCGCTGCAAAAGCTCCTTTGGTCTTGTCTGTGGTCTTGTTTTCAGTAGATAACCTTATAAAGAGAGACTCACTCCAGACGTGCACGCTCCAGCCCCGTTGCTTCTCGTCCTCGCTCTGCCCCGGGGCCTGCATCTGCTCTTCGCCCGCCTCAGACTCCGGCAAGGTGCGTTACCGCTGCAATAGCTCCTTTAGTCTTGTCTGTGGTCTTGTTTTCAGTAGATAACCTTATAAAGAGAGACTCACTCCAGACGTGCACGCTCCAGCCCCGTTGCTTCTCGTCCTCGCTCTGCCCCGGGGCCTGCATCTGCTCCTCACCCGCCTCGGACTCCGGCAAGGTGCGCCACCGCTTCAAAAGCTCCTTAGTTTTGTCTTTGGTCTTGTCGCATGCTTGCCGCCAGTTGGTGAAGTACTTCCGCGATACCTTCGGACTTGTCAGCGATGTGGACTTTGAGTCTTGTCTGTGGAACAACAATCTGGAATTAATATGATTAATTGCAACTAGTGGACGAGGTATTTATTTCTGCTTCAAGCATCTTATCCATACGTTTCTTACTCTTACCTTCCTAGCCATGTTGAAAGCAAGTTTTGTTGTTAAGTTTACAACATATTTCACAGCTCTATTTAACGTGAAACTTCTCTAGATCTGGAACCTCGGCAAGATCTGAATACGCATTGTTTTCAAACAGTAGTTAGTCGGAAGTTCGGCTATAATTCACCCGAACCGAATGAATGCTGCGGGCTACTGAAATAACCTAATATTGAGATTTTGGTTTTACTGTTATCGGCTCTAGTCAGCGTTCTATTAATGTTGATCGGGTAATCGGGTTAATGCAGTAACGAACGGTGTGTACTAATAGGAATAGAAATATTTTATTTTATTTAATATAGAACAAGGTGTAAAAAGGTACCTAATGCATGAAATTTCTTCAAATTTCTCAGAAACGTTTAATGTTTAATAGATGAAGAAGCAACTAACCTTTCAAATGTGTCTTTGGAGCCGTCGCTGGACCTTGAAAGGCGTCTCCTCACGGAGTCATCGCTGGGGGACTTCTCGGGCGGCAGACGGAGCTCTTTCTCTGACTTGCTGCTGGACCGCGAGCCCTTGCTCTCGTCTCCACTGTCTCGCTTCAGAGCCGATCTCACTGGGGACAAGCTGCCACCCTTCTCTTTCTTCACCTCCATACTGCGTGATAGGTCATCGTAGTTGCCTCACTGGAACAACCGCAATTAATATTTTAGAACTTTACAGTCGTAAACTTTATCGTTCACAGAAAGCACGAAAGGCATTTAAAGTTGATTTTTGCACGTGTGTTTAACTAGGTACTATGAATTCATGAATTTTAACGTCATAAGTGGTGTTTGGTGCTTTCCGGTTTCGACTTTGACAAGACAACAGTGCCGCAAATTTCGTCCCGAGTTTTTAAAGAAATTCGTCCAAAAAACCAATCCTGGAGACCTAAAAGTGTTACTCAGTTGTGCATCCAGTGCCGGGCAGTGAAAACAAACAAGAAAAACAATCAGAAAGTGTGAAAATAGCCCCGAAAAGCGGATAAAATACTAACGACAACATACATAAACATAACTATAGCAGCACCAAGTATAGTCCGCACAGGGGACCACAGCTGAGAATCGGACCAATTACCGCAACTTCCGGGAAGCGCGAATTTCAAATCTGACACTTCAGTGTTGCCATTCCAAAAAAAAAATATTGAGAATTGGTAGAATTTCGAACAGTATGGAGAAATCCGATGAAAACATGGACAAAAATATGGAAATTTTATTTTCGAGATTAGAACAAAGACTTCAACAACAAACAATAGAGATAACAACAACGGTAACAAACAACGTGATGGCCGCATTCAACGAAAAAATGAAAATAATAACAGAAGAAAACGAGAACCTCAAAATCAGAGTATCTGAACTAGAAAATAAATTAAACTATCTGGATAAAGAAAAACGACGGAACAACATAATACTCTTCGGAATGGAAGAGAAAGAAAACTCGGAAGCTGAGCTTGTGGATGTGGTCAAAGAAATAATAACAGACATGGAAATACACCTGGATAGCAGCGAAATAAGCAAAGTTTCTAGAATTGGTAAACGAAGCGACAATAAGTTGCGCCCTGTAGTAGCCACCATCACGACCACTTGGAAAAAGAACATGATCATAAGAAATAAAACGAAACTTACGACAGGAGTGTATATTAAAGAAGATTACTCCAAAGAAACGCTGGAAAAAAGAAAGGTATTACAAAAACAAGTTGAAGATGAAAGGAGAAAAGGAAATAAGGCCTTTATCAAATATGATAAGCTCATAGTTAAAAATGCATCTCATGACACAAACCGAGAGAAGAGGAAACGTGAAACGTCAATTTCACCAAACACTGGCTCACAAAAGAAAGCAAACACCAACCCTGCACACTCCTTTTCTACCAAACTCGCACCTAAAGAAGTCATAAAGCCTAATATAAGAAACTACATGGAACAAAGCAAACCAAAACCGGAAACTCCAAAAAACTGAATAATAATTCTACAACTGCACTTAAACAATCAACAAACAAAAACGCCCCAAGCCGGCTGGTCCCCGTGGGGTTTGATGACCACCACCCTCCACAAAAACAAAGAAAAGAAAATACTAAGGAAAATACGAAAGAAATAAAAGAAAACAAAATATATATAGCCACCCAACAGAACAATGCAACAATAAATAAGAATTATCCTCTCCCAAGCCGGGTGGTCGCCGTGGGAGCAGTAGACCAAATCCCTCCAAATAACTCTCCAAATCACAATTACAATACTAATCACTTCGAGCAAGAAAAAACCTTCACATATGAACAATTAACGCAAGATCACTAAGAACTCCTGAAAAACTACTTGAATTTGAGCTTGCAATAAAAGCATTAAAATGGGACATTATAGGGATTAGTGAAGTGAGAAGACTGGGAGAAGGAATAGATGATTACGGAGAATATATACTAGGTACACTATATGGGTGAAACTGCAGGTCTGTACGGAGTTGGATTCCTTATTAAGAAGAAGTACTCAAAAAATATAGAAGAGATAAAAGGTATATCAGAAAGAATAGCAATTCTAAACATTACACTACCCTTGAAAAAGGATAAAGATGAAAAATGGTCTATAATTCAGGTTTATGCACCTACAGAATCAGATAAAAAGGAAGACATAATCAAAATAGAAAATTTTTACACTAACCTACAATCAACAATTGATAGCTCATATAAAAATGTAATAGTAATGGGCGATTTCAATGCTCAGGTTGGAATGCAAAAGCCAGGAGAAGAGTACACCTTGGGTAAACACGGATTTGGTCACAGAAGTAAAAATGGTACAAGATTAGTCAACTTTGCTGCAGAAAACAAGCTAAGCATTCTTAATTCATTTTTTAAGAAGAAACAGACAAAAAAATGGACATGGATGTCCCCAAATGGTCTATACAAGAATGAAATTGACTTTATTATGTCCAACAATAGAAGAGTGTTTGAAGATGTATCCGTTATATCAAACCTAAATTTTAATACAGACCACAGAATGGTTCGGGCAACGTTAAACACAACCGATGTACGAAAATCTAGAAAATATTACAATCACAACATGGCTCTGATCTGTTCTGGTGATAATAACAGACTTATATCAAACCTAGAATCAGCAATAAATAGAAACAGGAACGAACATGCATCATTACAAGAAAAGTATGAAGACGTCATAAACAAACTCAAGAGTGAAACAACTAAAATAAATTCATCTCAAAATAAAAACAGCACCTCAAATACAACCAAGATACTGCTCCAGGAAAGAAGAGACATTTTGAAAGAACCTAACAGTGCTAACAAGAGACAAAAAACCATAGCGAAAAACCAAAGTCAAGTCAATACAAGTCCGGACACAAGAAGCTGTACCGCCAATTATGCTAGAAGAAACAATCAGAGCAATAAAAACACAAAAATTCGATAAAGCCCCGGATCAGACCGTATAACCAATGAATTACTCAAAAGTACACTGCCAATAATGGGACCAAAACTAACAGAAATTTTCAATGAAATTCTCAGCACTGAATGTATCCCTAAAGACTGGACTAACTCAACTATAATTCTTCTTCATAAGAAAGGAGATAAAGGAGATATTGGAAACTACCGACCTATCAGTCTCATGTCTAATGTATATAAGGTTTTTTCAAAAATTATACTTTATCGCATCTCTGGCACCCTTGATGACAACCAACCAAAAGAACAGGCTGGCTTCCGCAGTAATTTTTAACCATAGATCACATCCATGTGTTAAGACAGGTTATTCAAAAATACAATGAGTACAATAAAAAATACTATCTGGCTTTTGTAGATTTTAATAAAGCATTCGACTCTTTAGAACATGATTATATATGGGAAGCACTAAAAAGCCAAGTTGTGCAGGAAAATACATATGTATTTTGAAAAATATATACAGCCAAAGTACTGCACAAATCAAACTGGAAAAAATCGGGAGGAATTTCCTATCCAAAGAGGCGTACGCCAAGGGGACCCTGTCTCACCGAAACTCTTCACAGCCGTGCTAGAGATGATATATAGAAACTTAGACTGGTCTAGTTTTGGAATCAACATAAATGGCGAAAACCTTAGCCATCTCCGCTTCGCGGATGATTTAGTTCTGTTCTCAGAAAGTCCCAAGCAGTTAGAGCAAATGCTGCAACAACTTTCAGATGAAAGTGCAAAGGCCGGTCTGTCAATGAACACTAATAAAACTAAAACCATGACAAACGCTCTTGAATATTATCCCATCAAGATAAATAATAGAGAGATAGAGTATGTGAGAGAGTATGTCTATCTCGGGCAACTAATATCTACAATGGATTGCATGGAAAAAGAAATAGATAGAAGGATTGCTAATACCTGGAAAAGATATTGGTCCCTTAGTGAGGTGATGAAGAATATAGATATGCCCATTGCACAGAAAAGGAAAGTATATGACACCTGCATTCTACCGTGCTTGACTTATGGATGCCAGACGTGGGCTTTAACGGAAGAACAGAACAATAAATTAAAAGTATGTCAGAACAGCATAGAGAGAAGTGTGATCGGAGTAAAGAGAAGAGACAAAGTAAGATTAACAGATATAAAAAAGACTACAAAATTCAAAAAAGTGGATGTAGTACATAAACAGCTTAAGTGGAGATGGACGGGACACATGCTCAGAGAACAAAAAGAAAAATGGTCAAAAGTTATAACAGAATGGTACCCAAGAGGATGTAAGAGAAGTAGAGGCAGACCAAACAAACGGTGGGAAGATGACCTGAAAAAAATAGCTGGCCCTACTTGGATCCGTACTGCAAAGGACAGACTCAAATGGAAATCTTTGGAGGAGGCCTATGTCGAAAGACAAGCTGTAAATTAAGGAAAAGAAACAAAAGGAAACGAGAAATGTAATTTTATTTTATTTAAAAAGAAAATGTTAGTATGTTTAAGTTAAATTATGTGAAACAGCAATAAAGGCTTATTATTATTATTATTATAAGTGGTGTTTTAAGAGTCCATCTTCTTTAATTATTTCGTTTGAATCACAATCAAGAATTCCACGGTATAACTGCAAATTCGATAGACGTGCAATCATAAAAAATTGCTCCAATAAGTGGCACTAGAACACAATTTATCAGTCTCAAACGGTTCGTCGAATAATTTAGTAGAAAATGATCACTGCGGTCGTTTTTCTTTTACTACAGATTGCACAGAACGTAAAATTGGAATGAAATTGGTTTCAAATTTAGTAAGAATCTTAACACATTTATATTCCTTTTAATTATCAGGTATTTACCCGACTGCCTTTCAAGGAGGGTTATTAAGGTAATAGTGTTGTTGATATTGCTGTTGGTTGACACTATTATATTCCGTACGATTTTAAGGTATGCGCAGGCTAACACGCGCAGGGCGCCGCCTGCTCAATTTTACCTAATATAATAATCGTTTTAGGTAATCTCCTTTCATTTTAAAGAACTGCTTTTCAACTGCAAGTTTGCTTCTAAGCCTGTCGATTTTTTGCTGGATTCATTCATACTTCAGTCAAAATACGTTTATGCCTGTAGATTGTGCTGAATTATTGATAGTTGGTCGTGTCAGCCACCCCCGCTGGGGCTTAGGGACTTACTGAAACGGAGCGTTATTATACAGTATGCTGTACGTATTTCATCTCCATTTTGTTATTACATTACAAAGTTTGTCTGTTACTACAAAACTCCATTACATCGAATCTTTTGGGGCAGTTACGGAGTGAAGCAACTAATCATAATTATGTTGCATCTACCCATCTACCCTTTATTACGCCGGCGTAGGTACTAGTATTAAGAATTTGGCTTGACACGACACCGCGGGTCTTGATACTATGCAATAAAAACGAGCCTCACATTCTTGTGGGCACACAAATTTGCGTTTAGCCCTTTATACCTGAGTTTAAAGTACCTATAGTGCCTTTTGGTGACGGCGACGGAGGCGAAACGGAGGTAAGGGAGAATGGGAGATCAAATCTAGATGAGACGAGGAGGAGTAAATGTGCTCTTCAGTACCAAGGTAATATTGATCTTGATTCAGACAGAAATATATATAACTAGCTGCCCGTCAGCGGTTTCACCCGCTGCAACCTATTATTCCGCGGGAAAAAGCATTATTCGCCAAGAGATGTCGCTGTTAGTTTTCGGCGAAAACGTTTAAAACGCGAATCGGCTCAGTCACGCCACCTATTTCAAAAATATTGGAAAATGCGTGATCCCGTGGGAATGAGACATTTTTCCGTGGTAAAAAGTATCCTATGTGTTATTCCAGATGCCCTTTTATATTTCTGCAAAGTTTCATGTCAATCTAATCAGCCGTTTTAGCGTGATGTCGTAACAAACACACACACAAACATCCGCCTTTATAATATTAGTAGGAAGTAGGATAGTAGGATACTAAGAATTGAATTGTATACTCAGAAATGGAATGCTGAGTTGGTATACAGGGTGTAAGGGACGGTATACCGAAAACTTTGCAGACATGATCAGATTATGAAACTGAACAACTTTTACCATAGAGCCAATGGTGTGAAACGAGAAAAATTTACCAACCTCCCATACAAAATTAACGATGAACTTACTGACTTTGTATGGGAAGTTATTTTTTTTTAGTTTTTCATTATAATTATGTTCCATGGGGAAAAATTACCAGTTTCATGGTCGGGCATGCCTGTAAAGTTTTCGTTACACTGTCCCTTACATACCGCACGAAATTCTCATGTTCGTTCGTTTGATTAATAATATTGGACTATTATTATTTGTTAGCCAGGTGATGGCAGTTAAAAAGAGCATCACCATTCCTTTTTGAGAAGTTAAAAACAACATAGGGGTCCATATTTACGTAAGTACTACAACTCAGACTTATGGTTTATTTTATGGTTTTTATTTGCATGTTGATGCTGAGCTTGCCCTACAAGAAATATAGAGCCCTGATTTTAAATGTTTAATGTATGTACCATTAGGCGTATAATGTCTCACTCGTCTCATCTTTGAGTATGACCCCAGGACGAGTTAACCCGACTTCACAATAGTTTGCGAAACTCGACCATCTGCGGCTGCAAAGTTATCCACAGCCTTCCGTTCAAAGGGAAATTGATACTTGTAAGTGCATCTCTAGAGAGGTGTTAAACTTTACAGTGAGCTTGGTAAATATTTAGTTATATTTGATCTTGTTATTTACGTAAAGTGTAGGTACTTGTTAAGGCGGAGAGCATTCGCATCGCACGATATTGCGGTTCGGGAGAACTTCCATATAAATGACAATCTGTGTCAGCCGTCCGTAATTTGAAGCAGAATGGCTTCATACTGTTTATTTTTCGGAAACAAATAAGTCCGGTTAAATACCGTAAAATTGTGCGGCGGCGTGATCCTCATATACTATTGGCATGGCGAATAGATATGTAAAACCAGAAAAACATACTTGTTTGCCGACATATCAAGCTTTTTATCTTGATATACTTCCACCTATAACCTACAAACAGTCCCTAGGGCATGCTTCTATCCATTTATCATTATTGCCTCCCATTACTCAGTAGTAGCCGCAGTTTCGTTCCCCTGGGAGGCAGCCGTAGGTCAACAGCTGACTACCCTTTCCTTCGAGTAAAGGTTAATGCAACTTTTAACTGGGCAACCGAGTCAATTTTGGAATGCGAACGGGTTTATAGTAGAAAGCTAATTTTTTTGTTGTTATTGTAGCGTTGCGTTACTATAGTAGACACAAAAATTAACAAAAATGTCAGGGCGCTAAACCACGTTGGATTGGAGTGACGTGTTAATTAAATCGATTATTCGGAGTTATTAATAAATCTATAGCCATAGTATACCTACTTGTAGGATTTGATTACCTACCTAGGCACTTGGATCTATTGACTTTATAAGACGGGGGAGAATTTGGTTACCAGGAGAATAAAAAATGAGACCACTGAATCTAAAAAGATAGATGGTCTCGTCAGTCCCGGCCGTAAAGGTATCTACTAAAAACTGCACCTCAACTCTAAATGAATGATCGGATCGCTGCTCGGCGGCAAAGAGTATTTCGAAAGAGACGAATGAAGACTAGAACCGTCGTAATATCCATTTGGTATTCATGTAACCACGGATGTAGGTCATCACTTGACCCCGGTCTCATTCAAAATTAATGATCATTGTCCTTACCGTGTGCCACGACACTCAAAAACTCTCGCACGACGAAACGGTGTGGCCGAAAAGGTATCTCAACTGTTCAGTATTTTGATTTATATATCATATCATATCATATCATATCATATCATATCATATCATATCATATCATTTATTTAGTAAGAAGATTACAATGTCAAATTAATTAAATTAAATTAATTTGATGGTACAGCTCGTGCCTGTTTTCTACAAGTAGGGATGAACTTTTATTGGTTATTTATGTTACCAAACAATATGTGATATACCTACGTTTACACTATTCTTATCAGTTAGTTACTTAAACAATGCAAAAACCTATAAAACAATTTGATTTAAAATTGTTCCGTGTGAGTGAGTGTTTATATAAAGATGTAAATTGAACGGACAGAAAGCGAAACTCATAAAAGATTCCTTGCAAAATTGCGACCAATTTTCATGTTCCACCGTGTAATTCATGCCTTGGCTGATGCATACGGAAACGTCCTACATCATTATATATAATAAAACTAAGTTGATAAAATGTACGTGCCGATAAATTTAAAAAGGATTCCCTGTGCGATCAAGAGACTTATATTGTGCAATAGCCCTTTATCTCCCATCGAACAAGAAAGTTCCCGTTTTAACTAAAAGGGCGTATTTTTAAAGATATAAGAGCTTTTACAATCCCTCAAGCAGTGGCGCTATCTGTTGTCGAGTAGTCACACTCCACTCCAGATCGTGATCTTTGATGCAATCTGTTTAAAAATATTGGATTTTAAATGCAATGTATTTAAAACTTATTTATTTTATTAGACCAAACAGATAAATACCGCGAGTGGAACCGCGGGCGGAAAGCTAGTTTACTAATAAAACATTCATCCAGTTTTGTGAACTCGACTTCGCTCAATTTGTAACAGTCCTTTTGTATGTACATGCAAAGTTAAATTATACGCTGTGAATTGAACAACGAATGATCGGCAATTTTTCATATTGTGCGAGTAAAGAAAGACCGTTAAAGGGGTTAAAGGTCGGATGCTATTGATCTCAGGGTATTTCCACCAAAGTCCACCGATGAAATGTTATCTATCGCATATATACTTTATCCCATTTAGGTGATCAAAACATACTGTTCGTATTACCAGTATTACTATACGTACGCAATATATCCAGTTGAACCAGATGTGACCAGCCAACTGCCACTTCACGAGCACTTATATTGTACAAGTTTTTCCAAGAGGCCATGACAACTATTAAAACAGATGTTCATATTATCTAAAACTCGATAAGTGACCTCTTGACTGGAACCTGAAAAGTTGCTTCAGAGCACTGCAAAACTAGCTTCAGATGATGGGGTCAAATCCTAAATTGGGGGGGATAGGTTTTTAAATTACCGGGTGTAGATACTTAAGCGGCGGTGTACTGTAAACTTTGCACGTTTAATCAGACCATGAAACTTTGGAACAACAAACTGAATAACTTTTACCAGCCTTTATTGGGAAATGAAAAAATATCTTGTTTTCATAGCCATTTTTATCCTTATTACCAACAAATCCGCCCTAGAAAAACTTGTTCAGTTTTACGGTCTGAACACGCCTAGGTAAAGTTTTCAGTACACCGTGTCCCTTACACCCTGCGTTAGATTTTTAAAAGTAAAACGGCACAATTTGTTTTGTACGTAACAGCCTGTATGTCCAAAGCCGGCCAAGTGTGAAAGCGTTGTAGCCGGCGCCGCTCGCCGGTGCCGGTGCAGCTTTGCGGGGCTCGTTTACCCACTGCGCCGCCGCTGCCTGCTTCAGCTTAATGGATTTTATAATCAATCACCAGCGCCACTTTATTATTCCGCATGCATGTCCCTACTAATTGCAGGGATACTCAATTAACGGACGCCGTGGCTTAGTGCTGGGAACAATTGTTTCTAAGAGGTCCTATATTTAATTTTACTCTAGCAATGTTTTTGTTTCCGGTTTGGTTGGTAAGTAATATCTCTCAACAAATCTGTGGATTTTCATCGAGAAGGGTATGGCGGAAGTAGACTAAATATAGCTACTTGCTCTAGTACCTACACATATTCAGAAGAACAGAATCTTAAAACTAAACTTTTATGCGATTCAGTGCAATCGTGTTGAGTTGTAACGAAATGAAAGGCGACGTAGTGTGGGATCTATTTCAGGGAGTGATAAATTGAGAAAGTGACCTCTAGAAAATTGCTTCTTCATATCTTAAATCGTTTTACTGTCTCGGAATCCAGGTCGAGCTTAATTTGAGTGCCACACTGCACACTGCAACTTCGGCTAAATGCAAGTGCGCTCGGCATATCTACATTTCGTTTGTCTTACGTAGGCACTGAAATGCACTTCCCTATTTATTAACAAAGGCAACAGAGGCAAAGTTTGAATAATGCAATTTGGAGTTTTAATTAAAATGTATCTAAACTTAGGTGACTGGCGGAATGCTCACAAGAGAGAATCAAAATATGTGGTACTGTGTAGTACAAGTAACTTTCTATTTCGGAGTATTAGCTGTCTACATTTTTTTTAGGATTTTACAATTCGTTCATAATTTTTAGTTAGTACCGTGCCTCCTTTACCACCGTGCCGTGGCGGCGGAGGAAGAGTCAATACCTGGTATAACTTTTCACAATCCAGTAAGTACATGTAGGTAGGTAGGTTTTGCGATAAATCCCGTCCGTCAGGTTCGAGCAGTATTATCAAGTGGAAGCCGGGATGAAAACTCTCCGGTAAGATTTCTGAGTCCGGCCTGCGCTTGGTATTAATATCCCATTTCTTATTAATACCAGAGATAATGTCATGATACAAATTCTACCCAACGAGCAAAAAGTGGTTTTGTAAAGATCCTAAGACCAATTTTTATCGCACTAGTAGCGAGCTTATAAACCTCTACAAACCCGGAAAAAGGCGCACTTACAAGGCTATTTAGTTTTTTAATAATCCTGTAGTACCCTTACGAAAAGCAATTTAGTACTGTTAAAGCTTTGTAACAGCATTTGGAAAACCGTTCACTCCTACGAAAACTACTACTAGCTTCCAACAAAACTAAAGTTTTTTAATAGTCCTATATCATTCTCACGTAATGCAATTTAGGACTGTAAAAGCCTTGTAACAGCTTTTGGAAAACTATTTACTCCTACGTAAGCTACTACTAGCATCTAACAAAACTAAATGAGACTATTATGCACTTCAGGATTCTTCAACAAGAACCAACTCATTCATTTCGTTCATTGTCATTCATTCAGTCCACATTAAATGTTCGAAGTGTTATCTTTGTTAAATACTAAAGTAAAGGATAAAATATCATCAAAGGATGTTAAAAAGGTAAGTCATATTAAATTTCTCAAGAGTGTTCGTTAATTCACTGCGTGTATGAGAAACATGCAAGGAACTGGTATTTTCTGTGAAATATGACAAGTTTCTAGTTAAAATTGTAAAGCGCTTCTTAAAATATGCAATTCTACACTGAAAATTATTATTTAAAATGAACAAAATGTTCCGCATAATCATTAAGAACAGCCATTTTTGGTTTCGCATTTCGAAGTGTGTTTTAAAACCACTATAGTCAAACTTGATTCTGTAATGTCTCATTCAAAACTCCACATTCGCCATGTCTTTGGCATTTGGAGATCCGTGACGATATATGAAAAAGACGCTAAATATTAACTGGATATAACGAATTATGACCCATATTTTATGTACGTTAAATTTCATTAAAAAGGATTATTAATTTGTTATTTCTTGCAGATTCTGAAGAATTTCTATTGGAAAGTAACAAGACCAAAAAATATGATCTAGTTAGCGGAGACCGGGGCAGCTTTGTATTACGTATTACAATATCTATTATTCTGGTTGCGTATGTAACAGGTTTAGGTACAAGTGATTAGATTTTCACGTCTCCAAGTGGTGAAATATACATTCTTATTTATTTGTTTGACTAATTTCAAATTAGTGGCATAGGAATAAAAGTTTGGTATTTAAATAAGTTATAGTTTTTTCTTTACCATCTCCTACAAATAACCATAAAGACATGGATCTTCTGAAGGAGGCCTTAGGCTCATATCACATCACACAAGCGTGTTGCGAGCAGATGCGGAGCGATGGCAAACCGTGAAGTACGCGCGACGGTTGCACAGCAAATTTGCTGCGGACGCGCGATGGACGCGCAGCAAATTCGTAACGGATAAAAATAGGTTCTCTTTTACCTACCATAAAAAAAGTTGTCCAGATTCATGGCCTGACGCTGACTCTCTCATCCCTGCAAAGTTTATGGTATATCGTCTCTTATGTGTAAGCATAATATGCAAAAATTCGCGTGCAATGTTATTTAGATTGACGACGACACAGTATGACAATACCTCCCCGATAGGACTAATGTGGCTGCTATATCATGGTAGGTGGGTTCGATCTATATTTTTACACCAAATTAGATGTAATTTTGTCTTAAACTGACGGAGTTACGAGGGCGAGGCGAAACTGCTTTTTTGCATCTTCTTGAAACTCATAATTTTACCTGAATTCACATCTTCAACGCTAGTTTCAGTCTCACTTGAATTATCATTATATATATTTTTTGTATCCTCCCCTGAACCGCATGCTGTACTGCTAATAGGTACGGAACCCTAACCAAAGTTTTTGATTTGCCCTTCAGGTTTTTATTTGACAATAAAGCACTTAGCATAGCTATTATCAAACCAATTCCGACAATAACGGCATTGCCGAGAGCTTTACTAGCTTAAGTATTCCTAGTCTAGTTTTACACCTACAGATGCCTTTAAAGATCTATTCAGTTTAATAATGGCACCGAGCATAGCTAATATCAAACCAATTGAGACAATAATAGCATTGCCAAGAGCTTTACTAGCTCAAGTGTTCTTAGTCCTATTTTACACTTGCAGATGCCTTTGTAAAACTATTTTGTTTGATAATAGCACTAAGCATAGCTACTATCAAACTAATTGCGACAATAATGGCATTGTCAAGTGAGTTACTAGCTCAAGTATTTCTAGTCTAATTGTACACTTACAGATGCCCTTCTAAAACTATTTGGTTTTATAAGAAACTTGAATATGGTTCTTATTAACGTTTTTAAAACTAAGTAACAAGTGTAAATGGCATCAAGTCCATTTACACTTGGAAAAAGCTTTATTAGGAGTTTTGGTTCTATAGTAGGGTAAAAATTAATCTTGTAGGTGCTTATAAGCCCTTCTTATTGGACCTATCGTTCCTGAGCCTGATTGCTCCTAGTGAAAGCTATTACTGGACGATTTGGCTTATAGTAGTCAAAATGCACAAACTTATAAACGTCTACAAGCTTAAATATAAGACTATTTGCGATCAAATACCAAATAGCACTTTCTGAGATCTATTTAAGTGAAATTGCGATCGTGTAAGTCAATATAGGCACCTTAATAGTGTCATATTCCTATAACATCTGTGTTCTGAGGCAATATTGCTCGTTGGGTAGGAAACAGATAGTAACTTATTTTATGGATTTCTTTTTCATCTATCTACCTACTTGTGTATAATATATATATACAAAAGTGAGCTTCAGCTTTTACTGAAAACTGGAAATCCAGATATTCTTTCAGGGACTCTCGCTCGAACTTTAGCGAAAACGACGAAATCACCCGATAATTTAATTCAATAATCTTATTGGAACTCGGAATGGAAACACAACAATAAACGGGGTACATTGCGTAAAATTAATTTGCCGGGGAAACTTATTAGCCCGCTCGCGCTGTCCCGAATGAATGAGACTCATTATTATTCAATTATTGAATAAAGGCGGGTGGGAGCAAATTCTGAAGTCCGTTACTCTCACAGTAACGAAAAGAATAGGGACCATTCCATAGGGGCGAGCCGGCGAGCCCTATTAATTATCGCTGTAGGATACCTTTCATTGGTACTTGTATTGTAGGTATGTCTCACTCATCTGTCAAATAAATAAGTTGTTTTGTCGTACATATTAGAATTATTCAGAACTCTGTGATAGTTTTCTTTTGAGTTTGATATAAACGAGGGTAGAGCGTTCAACCGAAAATTAAGATGTAGATAGGTAAACCTAACCCTCGACGTTTTTGGCCAGTCGTGCTAACAAAACCGCGAACAAAACTACTTGCAATAGATACCTAGTTACTTTGATGATCTGTTTATGTACATGTTTTTGTATCAATGCCGCTTCTCAAAAGCTCCCTGTTATACACGAAGCTTCTACGGCGTAGCCCGTAGCAAGCCACTCGTAGCCCGAAGCCCAGTTGCTCAGAAATACGGCATCTAACTTTTACAATAAAAAAATGTTTACATACTTTCTAAAACCTTTTCGTTAGGCGCACATAAATAAAAGTTATTTGAATTTGAAACATGAGTATATTTTGTGGTCAGTAAAACGCTACTAGAGTTAGAACTTTTTCCTCCACTCACTGCATTCGCCGCCATATTATGACAGTTGTATGGCGCTCCTTTTCCCACTTGGTGGTAAACTCAAGTGAAAAAGGGAGCGCCACACGACGACTGCGAATGCAGCGAGTGGCTGTTCAACTATAATAACAATAATATTAATATCTTCACTAACATACACGTTTTCTATTACACTGTAAGTAGAAATATAACTACAGAGAAAAGTTTTGGCAAGTTGGTTGATTAATAAACCACAGGTTGTAGGGAAGTTTTGTACACCACGCTGCGTGAAAGCAGGTTCCAAGGTTACACTGGTCGACTAGCAAAATGTTAAGCACTGACCAGCGTAACTTGACCCACTGTCACAGCCGTTGTAATTACAGCGCGTGAATGTTTGGTGGTTGACCTTTGTATGACCACCAGCATGACCTGAACCTCTCTCCCAAACACTGGCAGATTATTACAGTTGAAATATTAGCCTTTTGATAGTAACGGATAGTTAAAACCAAGGTACAGATATCTGTCATTGACATGTACTACACAAGGCAAGGCACAGGTACTTACCTACTCCATCGTCTTTCCAAAGCTTTCATTTCTATCAAAATCTTTAATATCTGATAAAAATGTTAATTATTCTTATAACGAAATTTAGTACTCTAATACTAGTACGTTATAAATATACGTAAAGACTCTTCACTACGTTTAATTTACGAGCTTGAATGTCGTTCCCAGCTCGCTATTAATATTTTAACGCTTTCGTTATCCCTTTTTGCCTCATATTGATAAGTTTGCCAATCGCCAGCACACTCTGAAGGGCCACTTACGTAAAATACATTGTTTGATAGGCGATATTGATGGCAGTGCCTTTTGCCAATAGATAGTGCCAATAAAACGTGGTTTGCCTACTTCTAAAGTAACTCAGACCATATCTATAAGTAGTATAGATACGTTTAAAAAAATGTGATTAATTATCAAAGAATTGTTAAAGCACGTATCTGACTCACAATCAAAGGGTAAGATGAAAATACATAATTCGGAAACCTCACCAGCTATTTTCAAATTTTTGAACTATAGTTTGACAACTTCGTGCACGACCTTCCTGCGGGGTACAGACGGTCGGGGGGCGAGGAAGCACGTCATTTTAATATGACGTGCAGCGTGGATGCGCGCGTCACCCTTCCCCGCTACACCTCCCGCTACCCGCTGACATCTCACCCCCCAACGTCTGTCACCCCTAGGGAAGGTCGCGCACGAACTAGCCGGACTATAGTGTCATAAAGCAATTCTTACAGGAGCGTAGAGTGGTTTCATCCACATGTGTACAAATATCTTATTTTCAATTTCCCCGAGTCATGATAGATTTGGCTATTTGTAGCGATGATCCAACCTTTATGCCACCTTTGGGGTTTGTTCATGGTTTGTTTGTTCGCCTGAAACCCGACTTGTGTACCGAAATCACGATTGACCACGTCCTTGGCCACCAAAATAGACGTCTCGGCAAATGTTTGGACAAATCGATAGAGACCAATGTTATTACGTGGTCGTTCTACCAATAGAACCACAAAGCCCACGAAATGTCAATAGGTTTTACAGGCATTAGGTTCGATTAGGTGCGGCAGTGAGTCACTGAACCAACTACAGTACTTGAATAGGTACTGATTACACGATGTGATGGCGTCTAAGATCTGCATAATGATAATTCAAAGACCATTTTAAGGAAATATTTTTTGTTTTTTAATAGATCTACCGTTGTTGTTTACGTACCGAACAATTGTTTATCCTGATGGCGGCGGCGGTGTCAGGTTAAAAACGGCAGTTTGTTACCTGAAGATTGTGAAATCCGTGAAAATTATACTCCAGGGAAAAGATACCGTGGTAGCAAACAGGCGGACGCCGTACACCTTAATGCCGATGTAGCAATGGCCTGTCTGAAAGGAAAGTGAATCTTTACGAATCTAAATGGTTGTGCATTAACGGCATTGTTACCCCATGATCTCGGAAATAATCTGTATTTATTATATTGTTTTTATTCACACTTTGGACGTAAACAACATAACTTGACACCGGTAAACCGAATGAAGAAGGCAACTTTCTAGTGTGCCGAAATATTATCGTAACATTTGGAAATCGTGGTAGATTTCAAGCGGGACATTTCGCTACTGTGACATTTGTCGACGGGAGGGTGTGTAGTGATTTCCTATGGCCCGTGACATTTTATGGTCTTACGATATTGGGTCGTTGGACGACTCGGTGTCCTACACCACACAAGAAAGACAGAGTTTAAGGCGAGAAACACACGTAACGTTCGTTTGTGCGTTAATTAGTGCACATGACATAATATGAGACATTGCTGTATGACAGACTGCGTTGTGCGATATTTTTGCACTAGAGGTTTACATTCGTATTTGTATGTTGTCAAACCGTTTGACATTAACCGTATTAGTATGTTATTAAAAATGAGATGGAAAATCGTATTTTTCAAACGTAACGGATAGCGCTACGCATAAATAACGCACAAATGGACGTTACGTGTGTCTCACGCACAAAAAATAAAATTAAAGTCCTTCGATACTTGAGCCAAGTATAAACACTGTCGGAGTGTGTCCATTGGCTTGAGTCCAAAATGCATGTTTTGTAATCTAGGCAGCTTTGTCTTAAATTTGGTCTGCAATATTTTCTACGTAGTTTACAGATTCATACTTAGGTATACCAATAGGTACAGAAAAACATGTGAACTTAGAAAATTCTATCATGTCATAATTAATGCGTAATTACAATATAGGATCCAATATGTGCACTTCATAAAATATATGTGATATTTTATGAGCTGCACAATGCACATATTGGATGATAAAATTGGAAATATCCTACATAAATAAGAAACAGTAGAAAAAGCATAAAGTTATACTAGCGTATAAGATAAAGTACCTATACGGGGTAGGTACCTGACATCGAATGGACTTTGATATACTTACCTACCTATCTCAAGGTTTTAATGTTTGGGTTTATTTGTACAACAAATTAAGTAAGTAACACAACTTTAATTAACAGTCGGAACATCAAACATAAAGTTAACTGATATACTCAGAGTACTTTGTTGGTTTTTGGGTTTTTACCCGACAACCTCAGAAGGAGGGTTATGTTTGTCGAGAGTAATGTATGTATGTATGTATGTATGTAAGTATGTATGTATGTATGTGGACAAGAAAATTCATTTTCACGGGCTACAGCCCAAATGGATAATTGGATTTTGACATATGAGGTGTCGTTAGATTCTTCTCAGCAGCGCGAGTGACACTGGCTATATTAAAAAAATATAGATTCAAGATGGTGAATATTTACCGCAAAAAAATTACTTCAAAATTACTGCAGTCGGGATTTTTGTTTTTTAACGCATCTACTTGTTTATATCTTTACAAGACGACTATTTAGTTTCACACCGAATTCGATCTTCCAAACTTAAAAGGCGTCAAATGGAATTGAAAAATTGTCCGTATGTGCGTGGCTTCGTGAATAGGTAATGGATGCCAGCCAGTAGACATCTTTGTCGGTAACAATTTACCACCAAATTATTTGGTCGATATTAGGTTGCGTGGGTACTAAAAGCCGACGTTACGGCCGAGGGAGTTCTACAATGTTTGTCTAGTCTACTAAGAAAGGAAAGAAGCAGAAACGGTGTTGTTTTTTAGTTACATTTTGAGACATAAATGTGTATATGCCGCTTAAGTTATGTGTCACTAGAAAGAACAACTTTCTGTTTGAGAATAAGAATAACTTAGACAAGCTAAAAAGGCAAACACTTATCTTTCTAAATTACATTAACATAAATAATTTAAGGCGCATCGTTACGTCATACAAACGCAAATCTGAACTTCAACCGAGATAAAAATGAGCTAAACACCAATTTTATCAAAAGAATTTTATGTGAAATGATGAAGGCACACGTAAATTTGTCGCAAAACTGCTTATGTTAAAAAAATATTAAGTATTTACTCCACAAAAAAATTAAACGTGTTTATTGCAGCAGTAGCTCCATCTATGCTCATAAAGTGGCGTAACGGTTTTAACAGAAAAATCTGATAGTTTAAAAATTATTTGTTTTATTTTGCGAAAATGTTATAGAAGCACGGGACTTCCCATCAAGTTTTTGAATCATATTTTTGTCTTATTTAAAGACGTAACTCCATTTAACTTTTGTATGGAAAACGATCCACCTTAAGGTGAAAAGGAGATAAAGTGCTTGAATTGAAAATAAGTCACAACGAAAAGGATTTAAATAAGTTAGTAGGTACTAACTTTTTCATGACAAAAACTCTTCGTAAAGTTTATGTTCTTTGTGCTATCTGTGTCATGTCGGCCCAAGTTCAAACATGCGAATCGATTTTGCGGCATGGAGGCACTGAAAGTTCCAATTTGAAGGTGAGAAGAAACCGTGCCGGCGTGCGGCGTGGCGAATGCTGCTACGTACATAACTACATACTGAGCAAACGCATTGTCGTCGTGAAACAACTTTTCTGTGAAATACCTATGAATCTTGACTCTCACTTTACTTAATAGAATCGGATGTAGGTAGCTACCAACCAATTATATACACACTAATGTGATGACATATCACAAGTTACTATACTCCCAGATTTAGTTAATTATACTGCCTTACTCAGGGGAGTTCGTTCAGCCAGACGGTCCTAAATTAGAAAGCAGCTGTATCAATAATTTAATGCGGACGATATGATCGCAACATCATTCACTAGGTAAGTATGCTAGATTATCTATGAGGAATCCACACACATTCGTGTCCGTCCCATTTTTCTTTACCGTGGATGCTCACGCGGTAAACTTCCCCGCACAACCTCAACCACAATCCGATTACGACTATCAGTCGACCACATAACTTTAGATCAGAGTCGCAGGTAAGTATTAATTAGCACAGCTCTGCAAATTAGCTCTTTAGGTCTCTATAGAAATAAATAGGGGTTGCAAATGGGAGTTTGTTCATCCAGAAGCTTGTACTAGACGTGCCTACATGAGCGAGCAGCTGTGTCAATACTTTCATGCGGATGATATGATCGCAAGTTCGTTCACAAAGTATGCCAGATTGCCTATGAGCAATCCACACATATTCGTGCTCGCCCCGTTCTCCTTTACGGTGTTCCGTCCAGTGGGATGCCAACGGTTCGGTCGCTGCGATGCCCACGTTGTAAACTTCCGCCCGACCTCAACCACAATCCGAACACGGGTTTCAGTCGATCACATAACTTCAGATCAGAGGCGTAGGGAGGTATTAATTAGCAAGGCTCTGCAAATTTGCTCTTTAGGTCTCTATAAATATAAATAAGGGTTGCTAAGGGGAGTTTGTTCATCCAGAAGCTTGTACTAGACGTGCCCACGTGAGATAGCAGCTGGATCAATAATACATACGGATGATATGATCGCAACATCGTTCACAAAGTATGCCAGATTGCCTATGAGCAATCCACACACATTCGTGCTCGCCCGTAACTCCTTTACGGTGTTTCGTCCAGTGGGATGCGAACGGTTTGGTCGCTGCGATGCCCACGTTGTAAACTCAACCACAATCCGATTACGGCTACCAGTCGACCACATAACTTCAGATCAGAGTCGCAGGTAAGTATTAATTAGCACAGCTCTGCAAATTAGCTCTTTAGGTCTCTATAGAAATAAATAGGGGTTGCACATGGGAAATTGTTCATCAATATTCTTGTACTAGACGTGCCTACATGAGCGAGCAGCTGTGTCAATACTTTCATGCGAATGATATGATCGCAACATCATTCACAAAGTATGCCAGATTGCCTATGAGCAATCCACACACATTCGTCCTCGCCATATACTCCTTTACGGTGCTTCGTCCAGTGGGATGCCAACGGTTCGGTCGCTGCGATGCCCACGTTGTAAACTTCCGCCCGACCTCAACCACAATCCGAACACGGGTTCCAGTCGACCACATAACTTCAGATCAGAGGCGTAGGGAGGTATTAATTAGCAGAGCTTTGCAAATTTGCTCTTTAGGTCTCTATAGAAATAAATAGGGGTTGCACATGGGAGTTTGTTCATCCAGAAGCTTGTACTAGACGTGCCTACATGAGCGAGCAGCTGGATCAATAATACATACGTACGATATGACCGCAACATCGTTCACAAAGTATGCCAGATTGCCTATGAGCAATCCGCACACATTCGTGCTCGCCCCGTACTCCTTTACGGTGTTTCGTTCAGTGGGATGCCAACGGTTCGGTCGCTGCGATGCCCACGTTGTAAACTCCCGCCCGACCTCAACCACAATCCGAACACGGGTTCCAGTCGATCACATAAGTTTAGATCAGAGGCGTAGGGAGGTATTAATTAGCAAGGCTCTGCAAAACTCTTTAGGTCTCTAGAGATAATAAGTTAGAACGTCGTTTTCGGTAAAAAGGCCTTCTTATTCCAGGCAATCATTAACATAGGTACCTAGTTTTGTTTTTAATAGAATTCCTTGACAAAATTGATGCGTTTTTCGCGTCGGTTTAATTTGAAATTTTAATATTATAAAACTTAATCTATTTCAAGTTAGTTAAAGCGAAGTAAACGGCAAAGAGGGCGGGCGCTAAGTAGGTCTGTTAAATAAATAATTTGAACAAGTAAGAACTAGTTAACGTTCGACTCGTCAATCGATTAATAACCAGTCGGTTGTTCTGCTAAATCGATTAGGGTTCCGTAGCAGTAAAAGGAAAACCATTTGACACGTGCTTTCTTACTAAGAATGTTTTAAAGAATAGGCATCCTGCCGCAAACTTCAGCGGCAAGGTATCTACGTATTACAGAACACAATGTTCGTTTGTATAGAATGGAAGAAAAATATGTGTACGTAGGTAGGTATTTGTTGTCCTTTCTAGGTTCGATTTATATTTGTCTTCCTGACTTTTTCGCGTCATTAGTTTAACGACAACATCGTGAATGTTTTTACTTGCAAACATCTTAGGGAGAAAAGTGGGCCATCCATTTTTGAAGGTTCATTTAGATGCAAATGCTTTCTAGGACATCAAGTCGACGAATAACTTTATTAACCCGGCTTTACACACAAGTGACTACTTATAAGCTCACGTTTTATAGGTATGCCGGTCCGTATGTGCATATTTTTGCGCTGAGTAGCGTACGTATTGGGACAATACGAATTTTGACCTTATTCTCAAATATGATATGGTTTATTTCAAACTGTTTGACAGATGCATCCGTCAATGCAGCGTTATATGGTTGGGCGATATTTTTTCGCCAGCAGACATAAACCGTATTTGTATGACAATAAGTTGGATAATCGTTTTTTTACAAAGATGGAAATATTCAAACGCAACGGATAGCGCTGCGAAAAAACATACAAACGGATGTTACGTGTGTTTCTCGCCTAAATATATAAACTTGTTACAATTCCTTGGTACCTTCAGATAATCATGACTGTGTTAGTTACCTACACTTTTAATAGTGAAAAAAACGTTAAGGAACGACTGAATGACTGACTGATTCATCAACGCAGAGCCTAAACTACTAAAAATAGAAACAGGGAAGGGCAGGATAATTTATCATATCCCTATCTATCAACCTACTAGGTACATAACCATCCACTAAAAATAAAGGGGTAAAAAGTGTGAATGAAAGTTCGTGTCTGTGATGCTATTTGTTATAAAAAGTGACACTATTTGGCTCCAATGCTCCAATAATACTGACAATCATGTGAAAAGAAAATGGTCATTGTGCGATTTCTATGATTCGATCTTTTTCAATTGTGATCAGAATAAGGAATTAATATAAAACGTTAATTAGCAAAGTTCGTTTAGAAATAATACTTACAAGTAGATACTTTACGCAGGTACTCAGTTCCTAAATTTACACAAGAAAACTTATTTAATCGCAAGTTAAACCTCGGAGAAATCTAGTGTTGGTAGGTCTAGGTATAGCTTCTATATATACTCGCTGTAGAATATGATACGACACTTTCCTAGCCATCCTCATCCATCCATTCACATTCGCCTAAGCTTTTTAACATTCGCTGTAGCGACGACTTATCTTTCGCGTAAGCTTTAAAAATGCCGCTGCTGTGTGGGGCTTTATTAAATTTTGTCCACGTTTTCCTTTTAGCGGCAGCATTTTAGTTACAGAAAGAATCACTTATTCAGTATAACGAGGACAGAAACATTACTTCATTAAACTTAATTTTGGTAATAGGCACCTAATTATAACTCTGGTATGAGAACTAATAAAAGTTTATTACTATTGTAAGTTACCTCGCAACTTTAAATTGGGTTGACTCCTTGGGGCGCACGATACCAACTCCCTGCCTCCACACCTGTCGCCAACGGCACTCACAACAAATGTTACTCAGGAATTAATAAAACTGTGTATTTCTCATTGTTATCGACAAATCGCTTTACCGATTAGCCTAAAAGCAGTTATTAAACTTTTGGATTGACTGAATCTTTGAAAGTCTCGAGAGAATTGACGTCGTCGATGGTTGTTTAGTGAATTTGTTATGGTTGTTTGGTGTGATGGTCTGTTGGGGTTAAGTTACGAAGTTTTTCGTGTGAGGTGACGCGGCGCGTGCGGCCATCGCGGTCGTCAGTGCGGCACTGCCTTGCCGCGGCCCACCGGGTTGCCTCCCTCAAAATAAAACTTAAAGCTCACGACTTCGCAAAACTATTTTCTTATTCAAAGCTTATCAATTATCGACTGTTTTAATTTCAAATGTCATAAGGGACAAACCACTACTTTTCAGGAGAGCAAAAAAAAGATTTTCAACTTTTCAATTCATATAACTTTTTCAAATCTCAACCGATTTAAATGATTCCTAGACAGAAAAGCATTGAAATTACGATATCTTTCAGAATAAATAGTCTAATTAATGATTATTTCACTAGTTTTAAAGATTGCGTCCCTTACGACACGATTTTTTGGTTAAGGTGTCCTTTACGACATTTTGAGTGCTAAGGATTCCTTTTACTACAATGGCGTTACGTACAGAAATGATAGTCATTTTGTAGTAACTAAGGCTCTATCACATTGAAATATTTTTTTGCGTGTGTTGTAAAGCACCGTAAATTTGTAAGAAAGCTATAAGTAAGTACTTGATAATTGTCGTAACTCACGTACAGATTATACATTTGCCACGAAATTACTGTAAAAAAAACCTTTCCGTTTAGCGTTTAAATATTAATTTTTAGGGGTTTTCGTAGGAAGTTGGTATTTTGTTACAGTAAAATGTTGTTTGTAAAAAGAAAAAGATATTATTTTTGTTTCTATTCGATAACCTTTTCACAAGAGACTTGAATTTAGTAACTTTGTGACCACAGGTAAGTTACCAAGCAAGGCTCCAAGCAAACCTGAGCAGAACAGCAATGTTGCGTATAACTTAATCGCGTGACAATTTTGTACCAATCAGAATAACGAGGTATTCTCGTACCGTGGCAGTTCCACTCAGGTTTGCAGAAGCCATTATAATAATATTTTTATACGTTAATACATTTTCGTTAGTTATTATCTCAAAACTAGGATATAATTAAAACAATTAGATTTATTACAATGTTCTCTTTAAAAAAAACAGGTTTTACTTATCTTTCAGTCTTTCGCAAAAGTTGCGTGATCATGGCATGCTATGAGTAGCGTTCCGCAAATATTTTTTCAAGAAAATCTCGCGGTATGATGCAATGTCATACATAATTAGCCTGGTAGCGTATGTTAATACTACCTCATTAAAATAATAATCTTACACATTCATACTTTTATCTTATAAGCACAAGCTAGTTTAGTAAGAAAAAAATACAAAAAAGCATATTTTAAAAAACAAATCACAATTTGAAATATAAGAACTATCATTAACATTATAATTGCAATTAAAAGTAGGCAGTATGCACCTTTAAAGTAGGTAAAACAATTAGTTTAATAATAGAATTACCTACCATCTTTATTTAAATTTAGTACACAAATTAACCCTCGCAACCCGGCTTTTGTTTTGTTTTTTTATAGGTTTTGAACTCTAAGTGCGGGTAGTAGGGTTCAAAACAGTTTAACTTAACTAGACCAAGGTGTATTCGCGCAATAATTTGGTTTTATTACCCGTAGTGAAAAAAATAAAATTGTTAATTATAAACAAAATCAACAAAGTACCTCGGCAGTACTGATGCCGAAGGTCACAGGTTCAAATCCTGCCTGCGGTGAAAATTTTGGAAGTTTTCCAAAAATTGTTTACCTAACACGAGAAGTGTTTTAAAATTTGGTATTCAATTTATCGCGGGTTTTCATCGCTTTGACTACATTCAATCTGTAAAGAATGAATTAGTCGCTGGGAATTAGTTGCAAAACTATCCCGGTAGATGAAGCCCATCCACGCGATAGTGGACAAGATATACTTCCATAATTTCGCGGGCTCGATTAGAACCGCGGTAGCCCAGTTGGTTAGGGCGTCAGCAGTACTGATGCCGAAGGTCACAGGTTCAAATCCTGCCTGCGGTGAAAATTTTGGAAGTTTTCCAAAAAATTGTTTACCTAACACGAGAAGTGTTTTAAAATTTGGTATTCAATTTATCGCGGGTTTTCATCGCTTTGACTACATTCAATCTGTAAAGAATGAATTAGTCGCTGGGAATTAGTTGCAAAACTATCCCGGTAGATGAAGCCCATCCACGCGATAGTGGACAAGATATACTTCCATAATTTCGCGGGCTCGATTAGAACCGCGGTAGCCCAGTTGGTTAGGGCGTCGGCAGTACTGATGCCGAAGGTCACAGGTTCAAATCCTGCCTGCGGTGAAAATTTTGGAAGTTTTCCAAAAATTGTTTACCTAACACGAGAAGTGTTTTAAAATTTGGTATTCAACAAAGTACCTACTAAAAACAAAATTTTATGCAGTGTGTTACCGGCAAGCGGGCTTTTATTCAAACTGGTGAATCTATTCATCTATCTAAACCGTAGCAGTTACCTACGTCACATAATATCAAGATTAAACGCATGGCAACAGGTCGGAAAGGTTGTGCTTAGCAAGAATAAAGACCCGTAGTTGTCCTGTATTCATAGAGTACGTGATATGAGATCGTTACAAAGCATAGATTCATGGCAGCTTTTAGAGCTTTATTAGTAGAGAAAACCTAAAATTATCGGAAAGTCTTCGGAAAGTAAACATTTCATCAATAAAGACCGTTTAAATCATGTCATACATAAGACATTTTTCCTAATACGCATTATTTCTTCTTAAAGAGCTAGACTTATAATTTATACAGCCAGCAGCATTTCTACGGCAAGTAAGACCTTGGTGTCTGAATTTTTGTATATGTAGCACTGCCATCGCTATCATGCAGATGGTGAGTTTGAAGTCTTCGACGAAAGCAACAAAAAGAAACTAGATAAGAAAGCAAAAACTAGCAGGTTCCTAATTTTACCTGACATTATAAGACATTGAGCCAAAAGCCGCGCTTTTCTTTAAACGCTGCCAGCAGGTGAGCATGGTCGTGCACTGACGCGTGACACTAGTAGGTTCAAATTCAGATATTCTTTTACGAAGTAGTTCATTTCATCCCATTGACCCATCCCAGCGTGGCAAAAGAACGTTTAAATTTATCTAGTAGGAATTTGCATTGCGTCTTTGTCCACCTCGCACGTGACAGTTTGTTATGCCAAATGGTGGAAAGGATAATGGGTAGTTGAAGGTTTATCCCTGCGGGTTTATCCATGAAGAGAAAGGAAGATCACTATAGTCCGGCTAGTTCGTGCGCGACCCTCCCTAGGGGTGACAGACGTTGGGAGGGGAGATGTCAGCGGGTAGCGGGAGGTGTAGCGGGGAAGGGAAACGCGCGCACCCGCGCCGCACGTCATATTAAAATGACGTGCTTACTCGCCCTCCCACCGTCTGTACCCCGCAGGAAGGTCGCGCACGAACCTGACGGACTATAGATGAGATGGACTTCTACTTATTTACAGCCTCCTTAAGGAAAGTGATATCAAAACATCCTGTATGTAATAACTGTGTAGTAAAGGCATTTTCTGATCATAACCGTAAAAATGTTGTAACGGACAGATTATGAAAAAAATAATATCGTAAAAGACACAGAATTTTCCAAGTGTTAAGAGGAAGTGTTGTTGTAAAGGAATTTTCCCGAGATCTAAGACGAAAAAATGTCGTAAGGGACGTTTCAATTACAAAATTTATGTCGTAAGTGACATCGAACATTTCTAATATTTTATGGAAGTTATGTTGTAAATAACATGTAGCTTCTATTCGTTGGTAGTTGCGACATTTTCAGCCAGAAGTTTTTAAATTTTTGTTTTGAATTATGTAGTATAAGTAATTCATAATAGTAAAAAGCCTTTACAGCGTACCCCCAGTATATGTTGTACATATTTTGTGGTAACTTACTACAAAATCAGCTATTTTCTGTCCAAATTCTTGACTTACTACAAAGTGTTTTTTGCTTATAACTCCTTCATTTTTCGAGATATCGATGCGTGGATAAGACAGATCGATAGAGAATAAAAATCTGCATATTATGAGCTTTTAATGTCCCTTACGACAAAATGTCCCTTACGACATTTGAAATTAAAACAGTCGTTATGGTTTCGTGAACTGACTATGTAGTGGATTTAACAGGAGTGAGGGTTTCTTTCTTGATAATAACATAGCAAGGAAGGCTTTTATACCCAGCAATGGATGGATAGATAAGAGCTAATACATGGAGATATATAACTTTTCTAAGGTTGTGAAACGTGAATAAGACACAGGTATTTAATAAAAGATGAATGTAAGATTGTTTTTCAGACTCGCAAGTCAGTAAACAGCTTGACACAAGATATAAGTTAGTACCGAAATAAGTTGGCATCCCCGGTACAGGCGGCGCGTCGTGCGTCTACCGTGCGGGTGCCGCAGGTTAACCGTGTAGGTAGCAACCGTGCGTGTAGGCTTTGTACTGAAGACTCTTTGTTAAGAAAAAGTTTAAACCGAGCCGGATCTTCGACAGTACACTAATTTTGAATTGATTTTTGGATCCAAAAGGTATGGTCAGAAAAGAAGGCATTGCGAATAATAGGCATATTTAGCCCTGAAGGCGCGACGACATTTAAGCAGCCTCAGTACTTTTAAAGCGGCTATACGTAAGTACCTACATGATAGGATGTTACCTATCTAGGTACCTGATTATAGAAAAATATAATCATGTAATTAGTCCATATAAAGGAGTAGTGAAAGATATTTATTTGATTCAAATCCTAAGTAGATAGGTTAGGTACTCGTGTGAAAACTTTGGTTTTCAAATACCTACTAATAATACCTACCTGATTAGCTTACCTTACCCTACTGAGCTTACCCACTAAGGTACCCTGTTTGCACTGTAACTACTTACCTAATGGGTAATGTTCATTAATGATTCATGGAGTTACATAATCTTCTTTAAAGCTCAGGCAAACATCTAATTTTCTACTAAACGAGTTCACTTTGCAGTTGGCAAAATAGTCCAGGCGACCGTTGCATGATCACTACACCTCATCAAGTTACTTAGCTTTGCGGAAAATTGTATTTTATGATTTCATTGTAGGTATTCATAATAATATTTTGTACTTCTTCGTTTTAGTTTTTATATTAGTTGATTCAAGAGGTAGGTTTATATATATAACACATGCCAGGAAAAAACCTTTTTCCCGCGTAAAAGGGGGAAAATGAGTTGCAGTGCAGCAGGTGAAACCTCTATAACAGGCTGCTAGAAAATAATAAAAAGAAACGTACAGCCAAAGCCTACAACTTTGGCCCCACACACGCTTCAAAAGGACCCGTGGGTCTGAGATTCTGTACGACCACAGAATACATAATAGTACAGGTACAGAAGACGCACTCCGCCATAGCAATTCAACAAATATAAATCTTTATGCGCGATAATAAAGTACAATTTCCTTCGCGCCGGCTTTGAATACCTACTTTTATATTAGCCTATTGATCGCGCGCGCAAGCAAAAATGAGTTGAATTGCTGCGCGCGAAAGTTAATTTGCCGCAGACCGCCTCTGAAGGTCACAGCCGGCACGCTTTGTAGGGATGCGAATTTCGAGATTTATATGAAAATAGGTACCTACGAAAAGTGTACTGGAGTACATTTCTACACCCAAGTAAAACAAAAATAAAATGTTTTGTTAAACGTAGGATATTGAAAGAAAATCAAAGCCCAAATATTAGAAAAAATATGAAAATTGCATTATCATACAAAATTTACGAATGAGGTAGGAAGCTGAGTTACTTAATACAGAATTGATAAAATAAAATAAATCTCGTGCAGAAATGCGAACGGCATCGGAGCGCGCGCGTAACGTGCGGCGCGCGGCAACCAACTGACTAACCTTCCCGGGGGTGTCGCCGCACGTACTTGCAACTCTATACCTACGCCGCGGAGTGCGCCAGGCCTGGTACGACACGAAAAAAAAAACCGTAAAAGAAAATTCTTTATCACCGCAAAGGTTTCCCAATGCTAAGTCTTTGCAGAATATTAAACACCATTCTCAAAGTTTAAGCTTCGTGTTTTTTCAAGTAACTCCATGAAGTATTGATCATGCCGCGACCGCCCGGACTAATCCGCTGGGCGGGCAGACAGAATGTTACCTACTTACTTAAAATGTTAATTTCTATTCAAGTTTCTCAGACAACGCGGTTCTTTGATAAGAGAATAATAGGTGTACACACCCGTCGTATGGAGATAACTTTTCAGTAGATATACCTACACAGTAAAAATGTAGGTTTATTTCTATTATTTCACTGGACCGAGAATATTTAAATTTGCTTCGATTTGCAATACGTGTTACGTCTACACTCGAATCAAAGAAATAAGGTCGCGTGCAAACATGCAGCACCAGCAGCGGTGGATAAGTAAAAGCATGGTTCTGCTGACTAATGGATTTCTGATAGCACATGTGCCGCAACTAACCTATGCACATATACAGGACAAATCGTTGCACTGTATAAGTATTGCTGTACGGTATCTGATGCCCAAAATGGCAAAACTGTAATCTAAGTATGCTTGTACTGTAAAGGTATCAGTATTCTGTGACTCTACAGTCAGTCTAACATCAATAGGCAAAGGAATTATAATTGACAGCTCACTGAACAGATGAATGAAGGTGGACTTCTAAAATCTAATTCCGATATCTAATCATCGTGGATCTGAGAGGATGAAACTACTTCGTGCTGCATCCTTTGACGTCTTGTATATCTTAAGCTGCTTTATACTATTGCGGACAGACGAGATATTGGACTAGTTGCACACAAACTAGATGTTCGACGGTAAAATCGCCTTAACATAAATTCAAAACAGACGAGAAACGGCTTGTGTTGATGATGAAATTGATTTCAATCAATCAATAAATATTCTTAGCATTTGCAATGTAGAGAGCATTAAATCACGCGCGAGAGGACATAATAAGTGCGAAATTGTATGAAACTTATAAAAAAATCTAGTAAAGAATTATGATGACATAGGTACTATAGGTGTAGGGAAAATCGGTATCGCGCGGTCACATCCTAAAGGGGCTGAACTCATTTAGGTACCTAATTCATCCAATTTCACAACAGCTTTTTAGTCAAAGTTTTGAGGTATATCTCTTCGTATTTAGGTAAACATATATACCTATGCTACACCATCACCACGAAAGGCAAGCGCTTGCTGTTAATTAATGTGATTCGTGATTCACAATGGGTTGACATCAACTGGTTTGAGATTTTACGACACCCGTGGGAAGGGGTGGGTAATATTCGAGCCGGACATCACTCGGCTTTGAGATTGACTATCGATCTTCGACAAATTGTTGTTCGGTTTATACTTCGGATAGAGTTAAGACTAGCGTAGTGCTAGTGGTCCATCTTTGATTACCATTTTGAACACATACATTTGTTTATGTAGAGAGGGGTTAATCCGGCTGACTGAAAAGAAGATACGTAGAGTGAAACATAATAACTTCTGAAACAATTATGTACTGTTTACGCGAGCTAAAAAGTAGCCTGACAACTATCTATTTCACGGGACTTGGGTAAATTTTCGAATGTTTGGGAAATTCAAATAGCAACACATTTGCTAAAATGGGTAGGTATAAACTTAATAGCAATTTAAAATCGTATCAAGAATTAATGCATAAACAAGATGGTTAGTGCAAGAGGTTTTGAAAATATAATAATGGAAAACCTAAAAGTCATTTGTTATAATGAGGTCGTAACAATCATTGGAAAACACCGAAGTTTCAACCTTTATCTGACACATTTGTTTTATGTCTGAGATTAAAAATAAAGGAAGACTGAGGGCGTTAAGCAAAATGCAAACATGAATGAGGGTTTATGTTATTCTAAGCCGCCAAGGTCATGACAGACCATGTCAAGCTCGCCAAAATCGTTACGTTGTAGGAAAAAACGATGTTAAAATGTTGGATTGAGCTGAACTGACCGCAAACCAAAAGGTGTCCGGGTTATGCCCACATACATACTGACCTACATACACATACAAACATCACGCCTTTATCCCTTACGGGGTAGGCAGGCCCTCAACGAACGATCAAAGTAAGGTCGTTACCAACTGGACTTGCCTAGCTGTTATTGTAACAGAGATATTGAGGCTGAGTTATGCCGAAAAACCCTGTCCTGACGATTTCACTACTTAATACTGACTTACTCGGATGGAACCCTCTATAAAAGATAAAGTAGGGAAACATTCTAAGATTGTCTTCAGTTAGTATATTCACAGTGCTCTTTCTGTATTATTGACACCGCAATGTCTTTATCGGGCGCATTTGTTCGGCATAAGGTCTCCGTCGCTACGTAGTTGGTAGAATAATGTAACTTTCCCCAGTCGGAGAAAGTTACATCGTAATGTCGGGAAATAGCGAACCTTTCCCAACCCTCCCTTTTCGTGTTGCGTGTTAAGGACTTGTATATTTTAGACCATGTGCCTATCTGTACAAGGTGTAACAAAAAGGGTATAGCAATACCGAGGTGCGTACGTTCATACATGCGCTCACTTTTCGAAGGGTACACCAGTTATAATTTATAACTTTCTACTTATTTTTTGGGTTGAAATATGAAAACGAGTGCCTAATAGTCACTGCCCTCATCAGACTCAAAATACTATCGCCATCAAATCCACCTACACATCAACAAAGTTATATTAGTTTTTCTTAATATTTCTATTATAATATAAACCATTATACTTAAGTTGGTCCCATAAATAGATAGGTGGATTTGCTGGCAATAATACCAAAATTATTGCTTTTTTGTAGAAAGTTTGTTTTATTGTTAACAGGTAGTTGTCAGCATTAAATGTTAATTAATGTGTCACATGTATATTTTGTCACACCGCGTATAGCTAGGTCGCGTAGCTATCTACTTATATTTACTGTTATAGCTTCCGTGCTATCGTGAAATAAAATCAGACGATCGCGCGCCCTTTTCGAAGTGAGCTATGGTAAACAACCAGCGATATCACTTCAACCACTACACTCGATGTCATTTGGATCCATTTGGTAAAACACCCCTCGACGGCTACTCACTAATTAACCCACGAGTCGTTTATTAGAAAAGCCAATTGATATAGGTAATACCAGTAATAATGTGGTCGGTAAGTATAAGTACCTAACCTAATACGCTTAAAATTATAGTTTTTTAAGTAGCAATGCTAACAAAAGCGGTTGACTAGAGCCATCATAAAATTAATTTAATTTCAGTAGGTAAGTATTTCCATGGTATTTCCTAACATTCTTCATATTTTGAATTGAATGTCTTTATAAAGCATTTCTATCTTGCGTATGGCGGTACATCCAACACCGTTCTAAAATATAAAAAAGCATCTAAATACTTAGCTCTAACTACGACAGCGGTTATATCTCTGTACTGTGTTACAAAAACTAGATACACTGCTCGAAAATAATAGGCTCCGAATTACGGTACACTGCGGCCTGTACACATTCATGAGCTTTGAGCGGGGTATTGAAATAGAAAAGCATATTTACCTAAAGTAGAAGCCATTATCCATGACACTAAAGAACTTTTCAGTGGGTGGAATATTTTAAAAAAAGAACATGTAGCACATATCGAGACGCTTAGACGCAGATAAAATCACACAGTGCAATAAAGCAGCTCTAACGTTAGGCAGGTCAATCACTTATTATTACGTAGGTACCTACCTTACCTACCTTTATCAGATTCATGTACCTACATTATACCTAACTTAGCATAAAGCGAGTTGTACAACTTTCAAATGCTTTTAAATAATGAATAGGTAATGTGTGTAATTTCTCATGGTAATTTCAGAATAATATTCGCTATTTAATACGCTTCCGCCGTTAGCGTGTGTTGGTCTCATTTTTTGCGTAAGTAAGAGTGCCGTTCCAGTCGATGGTCGGCATGAAAATGAAATTACTCTGCTAACCAATCAGCGTTGCAGGCCTAAAACACGATATAGAAGTTTTTCTCGCTGGCAGTATATAAGAAGCTGGTGATGTTGAGACTGCGGGGAGTCCGATGCTGCCGAGAAGACCGGCCGAGGCGAGGGGCCGGACTATATCCTCGCCGTTCAGTCCACACAGTAGAGCGGCCTCTGCTTCGTGTATCGCTTGTTAAATTAACCTCCTAGTAGTTTAAATTAACTGTATGTATGCGTTAAGATTAGGGACCCTCTTCCAAACCGTTACCGGTCGGCAGCATGTTTGACTTCCTTTTGCACAGGACAAGAAAAGTCTTTTAAAACTTCGCCTCGATTTCAATACCGAAGTTACTTTTATATTCCCTCGTTGACCTTCTGTTTAAAGTTTTAGCCGAGAATTTTCTGAACGGTAGCTCGTTCCGGAGCATTCTCTATCAAACTTTTTCCTTTGGCAATATTTCAAGATTTCAAGCAAAAGTTTGTACGTTGTGAGCGAAGGCAGCTTATGTATGAAACATAGTAAACGCTTCGTACATAGATAATACATGTACATATGGTCGAGAACTGTCCTGTTGCCAGTGCTTCAATAAAGGTTCAACATTATACTTTCTTAGTAGGTACATATTTGTATGAAAATCCAGTATAGGTTAATGTGTTGTTGTTTTTTTTTAATATTTAACATTGTAGCGTATTTCCGTTATTCTTAAATACAAATACTACTATGCTGGTAAGATGCTGCACATGTAAGAACCTAGGTATTATGAGCTGAAAGAAAAGTGCATCAGGAAATATGTCACCAGTTGCAGACCGATAGCGACATGCAGTGTCCGAGAATAATTTGACAGCTACTTTAATGATTGTGAGTGTGAGTATTAATTAATTAAACACTCTGAATAACAAAAATTTTAAGTAAGATAGTATCCTCATGATAATTAGTAAGTATAATCCTAGAAACATTCCTTCAAAAACTTTTACAGTATGGAATTCGGATGAAAGGGACTGTCACCGTTGTACCCATTTATAGATAGGTACCTAGGTTGGTTGAATATACATAGAAGGGATGCCTGGCAGTTAGAGCAAAGCAAAATTGATACTAAATATTTTTGCAATATGATCGTCGAGGGAAATTTATTTTTAGTCAGAATATTATTATTTGATAAGGTGTACCTACGCACCTACTCATACTAGGTATTCACGTTTAGTTGTGTTTGTTGAACTAAACCCCCAACTGAAAGTAGGTACCTGCTTGACTCAGTTAATGCTATAATAATAAAAAATGTTTGCCGGAAAAAAGTAATATTTATTGTTGTTTGGAAAGAGTAAATTTCACTTAAAGAAAATAAATAAATTTTAATAGGCATTAGGCCATAATTAAATAAATAAGAATTAGGTATAGCTCTAAATGTATTATCCAGAAAGAAAACAGAAGAATAAGTTTGTATGAAAACGATCACGAAAAATTGAGAAGCAAAAAAGTGACTCAGTTATGTAAACATTAAAACCATGAACCTAAAAGAGTCGAAACGTACCTAAGTATATCGTAACTAAGATCGCCACATAGTTATATTCACTGCATAACAACTTCTAAGTAAAACTACCAACAAAAGTATAAACATTACGACAAACTTTTTCATTCGACTAACAAACCCAACTTGGCATAACTAGCAATAACTAAGTAAGGTATGCCCTGCGTCATACGAAAAAATTCAATCTGGCTGATGGGTCCCAAATGGGTGCTTTTTACACGAACGCTCAAAATAACGAATACAAGCGGTGAGCTGTTAGGTGGGATTATGTTTTGTGTTTTATGTAGCAATGTGCCAAAACTAAATTACTATTTGCCCGGTAACATGCCTAATGTTTGCGGGAGCTGTAAGTTGGTTTATCATTCGGAAAATTTAAAGTAATATACACTCCCAACAAAGTGATATTTATGAACGACTTACAACTGATAATTATGTAAAATATTTGAACATGACTTCATAGTATTTCTTGGATATGTCACCGTAAAATTTATATACAACGCTGGATTATAAACTATCTCGCTAAATTATAATCTGTCAAAATATTGTAAATACATTCACTCGTAATACAATTCAACGTATTATTTTTCATTACATTACAATACCTATCTATAACAAACTAAACTTATACCGTAAAACATTGATATAATATGCAGCTCGCGTTATAATTGGTAAAGTCAAACTGATATTTGTGAACGACTTATTATGTTGCCAGCGACGCCGTGTTTGTTTCACAGCTGATTGTCATTTCGTTGGTTCAGTTTTTTATTTCTTTTTTTTATAAGTTTTGTTAATAATTAGAAAATAATCGCATAAGCACTGTTTGCCTACGTTCGAGACCCAACGAAATGGTAATCAGCTGTCAAATACGGCGAGGAACACACGCAACGTCGGTTTGTGCGTCGTTCATTCGATTCTCCTCCCTACCTGCATATGAATACGGTTTGTGTCAAACGGCATCGCACAACGCTGCGTTGTCTGTCAAATCGTTTGACATAAACCGTATTCGTATAAAAATAAGGTGGAAAGTCGAACAAACGACGCACAAACCGACGTTGCGTGTGTTCCTCGCCTAAACATGGCAACGCAAGGAATTTGTATATGAAGGAATTTGTATTTGAAATAAGAAATCTATGTGGCGGCGCGATATACATGACATTTGACCAATCAGAACGCAAGTTGAGAGTTTAACCTTAGCGATAAATATTATAATCTAGCGTTGTTTGTAATTTCACGGTGACAGATACAAACATGGAGCAACTAAGTATAAGGATGATTTTTTACTAGTGACCGATAGCGAAAACTCAGTATCAGCTGGTGATAAGGACCAACTTTCCCCAAGGAACATAGGTAGAAATATGAAAAAAAAAGATATTGAATCTCCCTTATTACTCAAATCAGCTGACCGCCAATTTTGTATGGGAGGTCCAATTATTCTTTTTAATTTTCGACCTAAGTATGTTTCTTGGGAAAAGTTGTTCCTTATCACCAGCCGGTTCTGAGTTTTCGCTATCGGTCACTATTAAATTTCACCCAATATAATTCTATCCAAAAGATTTTATAATATATTTTATCTTTGAATTACACGTCTTTCTCGTTCCTATATTTTGTTGTTTTAGTAAATACGCGATTATGTTTTGTGTACCTAATAGTACGGCCAAGAACTATCTACAAGATATACTTACTCTTAATTAAAGTTTCAAAATTTAATTTTCTTTGTCCTAGGCATTTCACATAACGATTTAATTCCGCGTTTGGTTGCTAGAAATGCTACCTTAGGGATTTTACATAAGCACTTCGAAGACACGCTAAAATAATCATCCCAATTTATTTCCAAGAATTAATTATTATTAATATTGAGCATAATATATAGAGCATTGAAAATTACAAGCATGCCTCATTAGCTACGGGACCACATACAAATGTTTTTGTAGAAATAGCAGGTTAGGTAATATTTTAATGTAGGATTTAAGTAGATCTATAACCGATCCGTATACTTACCTACATTCCATGACGGTCACAACAGTCCGCTGCTGGACATGGACCTCCCCCTATTGCTATACTTACCACGCTTGGTACCTAGTACCGCGCAGTGCTAGAAATCGCATTTACAGGGAATACTGCTGCACATTCCCTGCACGATTATCCCTTAGTCGCTTTTTACGACATCCACGGGTACATTTGTGCTGATGTTGTTCTAAGCCGGCATCTCACGGCAAAACATTACTATACAATAATGCGTGCATTGCAAATGCATCGTAAATAACGAAGTACTTCGAATCGACACTTAATCGATCGATACAAATGTCCTGGGAATACCTCAGGGTGACACATTGGCTAACGAAGTTTCCTAATCGAATCAGGTTGGGGCGATTAGTATGGACCCGGGTACGAATTAATGTAACACTTGGTTCGATTACTGAGCTGCATACTGATCACTTTGACTCCATTGCCATCGAACTTTAACATTATCCGAACTACATTCACCGGAGCAACAATATCCTTGCACTTAATAAAAACAATTTATACAGGAAACAGATTTCGCGCATTTCAAGTTTATACGTGCAGTTGAAAGGTTTAAACCTTGTCTAAAATGAAAAGCATAATTATAGTTCAGTGTTTGTTTGTCGCAGTGTTGGTGTTTGACAATTTCGTGGAAGTTTCTTCACAGTCCGGTGTTGATTTACCCGTGCAGTTGTTTGGGTTCCCAGCATTAGTTCTGCTCACAAGAGCTGCTAGATTCGTTAAGCGACTCGGCTACATTCTAAGTCCTGGTGAGTACCTACATAGTTTATTTTAATGATAGCATTCCAATGCTGACGAAACCGAGGTAAATGTTACTGCACCCGTTCAGACTTGTCATCTGGTCCAGATCTGGTCAAGCAACAAGACCTAGTTATACTCGTATATCTTTTTATTTATTTACTTACGTTATAATTTGGCGCTTAGACTGCATAATCTGGAACCTGGAAATATCAGCGGGAGACTTATTCTTTCTGCCGTGAATATCTCGAGGTTGATAACTCCTGCACGAATCTGAAAGTTTAGATGTTTTGATAATAAAAATAATAATAATATAAACTCATGGGGGCGCAATAAATTTTCCTCTACTTTAATTGAACAAACTGACTCTATAGACTCAACAATAAGTAAATTAACTCCATTGAGCACAACTCCTTCCGATGAACCCTGGTGTCAGAGTTTTTCAACCGCCTACTGCAAGTAGAAGGCCACTTCAGTATTTCAATGATGAATTCAAATAACATCTGGTCCCGGATCAGGGTTGTTGCGGTGTTTCTGTGTAAGATTCTCCCAGGGCATCATGAAGTAGGGTATCCTAGTAGGGATTATGTTTAACATCAATTTATCTCAGCTCTACATTACATGACATTACATCACTGCTTTCCACATGAGGTTGAAAGAAAGCTTAATTAAATGAAAACAACCCCAGAATAATCCAGCCAGGAATTTTAGCCGACTACTGGAAAGGAAATTCCTCATTAACACTCAGCTTTACTCCATTCTCAAACCTTAATAGTTTTTTGTAAAATACTATTTTAACCAACTCTTGTGCAATCAGTTTGATAGCGTAGGTAAATCATTTTGTAACTATGAACTTGTGTTACTATGAAAAAATAGTACCTATAAGTATATTATTTTTAGCGCTGGTGACCGCGATTTTGTTCAGGTCAGGTGGCATCGGGGTGGACCAAAGGGTGAAAAAGCTTACAGTGAGCTTAATATATCAGTATTATCATACCAGAATAGTCTAGAGACCTATTTTTGATTACCCGATTTGATTGTTACTGAAAAATATAAAAAATCATTCAAGCCGTTTACTTCTTTACGTTCCGTCAAACAAGCCTAAGAATCGCAAAATAAATTCTGGTTATTCACAAAAAGAAACGATTACACTAGCGTACAAACATCAGTCGTAACAACTGGACGGTCCAGCTGGATCACTGCAGCCAGTACACCTTGTCTATAAAACAATAATACATTACTTACATAAAACGTATACGTAGTAGAGCTGAAAAACCATAGGCCGTAGCGTGCGACCTAAATTTTATGTATACGCGATTACGTGCGGTACGGTCGGCTCACGTAAACGCGCGTAACTATCGTAGGGTAATCGTAATCGGTCCATATTAGTCCCAATGTGGGACATATATGGCTTTATGACTCTAGTGGTATGATAATTAATTATTGCTAATATTGCATATCACTTATTCAACTGATGTAGAGCGTTACAGGCAGTATTGTATATGTATGTACCTATGTCGTAGGTTTATGATAAAATCAGGTTTTTGACCAAAAACCTAGGTATTTGAACAAAAATCGGCATGACAAAATCGACGTGCACTAGTTAAAGTTTATCAGAAAGTTCTTCTTAAAAATATGAATTTGATTAGTTTTCTGACAAAATATGCTGCTTGCTTACAGATGCAAACAGTGCAGATTTTATATCAAAAACCTAGGTTTATGATAAAATTAAGTTTCGATTATGTCATACGCCGGTTTTTGATCAAAAATCTGATTTTATCATCAACCTGCGACATAAACAATGTACATTAACATACTATGCCGGTTTTGCTAGTAGGTACCTAACAACTTTTGTAAAATATGGGCTGTAGGTAGAAACCCGGTAGCTACGAAGAGCTGGTGGGTAAAACTCATCCATCATCACATAAAACAGCATTTTCAGGCCGGAGTGGCGAAACTCTTGATTGATCAATCAATTATTGAGTACTACACATTCAATCAATATCACCACATCCCTTCCCGTGTCAGTCTGTCATTATAATTAAAACTACCTGCACTGTACATAGATTTTGATACATTTTATAGATAGAGTAATTAAAGAGGATGGTTATCTCACAGGATTTACACACTTGTAGCAGAGTGCAAACTCTGCACGGACATCCTCTCTAAGCCACCCTCACATCTCCTGTTTTCGAATCATTTTATAACTTAAATTTGGAACACGGCACCGAAACGTCACCGTTCTTGGCTTTTTTTGACGCATTCAATTCTTGGGATCTAGACAGAAAGGTCCATATTTACTAATTTTCATATAATAGTGCATAAATACCTAGTCCGATTCCTGTTTTATACTTACTGTCGAGTTGTGATTTGTGATAGTTTTGTTTTAAATGTTATAAGTGAATCCACGTACCGTATTGGAACCCGTAAAAGGTAATACATTTGCTATCAAATATTCACCCATTTATCTTCATACCATCATAACTAGGCACTAAACAGAACTGTACCTGTATTTTAGGGTTCCTATGCTTCAATAAAAGAGTGAGCTGAAGATAATTTTATTATTTATGGCCATCCCGGCCATACACTCTCTCATAGCTTGCCCTATTCGGATAATCGAAATCTGAAATATAATTATTTGTAAATATGCAAATAAACCATACACAAGTTCTCGAATAATTACGAGTATCTTACTGTATAAGTTTACTTACAACATCAATCTCATGATGTTACTAGTTCCTTAAACACAAACAAGAGAAACCGATTTAGTTTAAAAAGTCTTGGATAAGCAAACATATCTTAAAGGTAGATTAGTAGGTAGGTAAGCACATAAAAGTCGTCTATTGATCTTGGATCTTTAGGACGAAAACTCCTCTAATTCAATCTCAAAGAACGGGCGATTCGCTTCCTACGAGTACTTAGACTAAAATATAAAGAAGACGGCGCACATTTTACGATTAGAATATAGAAACACCGACAAAAGTTGGTTACACCCGTTTTTTTATACTAAGAACTATGTATAATAAAAAACCCTGCGAATACCTACTTTAAAAAATAATAACAATTTTTTATGTTTGTGTACGTTGAATCTTTAAATCTTTGAACATTTATTGGTCTTAGAGGAGATAATAGGTCTCATAAACACGTTGGTATTTAAAGTTTTATATGGCTTCATTTAATGATCTCAAAGCTCTGTCTAATTCTATATTTTTCTATTTTTTAAATACTTGTACGCAATTCTATTGAATTGCGGGGCCGCCGCCTTGAAAACTTTCTACCCCATGCATAAATTGAAAGGCTACGCAGAGAATATAACTTCAAAAATAAATCGTAAATTCAAGCAGGATCGATGCTACGCACCTAACCTTGCCTAACCTAGCCTTACCTTAATTAATAGCCACAACTTTCCTACATACAAAAAAAATTAACTACGAAATATGACATGTGTTTTTAAAAGAAACGGTGTTCAGTTTCGGAAGCTTGTGTCAGATGTCACGACCCACTCTGGGTCTCTGGGTCACAGGAGTAAAGTAAATTGTCCAGTTTTGTGGGCAATAAACACCTGTGTGTGTACTGCACCTATATAGTACCTGCACTTTAACATCTTCTATAACAACGATTTTCAGGCACGTAAAAGAATCAAGTGTAACTTTTTACAATACTAGATATAACTTGGTAATAAATCAAATTGTTTTGTTGCGTAATTTTTCCTTCATGGCGATTTGTTGATTAACGTCTCACTGCAATACAGCAGTTGGTCATTCCACTTCAAGACATCACGCAACTGGTTGCAGTGAGCCGTGTTTATAAGAAATATCTGTTTCTTTTAAAGTGTTTAAAACAATGTATTCCAAGCGTTTTATTTACGTATTTTTAGTGGTAGTGGTTGGTGCGGAGATAGCTTTCTCAGGTAATCCTTAACCTGTTTTTTTTTGTACCTACCTGGCTTACCTATATATTGTATTCCTTAAAATTCTCACTCCTTCCTTACTCTACTTATTACCTTTCTAACAAGTAACTTAAATATTGCATAATCTAAAATTATCAATGCCTTGACCTAATCACTGACCCACAAAAATTAATTCACGTTTAGATTTACATCTGTAAGTGCTTTCAGCAGTATTTGAAACTACTGGCTCCATTTTCCTAAATATGCTCTAATGATTGTAATAAAAACCCCTTAGGACCGGTATGCTACCAGTCCCGCTATGTTACCTTTTTCGAATACGTCAAAAATTGAAAATACAGCTAGAAAGAAAAGTGTTTATTATTGAGTTGGTTATGAGAACATTTGAAGATGATTATTTCCAGATATCCTGGCTGGACTAGCCCGAACTACATTTTAGATGACAGATATCAAACTAAAACCTCGTTTATCTCGGAAACTATGCACGATAGAATACCAGTTCCTTGAAGGAAGTTGGTTTCTTTGGGAAAGTTGTAGGCCTTAACGAAATCTACATGACAGGTGTCATCTGTCATACTAAAAAGTCTTTTATATCGGAAACTATTCGTGCAAGACTATTGGTGACTTGTAGAGGCGTCATGAAAAACATTGAAAGATGAAAAAGAAGTACAATGCAAGAACTTGTTTTTGGGCAGAAAAAATAAACTTCTCTATATAGGTTTGGTAGGCATCTCTATCCGGTTAAGTGACCTGTGCCCTAATTGTGTTGTCCAACACAAGAACATTAATTATTATTACAAAGCTTCGTCCCTCGACTCGAGCGGGCCACTGGCTGGTCAAGAAGTAATTACAAGATTGGATGCAGTAGAGTAGCTAACCGAATTATGTAGGTAGGTTCTTTTTAAAACGAAAAAGACGTGATCTACTTAGCAAAATAAAAGATTTCTTCGCGAAAACAAGCTCTAATAGCAAGCCTAGCAAGTCCTTGCATTAAATATCCAACACAAAAGCTACCATTTTCTGCAGAAGGAAACGTATTGACTGGGTGAATAAAATATGGCTTTCTATTTTCAATAAACATCGTTCTGTATTGAGGGAGAGATTCCGCAGAGTAAGAGTTCGATGTTTTCATCAGATCGTGAATAGGTCTACACGGAGGGTTGTGTTATACAAACGATGACACCATTTACTTCCAAGATTGTGTCTAGACATGAAAGAAAATGTGTGTAATTTTTAATGTTAGACATTTCTACAATAAATGTAATCCACATTTTGGATTGGACAATATTACCGGTCCTAAGGGTATTTAAATTCTTTGGACCTTTTACTTTTCATATAGGTAATGTATTTTTCAGTTAAACTTATGTAGATACTATAAATTAAAAAATCCACAAGCTACACACTCCTGTACGCAGTATATTCGTACCTATCTGTAAGCTGTACTTATTTATACAGCAGTAGGTAACTAAATTTGACCTGCAAAGGCGTTTGTTTAAAATGGCGCATAGCGGCGGGGCAAGTTCCGTTTTTATTATATTTAGGTCGTGAGCACGCCATAATCCCGGAATAACAAGGCCCTTTCCCTCGTAATGGGGTGCTTCACTTTTGTCGCTCGGGGAGCAAGCAATACCTACATGTTCATTCGCAACAATACAAACAACAATATGAATGATAAGATTTTACTTTTTAATGCAGAAGCTTTGACTTTGCGCCGCTAGAACATTTTTGGTTAGTATTTACGCGGAGCCTTCGAACTACTTCAAGACAAATACAGGGAGTAACAAAATGGGTATTACAAGCCGAAAGGAGGTCAAGGTACTCATGAAACTGAACAACTTTCCCAATGAAACATGGGTGGAAATATGAAAAATAATAATTTGGATCTCCCATAGTAAATATTTCGGTATCGGTATATTTAGTTTTACAAACAATCTGTTTTTCGTTACGGGTCAAAAATGTACCAAAGTTATAGGAAGAGCCGGCGAAGATGCTAAAATGAACACCCGGCGCTCAAAGTGGGGCAAACGGGCATCGCCACGCGCAAGGCGTGTCCGCGGGCGCCTGATGACTGATGAGCTTGTGATGTTGTACTACGTAACTTTACTTACACTATTCTCATTCGAAACTTCGATTACTACAATTATTAGACATCATCATCTTCCTGCCCTTATCCCAATTACCTGGGGTCGGCGCAACACGTTTTGTTTGAACACAAAATCATGTTGCAAAAGGATTTGGCTATGTTTTATGACCGGCCGCCTGCCTGACGTCAACCCTCTTTGGGAATGCTATTGTAGGTGGTATCACCGCCACCATGCGGTTGACCATAGTCGGCAGATGTTCAGCCGAGGTCAAAAACTCTACGTCGCCTTTTACGAAACACCCTGAGTGGACTAGGGGTGGCAGTATTCTTGGCCGCTACCACACGGCTAACATTATTAGACTTCCTTGTGTATAAATGTTCGACAATTAATAACATTCAATGTAAGCCATAAAATGTGGAGAATTTTTTACTATTGCCTTTTTGTCCTTGCTGTAAAGACATCAATTTAAAATTAAATAACCGCAGGATGGACTGTCCCGGTTTGCCGTTGGGTATAATCGGATCTTCTGTTAGCGGAACTATGGCTGAGACAGTTTAAAATTACCGATTTGACAGTACTTGATAGATAATATTGATAATGCTGGCTAGAGATATTTTTATCTTTGTCATATCTCCTGGTACAGTTCAGTCAGCAGTCAAATTGGGACTATTTCGATGGCCACACTGTGGTTGTTGTCTGCAAACAAATCCAATTTGAACTTCGATTCAATTTTCCGGTGTTGATTTATTTAATTTCTACAATTGATTGCCCTAGCCGAGGATTAACAACAGACAGTTCTAAAAGGGGATGTATGTCTATTACTAGGTACTTATGAATATAAGCATAAGCGATCTAATATTGAATCATAATCGCATTTGTTTCCAAATGAACAGAAGAAACTATGAAAGTTCAAAGTTCAAGGCCGGGGTATCTCTCTTTACTTCTCGTTATCTGAATTTTATGACTTTGCTGTGGGATTACTCTATTAGGTTTTTGTTATAACAGCTGAATAACAAAGAATTACAACTAACATTTTTCAAAGCTTACTAACTGGGTAAGTTTGGCCTCCTCCAGGTATAAAATGGTCGAACGCTGTTTCATAAAACCTACGTCCTATCGGCATATCTAAAGTCACATGTATTTGTTAGAAAATGCGTACAAATATTTTATCAGAAGGGGTGGCAGGGCACGGGCTACAAGATGAGATTCACAAATAAATGACACCTCTTTGGCAGGATAAGAGGCAACCTTACGGGCAACCCTTTTCTTTTCTTATCCTTACGGTTCTTGATTTTTATCGAAACTGACCGAGGATACTGACATAAAGGCAAGTAGGTTGCTGTTACGTACTTATAGGTACGTATATTTTATGGACTCTGAAGATAAAACGTAAAGTGGGCCATATTATTACTGTAAATAAATATTTAGATGGAATATCTAAAAGGTCAGGTTTAACTATTTTAGCTTTTCGTTTATTTTATTTTATCAAAATGGGGCAATTAATAGGCAAGGAATTGGCAGCAGTCATTTGTATCCACGCATTTTCCTGTCCCTAGACTGTGCGCTATTTGCTTCACAGATGACACGTGCGACATGAAACGCAAAATGACATCTGTCAGAAAAGCGATCGTCTCGCGACTTCGCGACGCTTGAAACCATTTCCATAAAATGTATGAAACAGAAGAGTCTACGCTACAAACGTGAGACGCGCGTCGCATAAATGACGGCTGACGATCACAAACTTGTCAGACAGATCCATCCCTTACGTCACGCACGTCGCATGTCTTCTCTGTGGTGGAGCTTGCATTACAAATCAAAAGTCACTATGGACTTTGGCCTTTGCTCATTTAAAAAATGTCACCTACGCTACGACATAGGATGACTTAAGCGGAAAAATGAATTAAGAAATATCGCGTTAAATGATGTCCACGATTAAATTAATAGGTTAATATTAATTTGCATAGAAAGGACAGTAGGTAGATAAAAAACCTAATTATTCATGAGTGATTTACTTAGTTACTAATGAAATGACTAACTGGTTTGTAACATCTATCTACTTAATGATAAATATGAGGTTACGAAAGCACCCCGATCGCAAATGTTACAAGTACTGGACTGGTTCAGTTGTACGTGGCTAACCAACTAAGGTCGTTGTGTTATACAATCATGTGTAACTAGGCTAATACCTGGTCTGTGATAGCTAAACGAATGCGAACATAGATATAAAACCCATAAAACTAGTTAAATCACAACCAATTGAAAATGGAACTTCGAAAACTGTCCGTTTGGATGGCATTGTCTGTTGTTATGTTCGGATATGTGCAGCAAGGCGTGGGGCAGGAGAGTGCTTTGGAACTACCTGTGCAACTATTGGGCTTTCCATTCATCGTCCTGGCTGTTAGAATAACTAACTTTATCAAAAAGATTTCCTACGCTCTGAGTCCAGGTAAATTTTGTGAATAATGGTCTATTTATATACTTTCATGTGCGTGAATCTTATTATGGTTTTATTACAACATTTAAAGAAATATTGCTAAAGTCTGGTGGTTTTATAGCCGGCTTCCTTGGAACACCACCTGCGCTTTTTCGACTAGAGATATAAAAATTATGATTACATAGGTAATATAATTTCTGTGTCTGTATTTCAATACAACATAATGACATCTATGGTATATTGACATAGGTAGATATTGATTCATGAAATGATCAAAAGCTGATTTTAGTCATTTTCGTGCTATGTCTTATTTTTAATTATCATCAAAGGTTTCATTAAACATTCAACAATGTATCTCTTCCGATCATTAATTCCGATTATAAAATTCTCCTTGTACTACATCTCGATAGAGATGATTATAATCGTAGTGATTTCGCTAATTAAAGTCCCTACTTAACAACTAACTCGTAATAGGCTTTTATAATGGTGCGTGTGGTGCTGGCTTAGTATAACATCACCCCATATCTTTCCCGTGAGTTTGTGTATACCTATATTGCAATTTTAAGCGATAGGCTGACAACCTGTCGCTTTGGTGATAGACTCTTAAATTTGTCAGATGTGGTGTAAATGGCCGTTTTTACAGCCGTTTGCACTTTGCCAAGGGATATAGGCGTGATAAATGTGTGATTAAGGGTGCAGGTGTGATGCTTTTTAGATGAAATCCAAGTTTACATTATATTCTTACTGACGTAGATGATCGATCCTGTGCCAAATAGTATTATTAAAGGAAGTAGAACGATTAAACGAAGTAGAACGATTAAACGACTGAAGGAGCCCACCAAGACCTAACATAAAAAAATATTTAGGTACATAATTGTAATGGAGGGGGAGTAGAAAGTCACTTATCAGTCTCACGCAGCCTTGAACACCATATCTGTCACAAACACAATGAAGATCCTGCGAAACTTGCAGAAATACTAGGTAGTTGGGTTAGATTAATAGGCCATTGACACTTTTCCACCTCGCAAGGGGTAAGGAGGCTGCTTCGCTGAGCTGACTGTATGTTTATGTAGGTACAGTATTGCATGTACGAAATGAGCCTGTGTCATATTTTGCAATCGAGTAGAGCACCTTACGGCCGAGCGCATAGAGGCACAGTATTCCACTGGTCGTGACTCGTGACATAACCACAGATTGACCAACAATGCCAGTGGGGAAGGCGTTGCGTTCCCTGTCACGTATACTATACGTTTTTCCAGTCTGATCTTAGCCGCTCGACCAGATAGTTTAACGGTTCGCAATTCCGAAAGACGCGCTAATGTAATTAATAGTTCATATTCGCGGTGAATGCTGTACTGACGTTTTCTACTAATGTAATATTCGTATTTTAGTTTCGTGTCAAACATTGTACCAGTCAGGTCACGGTCAAAAGAATAACTTTACGTAAATACTAATTTAAGAACGATTACGTTAAAGAATATACCTGAACAATAGTTATTTGACTTATTGTGTAAGACACGAGTATTAGACGTGTGCAGCCTAGGGGGAATCATTAGTCGTCTCAAGAGGGTTACAAGATGCAGTGGAACCGATTGCTATATGTGACCGCGTTGTTGGTGCTGCTGTTAGCCAACTGCCGGGATGTGAGCAGCCAAGACACGCCGTTTGAGTTACCCGTGCAACTCGTGGGATTCCCCTTTATAGTGCTAAGTGTGCGGCTTACGAACTTCTTAAAGAAACTCTCGTATTCTGTCAGTCCAGGTATGTTCTTTCATCTGCATTTTTTGCGTTCTAGGCAGTCAAGCCATGACGCAATTTCTCATATGTATAGTTTTAGTTACAATATCCTGCATTTTGTGAGGATCATTTAACTTACCTTGGTGGTAGTGACCGTGGTGATCTGATTCAATCCAGGCATCAATTTTCTTCCCACCAAAACAGTCTGCAAAAAGAGACAAAATAAAACATCTTATAAAGTACCTAGTCACCTCTAAAGTAAAGCCTACAGTCAAGTTGCAAGGTATACTTGTACTTAGCCACTTGAATATACCGTGCGCTTTGATGAGTATTTTTGGTTTACATAGTTAGTTTCTAGACTCAGGTTTCTATATTTAATACAGATATTTTTATCCCAAAACAAGAGCATAAATTGCAAAAGCAAACTGATGTTTATCGGTAAATGGATACGAAATACCGTGGTCTTTTTATGTAACACAGGTATTCAATAAACGAGATTTTCTGCTGCTATAGTTTAAAAAATAGCGGAAAGTTTGGCTTCACTGCATTTTATCCGAGTCATAAACGCGATACACATCGAATCCTGTGAAATATCGAACTGAAATAAAACCTAGTAGCTTTGTCGACGTGTGCTTTAAAATATCTCGCTGGCTCAACGTGTTTTTTAACGTTAGACTTTTTACAGCTCAACTGAATGTCAGGATTTTACTTGTTTTGTGTGTGATTCGAACAGCGTATTGTGCAGCAATAGGTATCTATTAAATATATGTATCTTTCATCATAGGTACAGAATCCATTGAGATTATCGCAAAGAAATACAGGAACGATTGATGCCGATAAGTGGGCTGAGGGAAATATCTTATATAGAATCGAAATTGGGTTTTGCAGCTACTTGGCAGTCAACACAAGGAGCGCCCAATAAATCTCACGTGACTTGATATAGAGCGCCAGAAAAACGTGTCTATTTAGTTCCTTTTGGAATAAATAAATCATCGGGTCGATCGTACCTTGCCCATAAAGAATGAATCCATATAGATATTTTGCATTTCTACGGTTGGCAAATCTTTGTTCGCCATATAGCCAGGATAAATATTGCGTTTTATTACTTTGGTCAAATGTGTTTTTAGACGAATTATTCCCTTTTACACTTAACGGAAAATTACCCCAATTCATTCAAAAACTTTTATGAAACTTATTCAGCCCTAAGCTCTTCTACTCTACACGTTACGTGTAATCAAGAAATAAGTGCCCCGATAACAATCAGGCACACTTTTCTTCAACATTTTACTCCCCCACAAATTCTTACGAAAAGGTGTTTTCAGTATGACGTTCATTGGCATCGATCCACCTGAACTACTTTGTTATTGCAAAGCGTTGGTATCGAAGTAATGTGATGTGCGATATGGCGTGGGATTAGTGTGTAAATCAGAGCTGTCTGTGTGTCAGCTTGCCACATTAATATTCCGCCGCGATTAACACATGTCTGCTCGTATTATGCAGTCAAATAGTGCGTTATGGTACGGCATTATTTATAACGATTAATGAGTAGGTAATAACATTATGTGCCATCTTCATTTACTGTGGGTTTGCTGTGGGTGCAGTGTAGCGCAAAATCCTTTCTAACTTAACTTTGACACGTCACATATTGTAATATCCACTTTTTTCACTAAGAATATCACCTATTTACTTAATAAACAGTGTAAGTCCGAGGCCTTTGCCGTACTTTCGTACAACATCAAGCATTCCTTTCTGAAATGACCCTCAAAACTGGCCTCAAGTTGCGAAAATGCTCGTTGACATTCTACTTCATAGTATGTTTCATTTGTATGTTTATTATGTGATTTATATGACAAAATGTGGACCGATTCGGATAAAATACCTGTATTTAAATTACTCTGTTACTTGTCATTGACATGTCATGAATTTGTTACGGAAAATGGTAAGAACAGTGAGAAGAGTTCTTGAAAGAGTGTAAGTAATGGTGAATGCTTTAAATGTTAAATGCCAGGAAAATTCAGATACAAAAGCAAACATCTTTAATCTAAAGTTTAATTTATACCGTAATTATCTGCCTAGTACTCCTGAATTATCGCCGGCATCACACCCCAAATGGTAGGGACGGAGTGATTCCAAAGGGTCTGAGAAAATACGGCGTCAAATTAAGGAGAGTAATGGAGCCAATATGCCGGAAACATCGTCAAGCGGGAACTTTGGGGGGAGATGTTCACTTCTCTGCTTCGTATCCTTACAGGTCTGTTCTAGAGACAGGCCAAGAAGCGCAAATCATACCTAGATAGGAGAATCTTAGTGTCTGTAGTAGTAGTATCAAGTAAGATAAGTATCTGATCAAAACACGTTGTGTATGGGCTCGAAAATATGTACTACATACTAAACTGTATACTGAAACAAATAAAACGGTAGTTATTTTAAGTATCAACTAACTTTATAAGTAGTTTTAGTCACTCCATGAGTAAAGAAAGGCAGGTGTAATCTTCATTGGTATTCGATGATCTAGCTACAGAGCCACGATTATCTTTTTTGGAAATTTGTTTTCAAACATTGCGTAGCACGTAATTTAAATTAAGTTTTGAACTTTTACAAAATAAAGATTGGAATACGTCTCTAAAGCTGGGTGAAAATATTCGTATTTTTATTTCCCCAACCCAACCTTTTGAATTATAAACTTTGTTATTTCTGTTCTCCTTTGTTTGGGGTGTTTTAGGGAAATATGGCTTTAAGCATTACTCTGTCCAAAAAATGCAATATAAATTCAGCAAAAACTAATTAGGCCCCGACGGCGGCTCAGTCGGACAAAGTTTATCAAAGGGATTCTGAAAATGAACGCAGTGATTATAATTTTGAAAGCTTTTTCAATATCTACTTATGTAGAGTGAATTCACAGCGACTTTACTTTGTTACTCTTTCAAGGGTAGCCAATATAAAAAAGTAAATTATGGTTTAGCCACGTAGATGTCATATAAATATAATGCTAACTTGAGCAAAAATCTTTGATGTCATATTTAAACAGTTCAATATTTTGCCTGCGTGCAACTGACTACTTCACGCAGTAAATCATTGATGTCATAATATCTAAACTTGTTCTAAACCATTTCTAAACCATCCGTATTCTGCTGACTGAACTCCATGCCAGATACCTAAAAGAAATAATCCTCATTATTGGCCTCATTCGATTTATTCAGTGAGTTCAAGATTTGTCATGGCTATCCCGATACGGGGGCGGCATGGCTTTTTGAGACACTGCGTTGCCTGGGACGCAATCATGGAAAACGCAGGGCTGCCCAGGACCTGCGCCATCCTCTCAGCCTTCCTGGCTGACTCCACAGCCAAAGAAATATGCCAAAATTAAAACTGTACTTTTTTTCACTTTCAGCAACGTACAGAGCGCGCAACCGTCGCGAGCTGACACTGGAGCAGTCTGGCGAGCCGTTCGACGCGCAGGAGGTGGAGAAGTACATCGTGGGCGAGTTCGGCGCGCGCGCGTGCGTGTTCGAGCGCGTGTGCGCGCACTACGCCGCGCGCGCACAGGCGCACCCGCGCCCGCAACTCGACTGGCCGGATGTCTTCAGGTATGGGAACAACCGGGAATTTTACATTTACATAAAGCGCTAACACGAGTGAGCGTAAACTGCTCTGTAGGTATTGTTAAATTATAGCTACTTGTTTCTCAAATTGTTTTGTGCTCTTTTTGAAAAACGTACATAATTTTCACCGCAGGCAGGTTTCGAACCTGCGACTTTCAGCAACTGTACCTACTGCCGACGATGCCACTACCAACTGGGCTACCGCGGTTCTATCCTAGTCTGTGAATTAAACCCTGCCAAGCGTTAGTGGCCAAGATATACTAGCTTAATTCGCAGGCTAGGGTAGAACCGTGTAGCGCAGTTGGTAGTGACGTCGGCAGTACAGTTGGCGAAGGTCGCAGGCAGGCTAAGTTCTGACTGTAATTGAAAAAAGAAAAAACATTTTAATTGTATTTTATTTACACTTGTTCTTCAGCCGAATACCATGATAGTATAAACCTACCTTCCTACCTACCTAAATCTGCAACATACAATTTTCCGATTTCATAGAATTATACGACTGTAGACGAGGTTATACCACGGATCAGCTTTTATTATAATAAGGCACTCTAAATTCCTAAAAATCTCTTCCATTACTTTTGAAGGAGGTACTTCATATTTCTCGGGTGAAATCCCTGGCTGTATCCTGCTCATACCCTGCCTGTAATATATTAACTTGATCTCCCAGTCATTACGATTTAAGACTCTGAGAATTTGCATCGCAACAGGCGCAAAATAACTTTTGGTTTCGATTTGTCCCATATAAGAAGAGATTCCCTGATTTATCCGGTGTCCATCATAGTGATCATGTAACAATACTTCTCTGTAAAAGCTTTTTTCAAACTTTTTCATATAAGCCGAATTTGGAAATCAATCATTTTCATAATCTTCTATTTTATCGTGTGGTACATCGAGTCGAAGAACAGCCCGACAAACCCTGGTTTTAGTGTTTATTAACCGCCTGCTACTACTGTATCACAATAGTACTACTTTAACATTTCTTTTTATTTTTCCTATAGCTATGCGAGTTCATTTCCCGCCTATTCGTTTTGTAGGTAGGTTCAAGCAAGGCCTAATACCTACCTAAGTACGATCTTCTTAATGTGTAGACTCATAATATGTAATGTAAGGTATGTAAGTAGATACCTGCTTGATACCTGCCTATTTCCTGCGAAGCGAGTTCATTGAACCCATAAGATTGTAAATTAGATAATTAGAAGTGAGTAGGTAGGTATACAGTAACCAAATGCGAAGTCGAAGTACAAATATATTAATGCGAAAGCTAAAGCCTTAATGAAATCGATTATCTTCCAAGTTTGCATGTTTCTAAATAACGACTGGCGACCTTGACACGGCTGCCCATCTGACCATCCACCGGTATTTCAAAACGTTATTCAAACTAGCGTCTATTAATTAGTAAGCAATTTTGTGGTAGTAGCGTCTCAATGCCATGTCTGATTCGTAGGTGACGGGGCCGCCGGGTCGTCGGTCAATCAGAAAAACATTGCGAATGACAAGATGTCCCATTCCGCCGGCGGCCGCAAGTGGGCCAGCGATGTAAGCGTGTCACGCAATCGGTGGGTCACCGACTATGCAGGCTCTTTGCGCTCCAGTCACCCATACACAAAGATATTTTACCAGTTCAGTAAATGCATAATGCGAATGCGTTTTTCTAAACCCCACTTATGAAAGAGCAGCATTATTGCGTGACTTATATCACCTACCACAATAGAGAGCGACGTACATTATTAAAAGATTTAAATATTCAAGGTTGCAATGCAATCTAAGATGTTAGTGTTTATTAATTCTAATGCTCTTATTTTGATAGATTTTTTTATAAGTAGGTAATTTTCTAATAATACAACTTTATTTTGCTGATAGCTAATATAAGAGTTTCTGATATTTCATGCTAGTATGTGTTCGTACGTACATATACGTGTTTATTGGGAAAACTTACAAAAATATGCTTTTATAAATAGTGTTCATTGTCAATACTTGGAGGGTCTCGGGCCACGAGCTATCGATCACGGAGTCTAAGGGTATTATCAGTTTGGATTTGAACTCACTCGAAATAAACGATTATTTTATCCTCCTTTCATCTTTACGCATGAGTACCTCTCTCTCTAGGGTTTTACACGCTTAGTTCCATCATCTCGACGATCTCCGATCGCTCAGTATCGTACATCTACCTACCCTTATTCTGGCCAAGACAGACAATTACACAACAAAGGTCACGATTTGAATAAAACAACTGTTTTTATTTATTTTAATTAAACGTTTTTCAAATAATGATGCCTGATCCAATGAACATAAAATTAAGAAATTAAATTTGAGTGAATTATCTTGTTGTTTGGGAGACTAAGCTGCAGTTCGCTCGACGTTCGCGCTGATACGAGTATGAGCCGGTATTATGCAACGCAACTGCTACTTTCACTACTCTAGCACTGCTTGCGTTAATCAAAAACCTACTCTACTACGGCTTCATTCAATCTTTTTTACTTTACTACACGTAATTTATATCGGCCACTGAGATTAGTTTTAAAACAGATTGGGTTACCTACTTATCCGTTTGTGTTAATTGTGTTTAAATGTTATAATTAATCCAATTACGCAGTTTCGAAAAAGTAAAGAAAGTAGCAGATTTTTTGACGTTACTTGATAAAAATACATATATACCTAGGTACAGGATACACGTACAATGCGATGCGATACACGTATAAGGTAAACATAATTTCCTATTTATTTATTACTAAGCGATGAGCGATAGCGATTTACCTACGAGATATAAAGGATGTATTTTTGTACTTATTTTTGTTAATTGTTAAATTAATCATGAACATTGTTGACCATGATCACTCGGGAATCAGACCTTAGAATATCATCTTTTTTTTTACTTTTTTCTCGTCACCTGTTCACTTTGTAACCTATAAAGGTCGTACTCAGCGAATTTCAGGTTCTAAGGTGTTTATTTTACTCGATATTTCCTACTAAGGTTTTGGGTGATCATGATCAGTTTGCTTCGCGTGATTGACTGTCCTAGCATAAAATTAAATTTTTCAATAATAAAAGAACCTTATGAACCCACTTGGGTCAGCCGAACCGGTGTCTCAGGGCCTTACCACAAAAAAGTTAGACGCGAGTTGAACGCGTGTTTAAAATAAAACTTCATAAAAAATAAACGCTAGACACGCGTTCAACGCTGGTCTATCTTTTTTGTAAATTAAAGCCCTCAGTCAGGGTCTCACAAGCAAGTAGTTAACCATTTCTTCTCTCTTGTCCACAGCCAGTACAAGCGTTCGCCGGACCAGGCCAAGGAGTACTACCTGCTGAGCGTGTTTCTGGGGGACATCGTCGGCTCCCCGCAGCTCTGCCACCAGCTCGGCAAGCGGAGGAGCTGCGACTCCCTCGACCTTGGGGACTCCTAGTCGCTCCTACTTCCCACCGAACACAACGGGCCTTACCACAAAAAGATAGACCAGCGTTCAACGCGTGTCTAGCGTTTTTTTCGTATGAAGTTTTATTTTAAACACGCGTTCGACACTGGTAGTGGTAAGACACTGGTACTTTTTGTGGTAAGGCCCATCATGTCTTTGACGCTATCTTGTAAAGGCGTCTAGGATATTACTTTAGAATATTCTTACAGAAGAGGTTATTATATAAATAGTGGGCGTTGTTTAGGACAATTTGGGTTACCAAGATTTACTTTATCGTGATAGTAGTACTTAGTCATAAGAGTTGTTATTTAGGTACAAACTATATACTACCAGACACGAAAGACTTTTTTGGCGGGTTTTGTTATTTAATTTGTGACTCGTGTATATTTATGTCTGGAGAAATATGAAATATAGGGACAGAAAGCGGAAAAAGTTTGGGAGAAAAGTTTTTATCTGTCCTCGTTGCCAAGCCTCGTTGTTACCTAAAGTTAAAGGGTGCAGGTGGGACTAACAGATTCAGAGTGAAAGAAAGTATAAAAATGAAGGGGTAAACAAATGTTCATATTTAAGTACCGAAATTGCTAACAAATTAGGTAAGGCGAAGCAGATTTATTATTAATTATTCAGATCGACACGATTTTAATAATGACATACTTTTTCAATTAGTCTCCCGCTAACTCATGCATGAATGAACAATTCTGTTTCTAAGGTATTTTTTTGTTATTTATAAGTAGCGACAAGCCGAACGAAAATTACCTATGTTGCACGATTCAGTCAATGCTGCAGGATCCAGAAAATTAATCACTATTGCTGTTAACTGTGAAATCGTTATCTTAAATTTTGAATTGTTCATGAGTGAGCGGGAGAGACTGTACTACTAAAATTTAAAGCTGGTTACTTACAAAAATTTTAAGGATGTAGTTTTTTGCTTCGTACAGAGAACATAGAGCACTACTGACCCATAAAAATAAGAAAAGAAAACACTAGGTAGCAGGATGGTAGGTTCAAAGCTCCACCCAAATAACACAAACACCAAACACATCAGTTTTTTCATTGGGACTTGATACTTAGACTGACATAAACATGTACTTGTGAATCACATAACATTTATTTTATAAACTTTGCATTGCATTGCGTAAAATTATAAAAATGCTTTTACAAATTATCCTAAAACGTGAATAAAGTCAAAACATTGCAATTCTCTTGCTTTGTTGTGTAAACAAACCCAAACAAACCAAAAACAAACAGTGATTTTGACAGCCCAAAATCATCTATTACTTGTCTATTACATCCTCCACGTCAGTGAGAGCCATAGACTTATATATATAAACTAGCGTTTATAGACCAACTGACAGCTCGATTTCGCGTGACCAATTTTGGTTTTGGCGCGCTTACCTCAGCTAGTGATGTACATTATTCAATTTGGAGGGTTATCGATAATTTCCAATAAAAAATGGTATGAAGATTTCAATTTTATTTATTTGTTCAATTGAAATGTTGACATAATGCTTTCTTTGATGCGGCGGGTCATTTCCTTTTTTGCAGTCAGCGTATTTCCTACGTAGGTTTCTTTATAGAATTTGCTGAGAAGGTTGTTCGTAAGAATCCTGGTCAATAGGCGCTATTTTCACAAATAAGACGTGCGAAACCAGAAATAGAATGACATCTGTCAGACAAGTGATCGCCGGTGGTCAAACACATTTTTCTTCATCCTTCAATGTTGAGACGTAGATGGGCCTATGTCACGGTTTACGTACGATGATGCGAATCTCTCGTTAATACGACCCTGAAAATAATAGGTATTAATAAGTATTTCGCTTGAGTCACCGAGTCGATCTCTAATAACTGGATCTAAAGTGTATCTGTTGGATGTAGTTGAAAATAATGTTCTATGTATTTGTAAAAAACTATGTCTGAATTGTTCAATTAACTATTTAGCGAATCTTTAAAATTTGCATATTTTTTGTTGTCATACTATTCAAAGTATGTAAGGTACCTCTAGGTAACTATCGATAACTTTGTCGATAAATTGCAGTCAATCCCTGGCCTAATTGCGAAATTATTTTATCCCCAAATATTATGAAAATTACTAACTAATACACTTTTACATATCGAAAATACGAAAGGAAATATAAGGATTTGCGTATTTTATTATTTTACTTACAAAAAACGGCACATTTAAACAAAAAATTCACGTGTAATCCCAGTGACGACTTTCTGAGAATTTACCTGTAAAATGTGCAGTTTTCCGGGTAAATGTGAAGACTCGCATCAAATTCGCATCCTGAATACATAACCATCGTTGCACACTAATCAAATTATAAAAATAAATCAGGATTTCTGAAAAAAACACCAAAATAATGTACAAGTAAAAACCAGCGGGTTGAATTGGGTCGATCTGTCATACAAAACAGGTTACAGTGACATAAGGTTCGCTATTCTTTTCTATCTTACTGAGTTTCCATAAATCATTTTCTTCTCTTTTGCACACTATGTTCGTCTATCGTTTCTATGTCTATGGTGAGAGCATAGTATTCTATACGTTCTATATACAAGAAGCTTATGGGTGAACAACCTTTTTGGTTCTATACCATAAAAATGACAATTTCACGCCATCATGTCAATCGTATGAGTTTATTGGTGGTTTATGGTCAATGTCATCCACCAAAATAAATACAATATACATAGAGTATATTAAAATATGTAGACAATAAATTACACTGGCAGAATTACCTTAATTGTGTAGAAGTCCATATTAATAAATAAATAATAATAAATTATCTTTAATTACCAAAATGTGATATAATATGGTTATACACTCATGGTTTTTATTATTGTATAATTTAAATCTATGTTTCCCATGGTGACTGCCGTCTACCATAGAAATATTATGAGTGTCAATCAAGTTTTCGATTCTAAAAAGAAAATTCTTCGTCTAAAAAGAAAAGTAAGTGTAAAGCTGCAGTGATCAGACTACATGATACATTGTGCTGAATTTGGTATTCCTACCTACATTGCTGCTTATCTTGATTTTATTGTAATACCTGCCTACCACATAGTAAATAACCAGCAGTGTTCAACCCGGGGACAACTTTATTATGGGCATGACCGTATTCACCCCAATACTCCTGAGTAAAGTCAGGGCTCATCTTTCATATCATATCACATATACATACACGTCTGTCTGTATACACCTTAACGCAAGTAGTAATTTTGACTGTGTATTTCAGGTTAATATTAGCGAAATTATAAATATACCTAATACAAGTTAATATTGTATACCTACAAAATACTACTACGACAGAAGCAGATTTAACACTTTTTAAGAGATCGGCCTACCTACCTATCTACTGACTGATTTGACTGCCGACTATTAATAATTTGCTCAATGAATAAGAATATTACCTAATTAGGATAGTGATGTGATACAGGTGTATAGTAAAGTAGTAATTAAGGTAATGAACAAACCACATCAAAAATTAGTGATATAAAATAAGAGATTTAGTAAAAGGTCACCCCTAACTTGTATTCATGTAAATGTTAACCCTAAGTACTTAAAATATTTCTGTGGGTGTAAATAAACATAATATTAGTCTAATATATAACAGGTATTGTAAATAGAGCAATATTTTGTTTATTGTAATAAAAATGTTCTACTGTTTTTAATGTAAACAAATCTGTAACACTGTCCTACACTCAGTAAATCTGTCATCCTACAGTTGAGATGGCCACTCGCTGGATTGGCCGCCGTATGGCAGTTGTATGGCGCTCCCTTTCTCACTTGAGTTTACCGCAAAACCATTTCCATACCTGTCATAGTACGGCGGCGAATGCAGTAAGTGGCCGTCTCAACTATAGTAGCCAAAATAGCTAGATTTTCTAAAATGTATTTTCATTGCTAACATACCAAAATGTTTTGTCGAAAGGATGTAAGAAAGAACCTAAAAACGTGATGGCCAGAGCAGAGACAAGTCAGTCAAGATGTACAAACTATTTATAGCTTCGACCATCATAGTATATGTCCAAGGCCCTTCGAAAGGTAAGTACCTACCTAAGCAATAAGTTTAATGATTTGGAAACAAAAAAATTATGATTGTAGGACTACATGATAGATAATTAGGAAGTAGGTAAATAAATCCGAGGTTATCTAGGCTCTATTTCTTTTTCTATAGATAAATTATAGAGTTTATGGAAAACTTTCCACCGCAGCTCGCAGGATTTGAAATTGCGACTTAAGTTTTAGGTGTTGGTGTAGTAAAACAAAATGATTCCAAAGTACCGTGAATTCTTCTATCTTAAGTTGCCACAAAACAAAACTTTGGTTGTTATCGCTATGATTTATAAGTCAGATATGGTAAAAATGCCCAAAATATGCTTATCATGTTAATAATAGGTACTTTAAAGTTGTACGCGCGTTTACATGACGTCTATTTTTGATACGATTTGACAATGTTAAACAATATTTTAACTTCTTTTGTAATAATAACATATCTAGATATTGTTTAACACAATAAACGCTCTTTATGAAAGCCTAAACTTATTAATTTTCCACGCAAGCAAAGTAGGTCAGCTCAAGACATGAAAGCATTAATTAAACACAACCGACCGACATGTTTATTAATTGAGCACTATTATTAAAAGTAGGTACCTATATCTACATATTGAGCTTTATTCTAGCAAGAAAGACACTTGTTAGGCTGCCATCCCCAAAGGGTGAAAACAGAACCCTATTACATACTGAAACGGATTGGGGTCGGGTTGCATAAAATTTTAAGTCATATTTTTATTAGGCATACGATCACTAGTCATAATGAATTCAAGTCTTAACTTCAATACGCATAACCGTTTTGGCATAAATTACAGAGTCATAATGTCAATAAGCATAAAGATAAATAGGCGTATTATTCATTTCCATAATTATGAAAACGCATAATAATTATACCGCATAATATTTAAAACTATTCTACGAAAAACAGGCATACCCTGCAGCGTGTAGGCAAGCATACATGTCAACCTAACACAACCTAACCTACCGAAAATGGGTAATGGTTTTTTTTTACTGTGGGGGCTGCGCGCTCTCTTCTCCGTCATGCATTCAAGCAAGCGAGCAGCATGCATGCAAGCAATAAAGCAGCAAGTATACACGCATGCAGGCAACAAGCACGAGCTAGCAGGCATGCATAAATGTCAACCTAACCCGCAGGCATGACGAAAGTATGCCAGCTCGCTACTCTCGCTGTGCTCGCTTCCGTCATAGCCTGCTGAACCTAACCTAACCGATTCGGGGCGCCCCGAACTCTCGTGCTCGCTTCGCTCGCACCCGCCCCTGTTTATGTACGCATTACGCGTCTAATTTACAGCAAGAGTAAATAAACATTATTAATAAAAATGTGTTTGAATCTAATGTCTTCCATAAAAATATTATTCTCATTGATTAATATGACAGATAACAATTATGCGACTCAAAATTAGTCTAAAAGAAAATAGGACAAGCAAATAGTATGACTATAAATGCGTATGACATAAAAAAATTATGCCGAACAAACAGTATGACAAAGAATTTTATGCGAACCGTGTTATGCCAAACTATATTAGGAACTTCAACAATATGCAAAACGACGGTATCCCTACTGAAATTTCGCTATCTGTCTGTCCGTCTGTCACCAGGCTGTATCTCATAAACCGTAATATCTAGAGAGCTAAAGTTTTCACTGTTGCCGTATTTCTGTTGCTACTATTACAACAAATACTTACTAAAAATTAGAATAAAATAAAAATGAGACATGATTCTTTTCCCATGGATACAAAAAGCTGCGATTTTTTGTCCAATTTTACCTATGATGGTTTAGAGGTTGTTTTGATGATAATATTCTTACTTCTTCGAAATTTATTGACTACGATAATTTATCGAGACAGAATGTTTTGATAGCTGTAGCTCATTTAAATAAGTAAAGTTATTTTTACTGACAGCTAGGTATGTTGCTTTACTAGTTGAACTTATTTGCTGTAAAGTAAACCTTGATTATGCCATTTGTTACAGTTACGCCGTAACATCTTGTATTGATAGTTTTCGGAAAAAAATGTACATGACCTACTAACTGAGCAAGTGATACAGATACCTCTGCTTAGTATTCATTCAGTGTTTACGAAATACTGTGCCATGGACGCGTCAAACGCCATCTATGAGTAGCCTCTTGCACTTAACGTTCGTTTGTGTGAGCAACGGCATACTGAGGTACAACTTCGTCCATTAATCTGGTCAGAAAGAACGTGAACCAAGGGTTGCTGTGGTGTTGCCATTACACTTCAGGTGGCGCTACTTTAAGAAAGAAGTGAGTAGTGCACATATTAAGCACATTTTAAGCAAATCGAATTAAGGGTTTCACTATAAAAATTGGAAATTCGTTTTAGGTACGAACTAAAAAAAAAATAGTGAGGAAAATGCTTTAGATATTTTATAATTACATCGCAAAAAAAGTGTAAAAAAGTCGTTCCATAGCGTTATTGAACTTAGATGTCACAAACACGATGGTTGGAGAGCCCAGGGGGTAAGTGGCTATCTCATAAGGTACCACGATAGGCTAGGTTTGGATCGTTAATCAAGACTTAAACAAGTCGTATGACCCAGGTCTGCCAGAGCCAATCCTGCCGAAACATAAAAATAATCGATATTTTTCAGAGTCATTTTTTCGTAAAAAATATGTCATAAGGTACCACAATGAAAGTGCTGGCATCAGTTAACCATTGAAAAATTATGTAAAAAAAGCTTGGTTTGCCACTGCGCACCCTGCCGGAAGTGCTTGCCAGACCTCTCCAAAGATGCCCTTCCGACACCCCTAAACTATCTCATCGGGTACCACGACGCGACCACCTCAACATAATAGCCAAGATCACTCTGACAATAGATCACAAGGTCTGCCAGGCCTAAACTTGCCGCATCCTAGTGTTTCAGACATTTGAAATTGTAGGTCCAGTGTATGAAAAATGACCTATATCTTTTTCCCCCCGTGTTTGATTTTGATGGTGCCTTAATACGAAATGCTCTCCATAATAAGGAGCTTCGAGTTATATAGGACAGTTGGGTGGAGGGTTTCAGTATTGAACGCAATCCTGTCAAAAGTTTGAAATGGAGGTTTGGTCTATGAAAACTGGCCTATATCTTATTCCCCCCGGGTTTGATTTTGATGGCGCCTTAATATGAAATGCTCTCCATAACTAGGAGCTTTGAGTCATATAGGTCAGTGAGGAGAAGGGTCTCTGTATTGTACACAATCCTGTCAAAAAGTGTGAAATTGTAGGTAAAGTGTATGAAAACTGGCCTATATCTTTTCCCCCACTGGTTTGATTTTGATGATGCCTTGGTATGAAATGCTCGTAATGATTAGGAGATTCGATTTGTATAGGTCAATTGGATAGAAGGTCTCTGTTCTGTGCACAATCCTCCTAAATATGAAAATATTCGATAACTTCTGCAGATTTTACCAGTTAAAATTGTCATATCATAAGGAACTCGAATAAAAGTGCTTGCATCAGCTTACCATTGACAAATTATGTTAAAAAAACTTGGTCTGCCACTGCGCACTCTGCCGGAAGTCCTTAGATGAGATAGGTTAGGGGTGTCGGAAGGGTATATTTGGAAGGGTCTCCCAAGGACTTCTGGCAGAGTGCGCAATGGCAGACCAAGTTTTCTTAACTCAATTTATCAATGGTAAGCTAATGCTGGCACTGTCATTCGGGTACCCTATGAAATGACAATGTTAACGGAAAAAATCTCAATCCTGCTAAACATGAAAATATTGGATATGTTCTGCAGATTTTTGCCGTTAATATTGTCATATCATAAGGTACCCGAATAAAAGTGCCGGCATCAGCTTACCATTGATAAATTGAGTTAAGAAAACTTGGTCTGCCATTGCGCACTCTGCCAGAAGTCCTTGGGAGACCCCTTCAAATATACCCTTCCGACACCCCTAACTTATCTCATCTAAGGACTTCCGGCTGAGTGCGCAGTGGCAGACCAAGTTTTTTTAACATAATTTGTCAATGGTAAGCTGATGCAAGCACTATTATTCGAGTTCCTTATGATATGACAATTTTAACTGATAAAATCTGCAGAAGTTATCGAATATTTTCATATTTAGGAGGATTGTGCACAGAACAGAGACCTTCTATCCAATTGACCTATACAAATCGAATCTCCTAATCATTACGAGCATTTCATACCAAGGCATCATCAAAATCAAACCAGTGGGGGAAAAGATATAGGCCAGTTTTCATACATTTTACCTACAATTTCACACTTTTTGACAGGATTGTGTACAATACAGAGACCCTTCTCCTCACTGACCTATATGACTCAAAGCTCCTAGTTATGGAGAGCATTTCATATTAAGGCGCCATCAAAATCAAACCCGGGGGGAATAAGATATAGGCCAGTTTTCATAGACCAAACCTCCATTTCAAACTTTTTGACAGGATTGCGTTCAATACTGAAACCCTCCACCCAACTGTCCTATATGACTCGAAGCTCCTTATTATGGAGAGCATTTCGTATTAAGGCACCATCAAAATCAAACACGGGGGGGAAAAAGATATAGGTCATTTTTCATACACTGGACCTACAACTTCAAATGTCTGAAACACTAGGATGCGGCAAGTTTAGGCCTGGCAAACCTTGTGTGTGATCTATTGTCAGAGTGATCTTGGCTATTATGTTGTGGTGGTCGCGTCGTGGTACCCGATGAGATAGTTTAGGGGTCTCGGAAGGGCATCTTTGGAGAGGTCTGGCAAGCACTCCCGGCAGGGTGCGGAGTGGCAGACCAAGCTTTTTTTACATAATTTTTCAATGGTTAACTGATGCCAGCACTTTTATTGTGGTACCTTATGACATATTTTTTACGAAAAAATTACTCTGAAAAATATCGATTATTTTTATGATTCGGCAGGATTGGCTCTGGCAGACCTAGGCCATACGACTTGTTTAAGTCTTGGTTAACGATCCAAACCTAGCCTATAGTGGTACCTTATGAGATAGCCACTTACCCCCTGGGCTCTCCAACTATTGAGGCTCAACAGTACGGGATTATAAATTAAAATTATTAAAAGGTTTGAAGTGGTTGACAGCTGTCATCCAATCCCAACTATAATTATTAGAAAAATCTAAGATTATGCTAGATTTTAAACAGCAGTGTATGTAAAAACAACAACTATTAACAAATAATTTATTGTAGTAATTATATGAAAAGCTCATGAGCGCGTTGATGTCTTTCGCAAGTATCAATACTTCGTAGCTCCGTTCGTAGCGCCTCTACGCAGCGTCAAGAGATACAATTAATAATTATTAGTATACATTATACCGGAAGTAACAGAAAGGGTATGACAAGCCGAATGTAGGTCAAGGTACTCATAAAACTGAACAACTTTTCCTATGGAACATGGGACAAAATAAAAAAAAAATTGGCCCTCCCATAGTAAATCAATCAGCTGATTGGCAATTTTGTATGGGAGGTCCAAATATCTTTTCTTTATTTTTCGTTCCATGTTCCATAGGGAAAGTTGTTCAGTTTCATGAGTACCTTGACCTTTTTTCGGCTTGTTATACCCTTTCTGTTACTCCCGGTATATTATGTAGCCCCAACTCAACTCAACTGCTTTGGCTGTCATGTCATGAAAAACATTGAAGTGACTTTGTTCGAAAGAAACCTCCCCTTAGTTTTAAAAGACTTATTGAACAATACCCAACTTAATACTAATATTGCAAATGCCTTTTTTGTCCACCACTCGCATGTATGAGAGGGGTCCTTAACACGTTCAAAGCGGCGGCAATTTTTGGATACTTTCCGTTACTGCGGGACCAGGCGTATTTCACCTGGCGCTAAACTTTCCGTTGTGGCGGTACGGGGTCTGTTAAACCTGGTAACGTTAAAAAAGCTTAAATGCTTTTTTGACATAATTTGAAATGAAAAGCAAGAAAATATCATTTGAGATCATTAATTACAAATTGCTTTATATCAATCTGAAGGCGTACGTGAATAGCTCATTTGGTTTAGAATCTGTAGCTAAAACAGAATACCGGATCTTTTGCACCTGGTACCGCACTGCACACGGGCAGTTTTGCGCAAATTTTAGTGTTAGGAAATCAAAATATCGATAACTTTTTGTAAATTTTATTAATAAAGCAATTAAGTAAGTTTAATATTTTTCATTAAGGCATAGAAGTAGGTACTGATTTTCACACTCAACACATCTTGTAATTTTTTTTTAACTATTACGGCTTCTTTGCGGATTAGTTTGGCTCTAAATTTTGCATAACATCCAATAAAATTACTTTTTACGACCTTTTATAAATTGATCTTTTTGTGGGATCTTTTTAATCGTAACCATAACGAAAACAAAAAGATCACGCATGCATTTTATCGAATACTATCACAACACTGGCCGCGCGAAGCTCACGTGTGGTGCGGCACCAGGTGCTCGGGGAAACCAGGCGTATTCTACCTGGTGCCGCACTGCATTTACATTTTAATTCTTCAGTGCGGAACCAGGTCTAAAAACCTAGTTATATGCTGACCACTTCTTCGATCTCTACTTTAGTAACACATCATAAATATATATTTGTCTCCTTCCCACAACAATCAAATCTAAAGTTATGCCCTCCGCACGACAGAGAAGTCTATACTTTTCTTAGCCGCATGCTAAGCAAGTCATAAACCACGTCTTTTTGGCCTGGTACCGCACTGAACGTGTTAAAACATTACTTAAATTATTTATTTCATTATTTCTAAATTTAAGTCTACACGACCTATGTTCAAAAAAAATTTATGTCGATATTGAGGGTAGTAGACTACGAACCCCGCCGACATTTCGACCTCCCATACAAAGTCCTAATCTCGAATTTTGTATGGGAGGTTGTAAAAACAATTCAAGACATTTATGTAAAGCACAGGTATAGTTTTTGTAGGTTATTGCGAAAAACAGAAACATTCCTGCAGTGATTGAAGGTGACATCAGTCAGATAAATCCGGTAACACAAACGTCCGTACTGTAGCGTAAAGCATAAACCAGTGCTTAGGTTCTAAACTTCTGAAGCATTATGTACCAACCGTAGAGGCAGCGACCAGCGACAACCATTACGGTCCGATAGATGGCGCCACAGACCACCTCTACGAAGAATGAGAGTAGGTCACTGGGTTTCATCGATTTCAAAGTTAGCTTTGGTCCCAAAAGTCTTCCGTCATCTTTAGGAACATTAGAGATAACTTATTAGTTTTTTACTCAGTAATACTCTCTTGCATTCAAATAATAACGATAAACACATTTAAAAGAAACTTTTACTTCGTCGGTTCATTGTAACGTTAATTTCCTCAGCTCTTAAGTTGTTAGACAACCCGCTGTCTCACTCGAAAACAAGAAGTTCTCAAAATTCTTTAATGTTTCCAAATTAATTAAAAATGGAGTACAGATAGGTTGGTATATAAGTCATAGTATTTTCTAAGTATTTGCTTTTTGAGGTCTTCGCTTAGCGTGAGTATATTTTAGTATTTTTTCAAAATGATATTAATACTTCTCTAAGCCCCAGAAATTTGACATATGGCATTAATAGTTTAGTAAAAAACTGACTTGAAAACAAAATATATAAATGGCTGTAGTAACTTTATCACATCATACGTAAAAAAGAGTTAAAATCTAAATTAAAGCCAAGTTTTATCATTATATAATGCTATAGTTGAAAATATGATAAAATTGTGATGAAATTGGCTTTAATTTTCAGCAAATTTTTCTTTAAATACCTTGGCTTTCATTTATATGTATGTTTTAGGTGGGATTTTATTTAAATATAAATAGATCCAAATGCCCAAGGATAATAAATACGATAGTCAATGAAATAAAATAATTAAACAAAATGAATCTTAATAGGTTGTAGATAGGTAATATACATAATGTCAAACTTATGAAAGAATCATGCCCACTCTAGTATGGATGTTCGTCTATTGCTTGCCTCACTACTTGCAGGCCTCGCCTCAAAGCCAAAGTTAAATAATTATAAAGTCTAACTATTGCTTAACATTTTGTAACTGAAAATAATTTAATTATGACAGGAGTACTGAAGTTATTGAATGTTAAAGTTGGGTATCGGAAGAGACAAAAGTGCTTAAGTTTGGCTGTATATCAAGTATTTCGTTCTAAAATCGTTATCGTTAGCTATACTGAAGCAAACAGAGCAAAAAAGGTTCACGACCCAGTAAAATCTTTGGTAAAAATACCTAACGGTAGAACAACCTTTAAAAATTAAGTTAGTTTCCCTGTTTTGTACAACAATTGCCGTAGCTATTCTTCATTAGAATGAGGGATATTACATATTGCTTTAATTTTCATTTTGAGGCGAGACAATTTCTTAGACCAGAAATGGGCATTCTCCTTTAATGACAAGTAGCAAATATCAAACTTACGTTCAATAATAATAACAAGTGTCTTTATTGCACTGAACACAATGCTCTAGCTGGACACCGCACCGGTCACCACCGTGTAAACTCATGAAATTGTTTTTTCATGTGAAGTAATGAAAACGGAGAATTTTCTTTTGTTCTGCCGGAACTAAACGGTCTCATATAACACTATAATGTTTCTCTACCCGCCGCGCCGATCGAGCGTGACGGACGACGCATATCGATAATTGATCATTACAGCTCCTTGGCAGAACAAATGTCTCTATCACAGTATCAAGCCACGCAATTCGCTTACACCAAGTGGCGGGAATCCCACATGAAACTGTAATTTATACTTTATATTTTATTTTATTTTTCTTAATGATTTTTTTCATGCTGAATTCTCTCACCAAACCCCCCGATGAGATTCTAAATAGTTACTTTGGGTTGATCAATTGTAATCCGCGCACACTATGTGTCTAAATATTACAGTGAATTTATCGACGGATGATTGGTTTATTACTTAATTCATTATCAAAAGTAGGTAAATTTTTTATTACGTTCTCAGTCTTATATCGATTATTATAAATGGAGAATAGCCCAAGCATAGCCCTTCTTTCTTTTTTGTAGTAGGTACGTCGTAGGAATAGGGAATTTAGGGTACTGCAGAATGAGATTGGCTGACCACTCGTGACAATAGATATACACCAATCACGGAATTGACTCTTACTTTGTGTAATGGTTTTAGAGGCGCAATATACAAACCTAGGAGACACGTTAAATAAATAAATATCCCTGGACGAGACACACAGCGCCATCTAGCCCCAAACTAAGCAAAGCTTGTAATATGGGAACTATAGACAACTGATATTAATACTTATATATTTTTTTTGTAAATAAATACATATTATACATAGAAAATACCCAAACACAAATATTTGAAAATTGACTTTACAAATATTTGTGTCGGTGAGGAATCGAACCTCACGATTACGACCCTCGGCGTAGAAGGCAGGTGTTCTATCCACTACGCCAACGGGACAGTCAGTCGTTCACGTTGAGGTTTTGCCTACCTTTTGAGGAGTAGACTGCTGCTAGGTAATCAAATAAAGATGACATTGAAGGTGATACGATTTAATTGACGAAAAAATACAATATTGTACGAGTCTTTGGTAAGTTACATAAAGCAATATGAAAAGTGCGACGGTAGAATCGTGGATGGAGAGTCCATCCTGCCTGTGTTGTCCACGATTGTCACATAACTATTTGTTAGGGATATCCAAAGGCGTAGGCGTAAATTTGTATTGTTTGATGATCATAATTTCAACACAACAACGCAATAACTCCAAAAGCCTTTATTAAATTAGTAATCTGTACTGCACAGTCACGTCCCACCTAACCGCATTCACAATGAAATAATTCATTGTTCCGGTAATATTGTTAATGCACACACACAGAGACACACATTACACAGGACTGAAAATCAATTCAATCAGGATAAAATGTTCAATGCCAATGTCGCGTTGTGTTAGCCTTTGCGCTGGTATTAACAACGACAAAGTAAACCGCAAACCGCCGGCGAATGCAAATAATGTAATTGCGAAAATGCAGAGTGAGTGGTGCCCGTTAATCCGTTAGCCGTGTGGTGCCGGCGCAGATTAACATCACCCCACCTCTATCCGTGGGTGTCGTAAAAGCGATTAGGGGTGAATCCATCCACAAAATGGGCAGAAGTGAACCTTTGAATGAGCGAGAACTGAGAACTATTCTTTTTATCAATGTGTTGAGATTTTTATTGCACCTACAGTACTTATTTTCAATTAACGTCTTAGTTTGAAATAATTAGATCTGTAGGTATCTCTTGTATAGTGATGATGGATGACAAATAAACGTATTCTATTCTATTCTATTCGTTCTCTGTGAATATCACCTTGCACCAGACTGACTCAAAAAGAGGGTCTTGTTTTTCATTCGATAATTTTGTTAGCTTTGATTTTTAATATTAGTTGCGTACCTGAGTGAGTCTGATTTGTACTGTACGTCTAATTATTAATGAGGTGTACCGAATCCTAATAGTTGCTACCTATATTTTTCACTACCTGCGTTTTGACGACTTACATTTTAAGATCATGTAACTCGTGTCTATTTAATGATACTACCTACTTGAGATTTGGTGCTTGAGACATAAAAAAAGTTTTTTTTTTGTTGTCGTGTGACGCAAGTGAAGAATGCGAGTGGTAAATTCGGCCAGGTTTCGTAATGTATAGGTATGAGTGTGACTCAGTTTAGTTTCCATTTTGCTCAATTCTTGATCTAGAGTAAACTGAGTAGAGAGGCAGCCTCCCGGTGCATAGCGCAATAATCTCAAAATGCCTGGTTAATAAATGGGTCATTATTCAGATTTCGATTCTCCGCGTAAGCTGCGTGGCAAATTTCAATTTAAGCAATTTGAAGATGATGACAATGAAATATTATTCTGTATACTTTCACGATTATAGAACAGTTTGGTGCTCCTTGCTAGCACAATTACTTTTCGAGAAATTTAATTTTAAAATTTTGTGTGCCACGCAGATTACATAGCCGATTTTATCTTTATATTTCCATTAGTTTTCTATAAGTTTTACTTGAAACATGATTATTCTTGACTTAAGTCTAGGTTATAAGGCAAAGAGTCTGTGATGGAGACAGGTCGTGGAAAATAAGTTTTTATTCACTATTACCATAAAAATAGAATCAACAGATGCAGGTAATTAGTGCCTGTCTTTCAGTATGAATAATGAAAGACGATTCAAAGTGCTTAGTCCGAATTGGTGGATTGGCAACTAAATATGGATGGTATCCCGCCAAATATACTTACAGGTGTTCTATGGTGGAAAAGTGCTGGCGGAATAAGGTCGTGGAGGTCTTGGTTCAGCATAATTTTGAATAAAAATATGATGAAGACTGCTAGGCAGGCCATCTTGCGACAAAAAGCAAGGCTGCGTAGATTGGTATTAACCAGTATTGAGTTCCATCAAATCAAGAGCAACTTATTAACTAAGTCATCCAAGGGGTGGCTGGATTTCTACACACAGGATGAGTTTTATACGAATTCTTTAATGTAAACATAATAATTGCATTGAATGAGGCCAGGGCTTTCTCTATAGAACGCAATTTGCGCTCTGTCGAATTGGACTTGACAATGTTTCTGTGACGGTACTGTCCTGCATACCTATGAATACCAAACTGAAGTAGTTAAAAGCTGTTCTGAAGGAAGAGCCTAGAACCTTGAGGACCACAGGCATCAATGGCCAAGAGGTCAGAGAGATAGCTGTTATTGATTACAAAAACCAGCTGGGTTGTCATAAACAGGAAGCTTGCTGAGGTGCCAGGTCAAGGTTTCTGTCAGACCTTGTCCAGCTAAAAGCCTTCGAAATGTCAAGCGAAGTGGCAAGTTCACCACGTTTGCCCAAGCTTACGCAAAAAGATTACCATTAGTCTCAGGTGAAAGTCATATTGACGGTCGCATTTGGTAGTGGCAACTAACAAGTTTACTCACCATGGCCTAACTCCGTCAATTGCAGTAGATTTAAATAATATCAGGAAGATTTGACTCTTACCGGGGGGATCCGCAAGAAAGACAGGTCAGCTGCAGGTGTTTGCTGCACATTAGTCTTATATGACATGCGTCTGATGGAAACCTTCTTCCTCACCATGACGTAACAGTAAATCGAGTTAACGCTATCGCCCTGTTTATGAACCAATTTATGAAAAAAGCAAGTTAAGGGGGCTTTGGCATTGTACTTCTTTTAGAAAAAGGTAGTGAGAGCGGAGATAAATTTAGCAAGATTGTCAGCACAAGAGATAAATCAGGAGCACTATGTCTGAATACAGTCGCTGGCATATTATCGGATCTACCGTATAGTTTTGTCTCTTGGCCTCAAAATACACATCAAGCCTATGAGACAACGATCACTGGAATCGAAAAATTGCTGCGAGACATAGTTAGGTGGTTGAATAGAGCCAACGTCCAGTATGTTTTGACAAAACATGCACTCAAATCCATCAAAATTGGTAAAAATTCTTTGTGCCAGTACAATGATAAGAAAACTCAAAAACTTGATGATATTTGCCAAAAAAAATTCTTTTAATGTGTTTTTAATGAATATTAGGTAGGATAATAGTATTTAAGATGGTTATTTTAACCTTTTTAACACTTAGAACCATTATGTAATCTGCGTGGGAAGAATTGTAAGCTGCGTGGGTATTTTTCCACGCAAATTACTCCACGCAGATTACAAAAACAGAGTATTTTTGATAATAACTCGGCCATCTTTTATTGAATCTTAATAAAATTATAGACCAATCGTCCCGACTATATTACAAATCAGCCTTGTAAAAGACGAATCTCTAAGAGTAATAATTCTAGAAGAAACTTGAATCCACGTAACTTACATGCAAGGGTAGTAAAATTTGTGTCAGCCCTTATTTTTGGAAATATTTTTATTTCTGGGCACTGAGGTGCCCATTCACTATGCTTGATTATTGAAGCATATCATAATAATTTGAGGAACAAGAACTCAGCTGGATACGGTTATAATCTTAGAAGTTATGAGCGATTTTACCACGCTTGGGCTAACTGCCCAAAATCGTGTGACCGATACATATTCGGGTTTATTTTTAAAATTACACGCATTACATATTTTCTTCATCATTCACCTAATATATTGCTTTATGACGATTATTTTGATATACAAAAGATACGTACAAAACATAAGGAAAGTAGTAAAATCATAATTTGTAAAAAGTTAGTGTGAGGTGTGACACGCGGAGAACACCAAAAATCCTCCCGTTTTCAACTTTCAGACTGGGTTTTGAAATACTAAGTGAATATAAAATAAGACTTTTTAATCAATTCCACATAGGTATTGCAGTGTTAAATCATGTCCAATCGATCGATATGTCCAAACTTGTATAGTTTAGCATTTACAACCCTGTGACCGAAATTTTCGACCCTTTGAAGAATGACCCAAATACGACTGTTTCTCATAATGATTTCTGGCATTATGATACTAATGTATTGGAAGATAACATAGCTAAGTTGACATAGCAGTAGGACGATTCCTCATGATCTCGGATTCAAGTCCCGGCGGTCGCTGCTGAATTTTCCAATTAACTCATTTTCAATTCATTAAGATACTAGTTCGTTTTAAAACTTAGTCTTATTGGTTTCAGTCATTGCGGGAGTATGTCGTACCGTTATCAGGCATTTGAGAATAATTCGTAATGCACCGGAGGTAGAGGTAGTTCTTGATTATCTATCACACACACTTAGTAAAGATTTACATGGGAGAGGAGATCGAAATAACTGTTTTGGTATTAGTTATCTTATACAAGTATGCCTAACATCATAGAAGGTATAAGCTCTCATTCAGCAGAATAGAGCATGTATAAAATAGGCACAAAGGGTGTGAGTGACGCCAAAACATTGCAAGCATGATTAAACTACTTATGATTTCAAACAACATATTCTGTGGACTCTATTTTGTTAATAGGATCCCACTTAGCCAGTTTACGCAAGCCCTTACGCAAAAACTATCGTTTACTTAGACGTGGATTAATGCTTTTATCAGTAGTAGTTCGAATTTGAAAGGTAGAAGTGGAGTTGGTTGAACTAGTAGACACCCGCCCGTGCTAGTAAACCCGTGTCAAGCCTGTATTAAACAAGCTTATACTAGATCAAAACTTCTGTGATCTAGTACGATCGGAGTTTGAACTTTGGCCTCTTGACACGGATGGCGTTGATTTGAACTTTATAGTTATCACCAGAAAAGCCATGGCAGGTGCTTTACTTTTGCTCTAAATAAGAAAAATTATGCTTTACTTGATAGGTAAATAATCTTGTATAAGCAATATCTTAGTCACCTACTTGTCAAATGTTAAGTCAATTTATACAGGGTGTAAGGAGAGCTCTCCGAATACTAATAGAGTGCATTCAGACCAGACCAGACAGAGACAAATTTCCTAAGTGAAATACTTTCAACCTTCCCATACAAAATCACGGTAATGATCAGATGACTGCATTTACTATGGAGAATCATATTTTTTAAGTTTCCTGACAAAAAAGGAATGTTGTTTAGTTTCATGGTCTAAATGCACCTTATCAGCATTTGAAGACCTATTCCTTGAATTCCTTTCCGTCTTCTTCTTCTATCGAGTCGATGGCATGCCCATACCTCAAACGTCGTTAGCCCAATATTCAGCCACCCTCACCGCATTGTCGGTCGCCAGCATCAGTTGCTCCCGCGTACAGGTAGCCGGGCAAGAAGGGCAAGAGATGAGATGGAGCATGGTTTGTGGGTCCACACCACATCTACACCGAAGGTCGGGTACGTGCGTGAAACCCCACCTGGAACGGTTATCTTTGCTCCGGCCGACCTGGGTTCGGAGCCTATTTAAAGACTTCCAAGTCGGCCTCGGCAGATTGTGTCCAGGTGGAAGGTTTTCCGACAACGGTACAAACGGGTTAGGCAGGTCCGTTTTTGAAGCCCACAAACGATGCCTCGCCTGATGTGGGGACTCTGCAGTTCCCGAACTGACACACCTCATAAAGCTTTTGCGGCTTTTGAGCCTCTGAGGCACAGGGCAGTAGTTGTGCATCGGGTGAAGTGGGTCAGATTCGAGTTTTGCCTTTCGGTACAACTTGCTATGCTTCTGCGAACATCTGGAGGCGCTATTCCTGCCAGCGGATACAGCATCTGTACCGGAGTCGGCTTAAGGCAGCCCGTGATAATCCGGCATGTTTCATTCAGTGCTGTATCTACTTTCTTGGCATGGGCTGAGCGCTCCCACACAGGGCTCGCGTATTCGCCCGCGGAGTAACAGAGCGCTAAACCAGTTGTTCGCAGAACCATGGGTGAGGCCCCCCATTTGGTCGTTGTAAGTCTGCGCAGAAGGTTGTTGCGAGCACATACCTTCTGCTTGACGTTGACACAGTTCTTCTTAAAGGTGAGGGACCTATCTAAAGTAATACCAAGATATTTTGGGTGATCGCTGTGGGCAATCGGCACTCCTGCCATATAATGTTAAGATGGCGGCCGGCTTCATGATTGCGGAGGTGAAACGCGCATGCCTGGGTTTTAAGCGGGTTAGGCTTCAAGGAGTTTACTTCGTAGTACTCAGACAAAGCATCGAGTGCCGTTGACAGGTTGACCTCGGCTTCCTCAAAGGTAATAGTAGAGGAAGTGAGAGCTAGATCGTCAGCGTACAGGAAGCGGGACGTATTGGGGCTCACTGGCTGGTCGTTGGTGTAGATATTGAAAAGTGTTGGCGCGAGGACACTACCTTGTGGTAGGCCATTTTTCTGGTTACGCCAACGACTCTTTCCGAGCGCAGATGAACCTGGAAACGCCGATTACGAAGCATCTCACCCAAAATTTTAACAAACTGAGAGTCACCGGTGATAGATCCGACCTTCCAAAGGAGTCTATTTATGTTGACTGTGTCATAGGCTGCTGAAAGGTCTACGAATATGGCGCCCGTCACCTTACCAGTCTCAAACCCATCTTCAATGTGCTGGACAAGCTTGAGGGTCTGATTACAGCATGACTTTCCGGGTCGAAACCCAGCCTGCTCTGGAATCAGTTCGGAGTCAATAAGACTGGTAAGGCGGTTCAGTAGCATCCTTTCTAGCAGTTTGTATGTGTGACACAGAAGCGAAATTGGCCGAAAGTTCTTTGGATCATCTGTGGATTTTCCTGGTTTCGGAATGGCTATTATTTTAGACTTCCTCCAGAGGCGTGGAATCCGGACAGATGATACACAAGTGTTAAACATTGCCAACAGCCATGACACAGCAACAGGGCCAAAGTTTTTGATTTGCTCTACGGAAATGTTGTCGCTTCCAGAGGCTTTCCCACACTTAAGCTCTCGAATGGCTTTGATGATATCACCCAGGAGGAAAGGCTTACTCACGATATCAGTATCGCACGTGGGGATTGGCCCAGTTCCTTTGGGAATTTTGCTAAGCCTATTAGGTCTTTTGCCATTGAGTATGAGCTGGTGGGCTACTTGTAAGTATATTAAGCACATGCATATTTATTTCTCGTACAAGTTTGTTTCTACTATTGAGTAGTTTTGTATGCTTGTAAAAGCTTAGTTACTTGACTTGCTATGTCAGCTTAGTTCTCTTTCTTGGAATATTAAAGTTCTTTTTATGCAGATCGTGCATTACGTTAGTTAACAAAGAAATCGATAATGTGACCTTCAAATTGAGAGTCCGGATGGAGATAATCTAGGATATAAAGCATTATAATAATATCTAATCGAATTTGAAAGGAGTCTATATACATTTATTTAAAGGGCAAGGTAAGTCTGTGAACGAATGTCCGACTAGGTAATCAGTTTTAGTACCAGGTCATTTTAACTGTCTGATTGGTTTTGGTCGGTAAGGAAGTAGTCATATTAAAATGGTTATAACTTTAAACTAAGTACACATAGGTAAGGTTATTTTTCTTCTATAATGCCAAGTCGAACAACGGCATTATACCAGTTAAGTAGTAGGTAATTGCGTGATTTAGAAGCTTGGGTTTCCTTGCGATCTTATATATTTTTTTCATTAGGTATCTGCTCTGGCTTGAAATATTTTGCATGAAAATGTTGTAGGTGGGATCTATTTGGTCAATCGAAGACTCTTAATCGATCATAATACAGTGGTTTTGTAACTAAAAATTACATATTATTATAATATTTGACGCTAATTGAAGTCAAACAAAATAAAGTTACTTACACAATAGTGCTTTAAGACCTCAGACCAATAGAAATAGATAACACTATAGTACGTATGAAGTCCTATACAAAGATGCTTTCGGATTTACTGCGCGTGTTCCATCTTGGCCCCGCTTTGATAACTTATCTTTAGGCTATTCTTTAGCAATGCCGAACCGGGGCCTCATTGGCTGACTTAAAAAAAATGGCAGCCTTTTCAAACTTTTTTTATTGGCCGTAATTTAGTACTTTTGTTATAACTCAAAAACGGTATTTGCCACAAAAAAAACATTGTATTGAAGATATGTTACAAATAAAATTCTGCACAACTTTGCCAACTAGGCCCCGGTTGGGCATTGCTAAAGAATGGCTTAAAGATTAGTTATCAAAGCGGGGCGAAGCTGGAACACGCGCGGGAAGTCTCACTTAGATGATCATGTCTACTACTAATGATTCGGTGTGCTACTAAATAGTAGTATTAAATTTGATTGACCATCATGTCAAAATTGTAGCTTGTGGAAGTTATGTAGATAGTATGAAAGTTATCTTTACGCCTTTTTACTACTGACACGGTAGCATAGGTACCTACTTATTAGTAAATATTCTATGCTACCGTGTCTGTCCGGATACCGCAACAGATATCTCTAAACCACCTACTGCTTTCCAGCTCGATACCGATCTGCACGTGCAGAAATAGCGCCTCATACTAATTACAAACCGCCCGATTATCTACGGTCGTGCGTAGTGCAGCAGTGTCAACAAACCCTCGGCTTCCCGGTCCCCAGTGGCAGTAGCTGCTCGATGTTCCTAGGGCGACCCCTCCACCTAGAAAGTGAAGGTGCCGTGGTCGGTGCTCGGCGCGTGCGCACCCACCAGCACACGCGGTCTGGCGGTGACGCGCGTCGAACGCCGCCGACTCAACAACAAGTACATCTAACAAACTTCAATACTCTTCATAATTTCATAACTACCTTTCATTTCTGTGAAAAACTGCAGCAAACGCCGCGAACATGAAGACGAAGGTTTTGATTATTCTTGGTAAGTGATATCGATTATTTTTGTTTGTTTCACCCAGTCTATAAATTATAAATCTTTAATCGAATACAGTATTGTTTTATGAGTTTTTCAAACATTTTTAAGGGAATTTTACTCTGCGGATATTTTAATCCGTCCCGTGTGGAGTAGGTCCCTACTACGCTAATCAACGATTATATCTCCCCAATAACCCTTAATAACGGTTTCAATTTTACTAAGTACCTTGTTCAGACTTTACCTCCTAGCATTAGGTTGGGTTACTTAGCTTAGATTTGCTCAAACAGATGTGAGATTGCAATACGTTGCAGACATTGTTCTCATGAGCCGCTGGCCGGGGAAACTCGGTACCTAGTAACTACTAGATGGGACCTGTCAATTCATTCCATTGTATTTGAACAAGGAAGTCGGAGAGATTCATGCAAATGTGCAATCCCACTCCCATCGTAGATTACTGATTTTAGCGGGGGGTTGGTCCTATATAGTCTTAATATCATAAAAACTATATCGTAGTTTGTCCATGTATCATATCGACCAAATATCAGTCGGTCCATATCTCAAAATGCACAAGTCATTACATAGACTAGATCGTACAGCGACTAAGTAGGAAAACGACCAAGTCGCAAAATGACTAGTATAATCAAGAACAAAAGTTTTACACTAAATTAGGTTCTTCAGTATTATTTTATAAGCGTATGGCAATACGAGTATGGCAATATCCCCTGAAAAGGAATAATTCATGTCCAGCAGTGGACTGTTGTGGCTAAAAGATAAAGGTTTTCAAAACGAAAAGGTTTTCAAGATGAAAAACTGCAATAAATTGAATAGGTACCAAATTTTTAAAACACTTTCCGTGATAGGCATACATCATCTTCCTGCCCTTATCCCAATTACTTGGGGTCGGCGCAACACGTTTCGTTGAACACAAAATCGTGTTGCAAAAGGATTTGGCTGAAATTTACGACCGGCCGCCTACCAGACGTCAACCCTCCTTGGGAATGCTTTTGTGGTGGATTAACCGCCACCATACGGGTGGCCCTGGCTGTTTGGGTAGGGTTCATCCCTCGGTCGCCTCTTACGACTCACACGGGAAGAGAGAGGGTGGTGCTATTCTACTCTGCCGGCACCACACGGCACCCGTGATAGGCATACATTTTTGGAAAAACATACACAATAGGATATTCCTAAAGATTTAAATTTTATGTTAAATTTGTAAATAAATATCCCACCCAAAACATAAATGTGAAAGGCTGCCAAGTTCGATGATATTGGAATGCTTCGCCTATAAAAGAAGTGAGATCTAAATAAGTACCAAGTTCCATACACAGACCTCAGTTAAAAATAGTTACAGGAATGCACACTTGATTTTTGCAGTTTGGAAATAAGAATCTACTTTCCAAACTGCGGAAAATCAAGTGTGCATTCCTGTAACTATTTTTAACTGAGGTCTGTGTATGGAACTTGGTACTTATTTAGATCTCACTTCTTTTTTTTTTGTTTTAGTTCCTTAGGGTATGAATTTACACCTTCATTATTTTAAAACCGACTCACACTTGGCCATTTTCAGATTTTTCCTTTACCTTGATCTAAAGACCTACCTCCATGCCAAATTTCAAGTCAATACGACCATTGGAAATTTTTTGATTTAGTTCCTTAGGGGTATGAATTTACACCTTCATTATTTTTAAAGCCGACTCACACTTGGCCATTTTTTGATTTTTTCCTTTACCTTGACCTAAAGACCTACCTCCATGCCAAATTTCAAGTCAATACGACCATTGGAAGTGGTCTAGGTTTTTGATGAGTGAGTGAGTGAGTCAGTCAGTCAGTCAGTCAGTGAGTGTATAGTAAAAATAGCGATTTTCTGACGTCAATATCTCAAAACCTACAATAGGTACGTTAATGAAATTTTGTATTTTAGATAAGTAAGTAGATCTCGACAGATACTAGAAATTTCATATGCGTAGATAAAATAGATTTTGAGTTATAGGTGGGTCGAACTTGGCCCGAAATGGTTCGTGTAATATAACCCACGGCCGGTGTGTCGCTTTTTTGCTCGAACTTGGCGGACACACTGCCGTGTGTCTAGATAAGAAGTAAATTACAATCCTGGCATATTTAGACCATTTCATTCCTTAGCTAACAAACATTGGACACACATTTTGTGAATACCTGTTTTTGTTTGCAACTGTACCTAACGAAAAACAAAACACAATGTAGTCATTTTGCGACCTAGTCCGTTTACTACTAAGTCTAGTTACTATTTAGTCAATGAACGATCTGGACTGATAGCTATTCAGTCCAATGGCTAGTTAGGTGTTTTAAGTCACTGGTCATTCTGAGAATAAGACCATATAGGACCAACCCATTTAGCGGGTTTTAGCGTAATGTAGACCTACGTTTCTTTCTTACCATCCGCTTTTCACAACTTCCTCGTCCAAACAAGCTCAGATTTATTTAATTGTTTTAAAATGACTTCCAAAATTTTCTGTATCGTGACTGAACCACTGAGACGCAAGTAAAATCTAACTCTTTTCTTGCTCAACAAAATCATATGTTGTGTTAAAATTTATCACAAAAAGTCCCTAAACGAAAATTTCTTGGAACATTCCTAAGAAAAACCACGCGAATGTTGGCGAAAGCGAACGCAAATAAATCAGCGAGAGCGAAGGATCCAATAACAGATGCTAAACAATTTCCCAGCTCTTTTGACTATAGAATCGATAGCTAGACTTATCGAGGGTATTTTAATAAAAGATGTACAATCAATTTTCAATTTAAAAATCCTACTTACGTATTTATATGACAGTTTTGATATTATACCTATTTAAACTTCCAAACTCTTAAAAATGGTATTATGGCAAATAAGAATCCTTTGATTAGTAAAATATAGCTTTTAGATTTTAGTTTATTATTCATCATTCAGAAGACATATAGGTACCTAGATAGCATAATTTAGTAGAGTTACTAAGTATTATTCCTAGAGAATTACCTTCGGTTAAAATAAGTCGCGTTTTACCGCAATGAAGACGACGCAAGTTTTGCACGCAGCAGCAGCTCAAACACTGTCAGTAGTTCTTTGTAGGTACTTTGAATTTGTCAAAAAATATTCGTCAAGTGCCTATTTACATATCTAGGTATCTGCCACCTTTTATTGATAATATTTACCAAACATACAAAACACAAAAGTAAAGGTTGTCTGGTAGAGATCGCTTTAAGCGATAAGGACGCCTTTGCGCATTTTTTAGTCTAAGTTTTCCTGTTCTGTGTTTGTGTTTTAAATGTGCAATAAAGTGTTTTTACTTACTTAAAAGTCATCTACTCCTCTGGGTGAGATGCACGCACATTTCCCGAATATTCAAAAATACCAGTCGGCTAAAAACGTAACCGAAGCCAGAACTGCCATATTGGTTTAGCAAAATGGTCGTAGATTTACCCCATAAAAAATATATTTATAGTATTCATATAAATCCCCTTTCTGCATTTTCAA